>CM052438.1:107776825-107944709 GCA_028533085.1 Varecia variegata
TTAGAAAAGCAGCTAACTTTAGATATATTTATGCTCCCCAGAGTTCATAGGGATGAGTTTGCTGGAAAGATGATGTTTGAAGGAAAAGGTATAGCCTGTATATAGAGTAGACTAGATGAGGTGTCTTATTGTCCAATATGTTTTAAAGTTATTGATGTAACATAGATGCATCTCAAAATAATTATAGTGAGTGAAATAAGTAAATATTGAGTAAATATTGTATGATTCCTTTAGTGTAAAATTCTTTTAAAAAATGCAAAATAAACTATAGTGAGTGAGAGTAGGCAGTCAATGACTGCTTGAGAGGTGGTGGGTGGTGGTAGTATAGGAAGAAGGGATTACAGATTGGTGCCAGGGATTTTTGGAAGTGATGTGTGTGTTCATTATCTTGATTGTGGTGATGTTTTGCAGCTGTGTACCTATTTTAGAACTTATTAAACCATATACTTATGTATGTGGACTTTATTATGTGTTGATTATGCCTCAAAAAAGCTGTTAGAAAAAATGTAGTTTTTCATGGCACTCAAATTATTATCAACTAATTGTTTCGTATCTGTCTCTTATACGAGACTGTAAGCTCTGAAAAGATAGGCTTTTTCTGTTTTATCTGTGTTCTCTCTCAGTGCCTAACCTGTGAGAGATGCCTACTAAGTACTCATTAAATAGGTTGCATAAATAAATGATTATTTAGCTAAAACACAGACAGCTATCATTTACCAAACACTTGACTAAATACCAAGTACTATACTAAAAATGCATTATGCTATGAATCGTCACAACATACTTTTGAGAAAGACAGTCTTATTATCCCCATTTTACAGAAAAGGAAACAGAGCTCAGAACAGGTAAGTAACACCACTGGCTAATAAGTGGAGACAATTTATAACACCACTGGCTACTAAGTGGAGACAACTAAGATCGAGGCTGAGTGATTTAAAGTCTGTGGTATTAACCTCTGCACTTGGACCCTTTGGCATTTCTTTATGGCCGGTGTGGATTTTTATGAAGCTGTGACAGGGAAGCTTGCAATGTACAAGACTCAGTTCCTAGCACCCCACTTTCAACACAATAGGAATTTAAGTAAATATTTAAAAATGAATGCACTTGGTGCTGAAAGTCTTCTTAAGGGAAAATCCTTTTCCTGTTGTTTTCTTTCCTGGCATTAATGGAGCAGAGTTGTGTTATTACGTGTGGCTCTGTTTATACTGCTGGAAGCCCAAATGTGAAGCAGGCTACGGGAAAGCCGGAGCAGACACCTCTTGGGGAGCCTGGGCTCCTGCCAGCACTCCTGGCTGGAGCTCCTGGGATGCCTGAAGGACATTGCTTCTCCATTGTCACATTTGAGATTTTGTGCCAGGAGGGGGATGCAAAGAACATATATTTACATTTTCCTTATAGTTGTATTATTTGTTAGGTTCCTCTAAAAGCCAGTTGATTTTTGTAGGCCAATATTAAAATTCCAAAAAGGGATTACAAAATGTTTGCATTGTCATGTTATAACATGGTTGAATTACACTCTCCCCACCTTTTGTTTATGATACTATCTTATTAATATAAGAATTGTAGAATACAAATAATGGTTACATTTCTGAAAATAACACTTCTTTTTTTTCCCCAGGCAATTGAGTTTTTTTTTTTTTTGAAAGCTATTATAACATCAATTTATCTTCTGTGTGTATATTTTTTTTGGGCAATGCATTAAACTTACAAACACTGACAAAAGTTTCGAGGTTAGCTTAAAAGTAGTAGTTCTCAGTTATTTTTCATATACTATTAGATACAGGTCACATTGGAATTCATATGGACTGCTATTGTCCCTGTAAGTGCTACTTAAAAAAAAATACTTTGAATGTTTTATAGCCCCATTAAAAAAATTCCTTGTAGGGAAATGGAATATACTACTGATTTGATCAGACACATCATTCATTGATGTTCCCCTATTTGTCCATTTATTAATTCAAAAAATATTTATCAAGGCCACACTATGTGCCAGGGTCTGTGTTAGGTGCTGAGGGCTAATGAAGTATGTTCATAAATGGCATCTGCCTCTTTGGAGGGAATTTTCCCTTTCTTCCTATGGTTTTGCTTTTGGAGATACTTGTTATATCAGAATTGTTTATACTTTTATATTTGCTTGTCACTTCTTCCAAAATCACAGGCTATTTAGGTCAAGTTACTTGATCTTACTGCCCTTGTTTCCTATTTTATAAAATAGGCTAGTAACTTCATATCCTATGTGAGTTATATTATAAATAATGTACCTCAAAAGGAGAGTAACAAAATGTAATAAAATATAAGAAGACAGTTCAGTGATCAGCCTACTTTCTGAGTTTGTGCCTCTGTGCCTGTGTGTATGTGTGTGTGTGTATGTGTATTAGTAACTTGAAGTTGAACTAAATCTGTTTAGTTTTTGATTTGTAGGTAGTTTGCCTATATTTTGATTTCTCCTGAGATGCCTTTTGAATTAATTATTTCCTTATCTATGTGTTCTGGATTGAAAATGCTGAATGAAGGTTTTGAATTTTAGAGTTTGATAATTTCTGTTAGTGCCATTCTAGCAAATTAAACTTTTCCAAGATGTAGAGGAGTGGTTTTATTCCTGTAGGAGGGAAATGGGCAAGTACAGGATTTCTTTTAACTGACATAGGTGGATACATTAGAGATGTTTAGGGAAATCCTCTCTGCAATGTATTGGTGATGAATGAAATGAATGTATAATATCTGATAATTAAGTTAATGATTACTAATTTGTTGAGAGTCCTTTTTAATGATATGGAAGAACACTCTGGAGACTGAGGTGGTTATCCTTCATTTCAGTATTATTTGAAAACTTCTAGTTATTACAGCCCTATAGTTTCCAGAGAGATTTCTTATATACATAAACTTGCTTTCTCGCATGACCTCGCTATTGTTATTTAGGGCTTAAGTCAACTTATTTTGTACTTATCTGGCTACCCGTGAGTCCCTTCAAGTAAAGGACTATGTCATATTGAAGTCTGTGGCCTTCAGTTTCGATCAGGGCCTTTGTAAACTGTTGGCTGACTTATTAGAAGGGTCCATCACCAAGGCTCGGCAACCTCCTAGTATTTCTTGACCCCTGCCCCTCTCCCTGTTTTGTCCATTTGATTTCTAGGTCTTGAGAAAATCAGGGCCGTGTGGGTGGAAAGAATTTGGTTAGTTGGTTAGTCTTCTACTGCAGACACATCTAGGCTTGCATATCCACTTGATCTCTTATCAGCTGTGCGACCTTGGGAACGTTCCATATTCTTTGTGCCTTAGTGTCTTACCTTGAAAGCACGAGTAATCATGCTTAATTTATAGAATTGTGAAATCTAATTAAAATAATGTCTAGCATGATTGGCACATAGTAGGACCTCAGCAAATGATAGTTTCCCCGTATCTTTTAATCAGTTCACCTTCTTCAATAATTTTTAAAAATCTGTCTCTACACCAGATTATTGTAATAGCCTGTAAACTGTCTTCCCTGACATTTTTTAGTCTATTCTGCTTCCAGATCAGCTTAGATATTAGGCTTTTTCTGTCCTGCCTGTGATTTAAAACAAACAACCCGTCACTGCTTTCTACCTAGAAAATTTACTTCAGTTGGTCATCAGTCTGGCCACAACTTTGTTTTTTAGCCTTATCTTCCATCCCTTTCCTTCACATACAGAACAATCCTTATAAATTAAATACTCTGAAATAAATTGAATATTCAGGGATCCAGGAAGGTTTAAACCCTTTCTGGCTAATCACCTCTACCCACTTCCGAGCCTCTTTCCCAGTCGAAGAAAGAGCACAATAAGAATCTGAGTATGACCACCCTGAACTTCAAGGCAGAGCTCTGATAAAAGCTAGATTGGATCATGGGTTTAGGCTTGAACCCAAGTGATCCTTCAACTTTTCTTGTCTATTCCAAATCTCAATCTTGGAATCTTACTTCTTTTTGGCCGACCCCACTGAAGACTGAGTTGAGAAGAGAGAAGGAGCCTACTAAGAGTTATTTTCAAAAAAGGGTGACATATACAACGGGTCCTGCATTCCATTAGCTGAACCAAAAAAAAAAAAAAGCTAAAACAGACTGTTATACAGAATTAAACTTAAGTTTAAATAGCAACATGCAGCTATTTAAATTTAATTAAATAAAATGAAAACTTCAGTTCCACAGTTGCACTAGCTATATTGCAAACGTTCAGTCACTACATGTGGCTAGTGGTTTCTGTATTGGACAATGCAGATATAAAACATTCCCATCATCACAGAAAGTTGTGTTGGACAGTGCTGTTATAAAAAGCACAGTGTAGGTTAAAAACAGACTCTAGAGCTATATTGCCAGGCTTGAAATCTGGCTGTGCCAGGCACTAGTTGAGTGAAATTTACCTCTGTTTTATCTCAACTGTAAGATGGGAAGAAAAATAATATCCATTTCATATGTCAGTTCTGATAATTAGGCTACTTAATTGCTGTAAAATACTTAGAACAATGCCCATCATTGAGCAAATGTGTTATGTTCTCCTCTTCCTCTTCTTCCTCTTCCTCCAACCCTTTCTCCATCTCCTTCTGTCTTCTTATTAAGAAACACATATTCCTTGAATATGGAAGAGAAAGGAATTTACTTTGCTCACTCCGTAATATACTTTTCCTGGAGATGATCTCTTAGCTGGCTTCTGGGAAAAGAAAATGTTTTCTCTATTTTAGCCAGCACTCTGCATAGCCTGTGACAGTTAAATAAAAATGTCAGTTGAGATGTGTTAGAGGTTGTTTTGGAAGACTGTTCCATATAAATGGTTCATTCGTTCATTCATCCACCAAGTATGTGGGGATTCCTTCCTAAGCACAGGGCACTGTGTTTGCATGAGACAGGGACTTAGAAGCATCAGTCAATGCCGAAAAGCCCTCTGCCAAAGGGATCTGCACTCTCCGTTTGTATAAAGCTGGGACAGGCTTTCCTTCACAGCTTTGTGATGAGACTGCCAGGTGATAGGTTGCACTGAATTCCCTTTCATAGATTTATACTATTTTGGATATTTTGTTACGGTAACTTGGGGGCTCTTAATTTGTTTTTATTGGATTCTTACTTAGACTCTTAAGGCAATGGCTTTTTCATCACTACATATGCACAATTTGTTATTGGTGTTATTGGGAATTGCTGATGTAAAGCATTCTATGACTTTTGGGAATATTCATAAGCCTCTTAAAGTACTTCTTCAATTAGATCCCCTGACATGCTGTCCAGAGGTTGAGTTGTCATTAACTGAGGAAGCTTTCTATGGTTTAAGTGGTGGTGAGGAAAACCATTGTCTGTCTTGCTCCTCTTCTTTGTCTTCCCTGTTTCATTCACTGCTTTCCTGGGAGCAGTGAAGGAATGGCACAGGCCATTCTGGAGCTCCAGAGGAGGTTCTATGCCCTAGAGAATGAGAAAGAGAGCCCCAGCTAGGTTCTGCATTTCTGTTGTGCTTATTCTTGATTAAAAAATGTTTGCCGTATCCAAAGGTTTGAAAGATTAATAATTTGTTTTACTTATATGGAGAATTGCTTCTTTCTCCCTCAAGCATTAGGGTCAGAGTTCCATATTTTGTTTGCATAAAGTTTGAAGTGTTTTCTTTAGGTCCCATAGGGGAGAATCTAAAGACTTGACTTGTTCCCTGGTTTCAGTCTGACTGATGTTGGGCCCTTAGATCAGCTTGCCTAGGATAGAAAAACCATTCTTTTATAATGACTCCAAATACTTTCCTCTGGGACAGCAAGTGGCCATGAAATACTTGGGTTTAATGTTGGTGCCTCATGCTATCAACCGTCTATCTGTTGTGAAATTCTTTTGTTGTCAGATTTGTCGTTTCCTTTTCAGATAGTACATCATCTGATTTCGAGCATGAAGGTACATCTTCCTAAGTTTCTATGACAGAAAGATATTGAGGAAGAGGGAGAAAAGCCAAATACCAGAGACCAGACAAGCTGGCAGGAAATTGCAAACATGGTGGAATTTCCAGCGCTTTCCATTTTTTGAAGTCATGGATAATTTAAAAAGTATTCGCTTTTACTTTTGTTTGTTTCTTTGCTTGCAACCACGTCTATCTGCCAACCTTTCTAAAATGTCATGATGTAATTATTTTAACAGGCACTGTATGCTCCTTTATTTGGGAGATATTAACCTTTCTAAACAAAAGGAATGTTAATATACACTGGAGACACAACTAACGGGATTTCATTTTTCTTGTTAGGCAAGAAGCTTGATTTTTTTTCTTTTTTTTTTTAACGTCTCGTAAAAGAATGCGGCGAGTGAAATAATTGCCTTAAGCTAATCCATGATAGCGATTTTAAACGTGACTTTCCAGATCACTTTTATATAGCTTAGAAAGAATAATGTGATTTTCTTGTTTTTGTTTGCTTTAGCTAAACAGTGTTGAAGGATGATATAAATTCAATGAATTCAAAACAAAGAAAATGCTAATTGCCAATGCACTAAGTTCTTTTAAGGCATGAAATATAGTGTTTAATTCATAAGCATTGTTTAGTTTTATATAGGTTTAATTTTTTGAAAGTTAGTATAGGACAAACTGAGAATAAATTAGCTAGGCAGCCCTTTTCTTAATTACTATGTATTCCTATTTGATGTTTAAATATATATGACCTGAATATATTGTGCTTTTTATAAAAAAGATAATGGTCATAGGTTCTCAGACAGTGAAGCAGAACACTTTTAGGATTTCTACAGGGCCCTTCCTCTCTCCATGGCTCTCCTTCTCCCTCCTGCCCTATTTTCTTCCCTCCTCTTTAATGATGAGTATTCACTGAACCATTTTCGTGCACTTCCTGAATCACCCTTTTGCCCAATAGCATGCGTTTGCCATGTTATGGCTAGTGTTAAAGATAGTAAGGCAGTGTGGTGTCAAGCTCATGACTTTGGCCTTGTTACTATGAACTGCCTGCCCCACGGTTCCATAGACAGGTATAGTCAGAACAAGAGATGAGTCATTAATTCCTCTGCTGATGGGGGTACCTAGAACATGAAGTAGGAAGGAGAGGGAGGAGTTGAATAGAACTGTGATCTCCTTCTCCGTCAAGCCCTTGAACAGCTTTCCCTTTAAGCAACAGAGATGACAAGTTTTTTGCTATTTCGGATTAGTGAGAGAGTATGAAATGGTTTCCCTTTCCTTCCAGGCAAAAATACCACCAGAATCTGACTTTGGAATGAAAGTGCTAATTTCATTTGGTGACTTTCAGACTTGAAATATGGGCTGGAACAGGAATTGTACATTAGTCAGCTGAGGCAGTGGAGGTTATTTTTGTGATGCTAATTATTATTTCATGACAATTTACTTTATGTTGACTTGCCATTTACACCCCCAACTAGCCATAGTTTTGGGAACAGAATGAGTTGGGAAATTTTACTATTTTATGGGTATAGATACTTTCCTGCAATAAAGAAGAGAGCTTTATTGAAGAGAATCTTGCATATGAAATGTAATCTGGATAAATATTCAAAACTAATAGGTTTATATTTTAGTCTTGATTTTTAAAGTGTATTTTTCTGATACCCTACTCGCCTTGGTTTATCTGCATTAAACTTAATCTGTTTTACTAGGATGCAGCTAAATTTTTGTTACTCCCATTGAACTCAGAAAGAAGCGACATATAGTTAACAAATAAATACAAAATGAAATTGAATATAACCCTTTGATGCGTAAAGGAAGATGAGTGGAAGACAGAGTTGATTGCATGTCTGGAAGCATATCTGCCTGATTTATGCTCTAATTTTAGTACTGAGTTTCCTTTGTAATAGTAAAATGTCACATTAGCATGTCCCTTTTAATAATCTAATATGCTACCAGTGACAATAAATACATGCACTGAGTCTAGCTCAGGGTTTCTCAAACTGCATAGGCCTGTGACCCTTCCCGATGTAGTTAAATTGCCCAGATGACCCTCCTGTCATATATTTTTAATTGTAAAGCACTTGAAATTAATCATGTTTTATTTCTTTTTAAATAAGCACCTCAAGAGCAGTGGTGAGCAGTTTTGCTCACGGCACTTATCCACTCTTAAAGAAAATTAAAGATTGGAAAGGGCCTTGCGTCTCAGTGGCAGCAAAGCCATCTACGTGGGGGGAAACTTAGCAGACAAGAACTGCGCTTGATACTTCTCTGCACAGTCTCTTGCCTGTGCACTTAGTGAAAATTGGCATCGGTGAATATGACAAAGTAAAAGCATTTTGAATTATTACCACAAATCTTCAAGTGGTCATAACCCAAGATTTCAAGAAGCTCAGTGAAGGCTAAGGTTTTCTACAATTTGTACGGTAACTGAGTGCCTTTAATTTAAACTACACGGAGCTAATCTTTAGGAGAATTGGAATCTGCCTCTGAACTAATTATGATTTACAGAAATTGATAATTTGTCTTCTGCATGTGTCTGCAGGAAGAAATTACTATTAAACTTGATTAACAAATGACAGATTTCAGCCCAGTAATTTACTGTCTTTATTAGCAAACTTAGAAAACTTCTAATAGTCATGTCAACTCTATTCTGGTAGTTAAAGGTTATCTAGAAGTAATAGGTATAGGTGGCTTTAGTACCAACCTACCTTACCTTTACCAAATAAATCTTGGTGTGGTTTGTCTTTTCAGTACTCAAGCATAGCCCAACTGCTCACACTAATTTCCCATGATACTTGGAACTTAATAATGTATAATTAACTTCCAAAAATGAATGATCTGTTCTTTTGAATACATTGCTGAAGAACTCCCTCAAAGTACATAAAATTGTGTAAAAGGATGGAGAGCATCATATTTGCCTTCTTTTTCATGCACCACTTTGTCGGATGTTTTTCATTCTCTTTAAACAGATTGTTATTGTGTAGTGGATAATACTATTGGTTAAAGCACACTATATATCCTTTAGCCATAATATATAATTGACATTGTGAATGATTCTGAAACCGACTTGGGATGTGCATAACTGAGATGTAAAACTATTGTAGCATGGCAGTATAGTGAGGGCATTAAACTTTTCCATACATGAGTAGTAACATGGTATGGTTTTCAAAAGTGTATTAAGGTACATGTTTTTATACAGTTGAAAAAAATATTCCATTGTACTAAGCAGCCTAGCAGAATTGTCACAGTGGTTAAAAATGCCCTTTTATATTTTCATGTCAGGAGAATCTGCTTGGCATGTTAAAAAGGGGGATTGAACTATTAGCCTTTTAAAGACCCAGAGGTAAAGTTTAATTTAATAATGACATGAAATAAATGTTCTATTATCTAAGTAGTAGTTCACCAAAAAAGTCTGAAATGGCCTCCTTTCTCAAGGATGCAGCTCGTGTGTGATGCTAATATTAATATGGACCTGTCAAATTGAGTGATGGGAGGTGCTAATAACTCCAAGCGGGGAGATGAAAACAACATATTGCACACACCTGCTCTCAGCCCTGTGTCAGTCTCATTAAGTTATTGAATGGGGGAGTATAATGGTGAAGGAGGGGAGTCAGACGTATGCCAAGAAGGAGCTAGCTGTGGGGTTGCACTGCACCGTATTATGAGTAAACTAGATGTCCTTTGCTTGGGAAGCCTGATTCTCACTGTGGTTCATCTTTGACCTTTGACCTGAGAATGCAAAAAGAGTTTAGATTCTGTCTAGCAGTCTATCCTGGGGAGTTATATTGTCAGCAAAGATCATTTTATTCACCTCTGCCTCCACCTTAGTTGATATGCATATTTATATAGTCATTTTGTTTAGGTACCCTAAAATTTATTCTATCTCTTAGACTTTTTAAATAAATCAATAGGGTTTTTTTTTTTCTGACAATATTTGGCATTATTACTCTTTTTTAAGTAGGGTTGTACATAGTCTGATCTGGGTAGAAGGAAGTGCTTCAGGCAGTTTGCTTACTTTGCTGCCAGTAATGGCCACTCTTCTAAACTGGAACAATTTACCAACAAAAAACCCCAAAAAACTAGGAACTAAATTGTGGGGCAAACCCGCATAAGATATGGTGTATTCTGGGGGACTCCAGAGGGTATCCCATGTCCCTCTGGCCCCGTCTAGGCCTCTCCCTGGTAGCTTCCGTTCATCCCCAAGAAGCCAGGGAAAAGCTGATTTCCAAAAAGAATGTTGATCAATTCTCCAATGTTCACCTCAAAAGAAAAGAGGCTTCATGAAGTGTCCTTCAACAATGGGTTTCTGAAGTTATTTAAAGCTGATTTTGTAATGTATTATAAATTTTTTCCCCAGTATGTTAATCTGATTCTGTTTTGCTTATTCTCATGTTGACATTCACTTGCAGTCCCTGAGCAAGTATCTTTTGAATTCAAGCCATGTAGCAGTGGCAAGGGTGAGTCAATTTAGGATTAAGGCTGTCAGGGATAATGCTGAGCCACATGTAGATATTTGAGGGGTGGCTGCATCCGCTCTGCCTGTCCAACTTGCAAACTGAAGATCTCTGGGAAGAGGAAGTTTTTAAGATAATAGGATTCTCATGAGCAGAAGGGTTCATCAGAGGTTGTCTGGATTCAGTGAAGATGATCAACAGATAATGTACGGAATCGTTGGGCATGATGTAGGGTAGACAGACAGAACATCCTAAAACCTAATAAAGAAGATGATTTCAGTTTATTATGTTTTCAGAGAATCGGTTAGATGCATGTACATTTTCCTTTTAAATTTAGAGTTAAAAAGAATCAAATGGAAACACAAACGGACATAATTTGAGTGAAGAAGTGCATGAGCATCTGGGAGGTGAAGCTAGAGGGTTCCTGGAATGGTATGGGAGCACCACAGTTAAGCTCTGACAAATGACACCCCTGCCACTGGCCTCTATCAACCCAAAGTGCTTCTTGGAAACGAATAATAAAACAAACAGGATGTAAACATCAGCAGCTTAAGTACTTGCCAGCTCAGTTGTTAGGAGTGGAGGTAAAGCTAAAGATTAAAGACAGCTTGACAAAATCCTACACACCATCCAGCTGGGCTTTACACATTATGAGATGTGGTAGGACAGAATGAGGGTGTTTAAAAAAATTATTGCTATTATGCAGCTGCAGGGCAATGGGCTGAGTTGGGAATATGCCAGGAGAACTTGTGCTGCTTATGTAGATAAACTTGCAGGACTTCAGCTTTCAACCCCATCCAATTCTTTCTGTCAGATTCTCTTAACCTTGTCCTGTCCCTTGCTGAGCACTGACATTTTCAGAGCAGAAGAAAATCATGTTAAATTTATGTATGAGGAGGGGTCTGTCTGTGTGTATTGCTGGACTCTGGTTTTAAGTGTTTGGGCTCTTTTGATTAGTTCTGTCCTTGGTTTATTTTGTAGTCTCGGAAGAGCTTGTAAACCAGTGCTGGTGAGGAGTCTAATTTAGCTTGTCCTCGTGTTCTTTGGTCAGTATGTGGTGGTCTTTATGGTTGTGCAGAAGAGCCTCAGCCCGTCTGAGGGGACGAGGGGGCCCGAGTTGTTTGCCACCCCTGGACCGCCTAGGCCTGTTTCAACCCAGGCGGTGCTGTTTTTGTCAGCTTCATTTATTGGGATTCTACCCACCCAAGATTTCGTTTGATGAAGGAGTTTTAAAACTGAAGAATTGTGAAGACCTCTGATGTTGGGGAATTGTGAGAGATGGCCCTGGAAAGGAAGATGTAGGCCAAAATTGTAGAGTATCTTGAACATCTGACAAAGGGGTATATATTTTTATTTTATCTGTAGACAGGTAATAGGGAAACACTGAGGATGACTGAGCAGGAGAGAGACAGTGTGAAGGATGGACTGGAGGTTGTATCAGGGAGTGTTGTTTTCATAGTCTAGTTGTGGTATGATAAATGGATTTTATTAGAGCGGCAGGAGTAGTCATGGGAAAAATATATAGACCAGGGATGAGGGGTAGGTCTCATCTCACATCCCAACTCCAGTCAATATCTGTGGCTCCCTTGACTGCTAGATGATAGGAAAGAAGGATTATAAAGTGATGTCTGGGCTCAGGTAGCGGGGGCAGTGCAGGGAGTAGGGAGGAGTTCTGTGATCAATTCGAGATGTCTGCCATGGGTGAAAGAATGGGGGATTGTGGCACCTCTTCTGTGCAGATGTTGCCCCGGTAGACATAATCCACAGTGCAATAGGAGAAGTTGTGGGAATTAGTGGCAAACTGAATGTGGAGAATCAGTAAATGATGTAAGGAGTAAATGATTTCTAATATTTAAGCTTGGCTGACCTGACTTAGAAAAATGACAATTAAGGGAGAAATATCCAGCAAACCAAGATATGGTATTAAAGTTCGGGATTGAGATGAGTGTCAGGGATTTGGTTTGGAGGTGATTTGCATAGAAATGGTAGTTGGTTTTGTACTTGCAATTTGGTTTGGGGTGGGGAAGCAGAGAGGAGCAAATTAGTAGAGACCAACTTGAGTTCATGTGTCCATATCGGTGCTGACCTCTGAATGTGGACATTTTCACATCTTGAGTCATGTTGCAAGAAGGCGACCAAGAAGTGAGTTTAACGTAGTAAGCATTTGGAAGCAGATGAGGGTTTAGGGGTCTCTTTCTAGATAACTTTTAAATTTTATTAAAACTCCATAGATGGCTTTTGTTTTATTTTAAACTCTTAACTGAAACATTACCTTGTTTATTAATTACCAAATTTTAGAGTTGACTCTAGCAAAAGGTCTCTTCTCTGCTATTTTGGGATTATATACAAAATTGTTGATGCTAAGGAGAAACTCAATTATATCTCCTTCTGTAAGGTTTTGCCTAATAGCACAGAAATAATAGATGGCACAGCTGGGTCTGAGACTTAGGTCTTACACTTTTCCTCCTAAGTGCTTTTTCTGTTATTCTATGCTATCATTTCTAGAATCTATATGATACAGATTTGAACTTTATATATAGAAATAAAGGATAAATGATGTGCATAATCTGACAGAATAATTTGGAGAAATGGAGATACTGACAGTCCCCAGCTTTTTGCCCTTTACGTTTTGCTGCTTCGTTCATACATTCATAAATATATTTAAACCAGTCTCTGAATATTTAGGTCATTTCTAGTCATTTGCTCTTAAAAATAGGAAAAGGCAGTATAAGTTAACCAGCCTGCCTATGTTTAAATCTGAGCTCTACCACCTCTTACCTTGATAAGTTTCTTAACCTTTGAATCCCAGTTTCCTTATTTGTAAAATGAGGATGATGATGGTGCTTACCCCATAGGGTTGCTGTGAGGGTTAATTGAGGATGCATATGTAAAGTACTGAGAGCAGCCTTTGGCACGTGGCAAATTCTATATATGTAAGAGCATAGGCTTTGGAGTTGACCTTTTGGGCTCAAATTCTAGCTTCACCTTTTATTAGTTGTTTGACCTTGGACAATTACCTTAACTTCTCTGAGTTTAGATAATAATATCTACCTTATAGGGCTGCTGTGAGAATTAAGTGAGATAATGCAGACAAAGTGCTTTTCCTAGTGCTTGACTTAAAATAAGGACACAGTACAAGATAATTATTTTCATTATTGCCATCATAATCTTTATATTTAATTAAGAATAATGCCATAATGAACATCCATGCACATAAAACCTTTGTATGTCTTCATGAATGTTTCCTTAGTGTAAATCCTTAGAAGTGGAATTGCTGTGTTCCTTTTGACTTTCTACAAGGTCTTTAATCTTTATAAAGGCTTTCTATATTGAAAAATGACAAGCTTTTATTGAACACATACATAGTAGGTGCAATTTACCAACTTAGGCATAGTAGGTTATACAAGGATGAGCATTTCCTTGTATTGACTTTATAATCTAGTGTGAGAATTAAGGAAGAAAAATGTGATTAAGTTTGCAACATGAGATATATCTTTGAAAAGGGACAAAGTACTATGAAAACATACCAATTGAAGAGAGAAATTTTGGCAGAGGGAAATCAGGAAAGGCTTCATGTAAGAGATGACAAAATTGGATATTGATGATGTATGGTATTTTGGTAGGTGAGTATATGGCCATCTCTGTGACTGGGGCCTTAGGATTTAAGTGTATATACTACCCATTGGCTTTGGAGGTTTAGAGTCTGGTAAGGAGCTTATCTTCTCTCCACTTACTCTATTCCTCATCTAGAATCTCTTTATCTTCCCTCCATCTCCTTCAGGTACAGGCAATTTTTGGATTTCCTAGTTTCTCTTAGAAACATGATACTGCATCGTGTATTGCTTAAGACTGATTCAGGCCAGAGTACACACACAACTCTTGAGTTTGTCAAATTGGAATTCAGTTTCTAGGTTCTCTATGATCACTTAAATCTGATTTCTCTGGAGAAAAGTTAATCTCTTGGTACAGTCTGATGGTGAGGCTTTGTGACTACAGGTATTTTAATCTAGTCACAATTTTTAAGGTAAGTTAAAGCCTTTTCAGTTGTTACTTATTTTTTGGTGACAGTTATGACAAATGGCTGGTATAATTTATTTTTGCTCTGTAGATGAGTATAATGGGAGATCTTATATTGGGTATGCATTTTTTTATGAATTCATAAAATTTCAGCTTAGAACATTGGATTAGATGTTAAAGCATTTATGTTGACAAGCAAGAAGTAAATTGTATTCTGATCCAGTTTGTATAATAATGTGCAACCCAATTCACTAAGTTTGTATTAGTAATTCTGCATTGCTGTGAGACTTCAGTTACATATATAAGAGTTGACAGTCATTTCAGCATGTGTTAGACTTGAACTCCAGAAGGTAAAGAAGAAGTTCTACTTATTTTATGTTCAAATGTGTGCGAGAAAAAGGATCTTTATATTATTTTCTGCCACATACCGGTAAATACAGTCTTCCCGAATCCACCATTAGCCAATGTTGTAAGCTACTTAGGTTGCTTGTTTCCTTAAAGCTTTCATGTGACAAATTTATAATTTCATATGTTATTTCTAGGTCAACAGTTAGATTAAATGTTTTATCTCCTGAGCAAAAACACAGTGCTTCTTTGTAAACTTTGTTATCTTACTCAAACTGAAAATTGCAAAACAAAGAATTTTCCAGTTCTCACATTCCTCAGTGGAGAGCAGTGTTTATACAGAGGTTATCTTGTAGTTTATTTTATATTCTACTTAACTCTAAATTTTCTGCAGGTGGAATAAATATCCTATTTAAAGCTTTCAAATCTCATTAATTAAAGCTAGTTAGTTGTCATTATTGATGGTTTACTATTATTTATTTTTGCTTCATTGTAGTAATAGCTCAGCAGGAGGCCACTTAAGTTGGTCAGAATATAAGCCTGTCCTGCTAAGATATACCTACTGCCAGACACAGAAAAATACTGAAGAAATATTTGTTGAATGTATAAACTGACCTAGGAGGGTATAAACCTAAACAAAAAAAAAAAAAATAGTTCAGAATATACAGATCTCACCATCAGTCTGAGAGCTGGTAACTTTGGACATTTTCTTTTTCTATTCGAGCTAGTATGAATTTGATGTTTTTTTTTTTAAAAAAAGTATGATATGTCTCCAGTTCTTAAGTAGGCATGGGAACTCATGTTAATATTATTTTTGAAAACTATTATATTTTAGAGATTTTATAACAACATTTTCTTCCATTTGCATGGATTGAGAGTATATCATGTTCTGTGACTCCATTCTCAGACTATGGGAAATTTGGTTTTAAGTAGAGCACATTATACTACATGTATTATGATCTAACTTTTTTTTCTTTCTGCAACCCCACCCCAAAACTCCAATATATTTCAGCAACTGCATAAGCCTCATCATTAAAAACTCCTACCTAGCATTGCCAATTCTAGCTATTTCTCAAGAGTGTTCCTAGAAAGACACATCATAAAAGAGACTGTCATAAAAGCTTTTGTATCTTCTCACAGGAACAATGGAGCTTGCATTTGTGACCAAAGATGCAACAAAGATAATCAGAGAAGTGACTCAAATGCCATAAAGCAAAAATACAGCCACAAACCTACACATTATTTTATTTTTATTTTTATTCATTCATTCATTTTATTTATTTATTGGGTGACAGAGGGTCTTGCTCTGTCACCCCAGCTAGAGTGCAGTGGTGTCATCATAGCTCACTGCAACCTCAAACTCCTGGACTCAAGCTATCCTCCTGTCTCAACCTCCTGAGTGGCTGGGACTACAGGCACACACCACCACACCCAGCTAATTTTTTAATGTTTTGTATACATGGGGTCTCACTCTTGTTCAGGCTGGTCTCCAACTCCTGACCTCAGGCAATCCTCCCTCCTCGGGCTTCCAAAGTGCTAGGATTATAAGTGTGAACCACTGTGCACAGCCTCTTTATTTTTATTTATTAAACATTTTGGGTATCTATAGGTATGAATCTTAGGAAGCCATTATACTCAAGAATTTTTCAATCATTGAGGGAAGAATACATGATTGGCGTGGACTCGAGATGAACCGTGTCTGAAGTTAGCCAGTGTTCAGGATTCGCATGGGCACACTAGCTTTGTGGCAGCTGGGTAATTTGGAATCCCATCCTTATAACTTGGATACGTGGTCTGGCATGATAGAGCAGACCTGATTTTAAATTTGATCCAAGGCACTTCAGTGATCTTATTGGAAACAAAGTTGTAATTCAGAATGCCTAGAGGGATCAATACTTTTTCTTATACCTCTTTTTAAATATTGTGAATCTCAATTGGGGTTGAGAAGTAGTGGATTGAAGAAGCTTCATATCTGAACTCTCTCAAAAAGCTTTGATACACTTATTCTGTGCTATAGATTGAAAGGAAATTTATTTTCTTAATTAGTGATGAAGAGACTTGCTAAAAGTTGCCCAACTTATAATTAAACTTTGGATCTACTGTTCTTTTCTTCATTTCCTATACTTTGGTATTAGGTGGCTGCTTGTATGGCCATACATTATTGCATAATTGGGTATATGTTAAAATGAAAACTAAATTCTGCTGTAAGTAAAATTAATGAAGAGGCAAAAGGTGGGGGGTGGCCTCTATGAAGCAGGTATGGGAAAAGCTCCATGAAAATATGATTAGATTTGCTTGGTTTTTTAATTGCAACATCTTTAGATGGTAAAAGAAAACATGGAACAAACATCTTTAAAATAGAAGGTACAGGACCTTACAAAGCATATAGCACTTTTGGTCTCCTCCTCCTTTCTTATCCTTTTTATACCAGGGAAGATTAAAGAATCTGGATATTTGGAGAGAAAAGCAGTGTGAGATGTTATTGCCCAATATTTAAGGAGGGTTAAGCCATGGCATTGACCAGAATAGGGATGCTGTGACCAATTATCCAAGCAGGCAGAGACACTGGTTCCTCTACAGTGTGGTTCCTACATGTAAGCGTCTGCCATTGGTCACAGGGAGCCTTCAAAAGGCTTAAGTGATTGTGATACTTGAAAACATACTGGGTTCAAAGATTTATGATCTTCTTTAAAAAGTAAATTCCAGGTTAAATAGAAAGTACATTGGTGTGTGCCTAGATATGAGTAGTGCTTTAAATCTTTCTCCAAATGGTAGTTTCTCTAAAATGTGAGACATAAACACTAGGTAATTTAGTGTTTGGGAAATACTGAAACAATTTAAAGGGGTTTATTACATCTTAGCTTTACTACTTACTGGCTACGTAAGTAACCTTAGGCAAATTATTTAAATTTTTTTGTGACTTAATTTTTTCATCTATAAAATACAATTAACAATGGTTTCTATCTGTTAGGGTTTGACTATTAAATGAGTTAACAGACATCAAGTACTTAGAATAGTTTCTAGCACATAGTAACACTGTACATGTGTTGGCTGTTATGATGGTGGTGACGTTCTCCTACTCCTCCTCTTAACACTTACGGAAGTGTGAGCTTTCTCTCAATTCAGTCATTCACTTCATCAAAAGAGCCAATCTTCCAGACCAGTATTTTACAACCCATGATGTTACAAGCAACTCAGGGCCAACCAGGATGCCACCAGCTCTGTGCTTGTTATTCCCAGCCAATCTCTTGAAAGCAGGACTTGAAATTCCACCTCCGTTCAGTCATGGTAATTGTTTTTCTCTGGTCATTTCTGAGGTGATTTATTACTAGAAGCACTAGTATGGCCCTCTTGGAACATTTTTATCTATTATAAGTTTCCTGAGAAATGGATTTTTAATATACCGTTATCACAACAGCATTATTATCACTACTCCATGCTGTATTCATTCAGCCATGTTTGTGGCCCTCTAGTTTATATATAGTATTGTGATTGATAGAAGGTGTGGGAAATACGAAGAGAGCAAAAAAGAAAAAAAAAATTATAACTTAATTGAGAAGATACAACAAATGCAAATGAAAGGTTAAATAGCATTAAGAAAATATTAGTAAAGAGCTGAGGGAGGTTAGAGTAAGGAAACAGAATGCCTGCAAGTCTTGCCTGGGAGACCGCATAGAAATGTAGAAGGCAGGATCTCAACATGCAGGAAGGAGGGGTGCAGGCCGAATAGTAGAGGAAAATTATTTGTGGTGCATTCAAAGAAACCAGGAGCACCCTAGTTTTAATGGAAAACAAGAGTTGCTGCTGAGAACTAATTGAATAGCAAGTTGGTAAGCTAGCAAGATAGACAATTATGTGGAAAGAACGAAATTTGTGTTGAGACTTAATGTCTATGGTACATTAAATTAACACATGTATTAAGCATTGACTATACCAGCTAAATCTCAACAGGAAGCTAACTCACTGGAGAACATCAAGGATCTAGCTGCATGTGCATATCAGAGCTGCTAGGCCCAGAAACCCCTGAAAAGAGGCAGGAATTAAGAACTTCACCTTAGGTTTAGACAGACTCAGCTCAGCTTCTTCTGTTTGTAGTAGTGGTCAGTTTAATTAATTCTCTGAGCCTCAGTTTCCTCATCTGTAAAATGGTGATAATATGAGGATGTGTGAAGATTAAATGAGATGGATAGCTTATGTAAGACTCTTACAAATTCAGATAGTGAATTCTTACCTAATGGTTACTGATAATAACAGCAACGGAGTATGTTTCAACCACATAGACCAAGTTCAGTTTTATTTTTTTTCCATATTGAGATGCCATGTAAAATATTAACTAATGTTCCACTTCTTTAAGAAAAATTTGGAAAAACACTCCTATGCTTATTTTTAACCATACTACTGTGAAATGACAGTGCTTCTAATTCTGGCTGTGAAATCCAGTAATCCTTTTAAAAGGATTAAATTGTTAACACACACATTGGGGAAGAACTTAAATCTGGTGTTCCCTGAATTCTTGTTTTGGTTCTGATTAATATATTTAAAATTTTTAAGGAGTTGAAACCAAGAGTAGGTATAATTGAAGAGTTAATCAGGAAATTAAATAAGGGTTCTCATTAACCAAGTGTTTTAGTAATAGAGATTTTACTGTACTAGGAGTTTCTACTTGTTCATTTTCCCCAAATGTGGCATTCAATTTCATTTTTAAATGCCGACATAAATCCGTTATAGTTTTCTATACAGTGTAATATAGTGAAAAGAATACAGAGTGCACAAAACCTCAAGTTAAATTTTCTTTGTATCATTTTCTAGCTTGTATGATCTTGAGTAATAATTCAATATCCTTGAGCCTTGCTTTCTATAAGAATGGGGATTGTGGTGATATTTAACATACATATTTCACAAAGTATTTAGGATTACATAAAACAGTATATTGGAAAGTCTTTTATGAACTCTTCTCAAAGTGTGGTCCGTGGACCCGTTGGAGTTCCAGAGATCCTTTGGGAGGATCCCTGAGATCAAAACTATTCTGATAATACTAAGATGTAATTTGCCTTTTTTGGTGTGTTGGCATTTTTACTGATGGTAGAAAACCAATTGTGGGTAAAATGGCTGGAGCCTTAGCCTGAATCAAGTTAGTGGCACCAAACTGTCCTAGAAATCATTGTATCCTTCACCTCCACATATTACAGTAAGGAAGAATATCCTTGATGAAGCAGGAAGAATTATTAATTTTATTAAATCTTGAGCCCGAGCACATGTTTTAATAGTCTGTGTGAAGAAAGGGAAGTACACATAAAGCGTTTCTGCTACATATGACTGCATCAAGGAAGAGTACTGGTGAGACAATACCATTTTTTCTTGACAGACCGATAAACAGACAAACTGTGGTTATTCAGATAGGGGTATTAGGCAGACATTTTCTGGAAAATAAACAAACTGAGCCTGTCATTTTGAGGGAAACAAATAGTGGACAGTTTCAAGCTTTCAAGTGAAAATAAGAAGTTTTAAAAACTTGCATCCTTTACTGTGAGCTTGACAGCTTCCTAATACTCGAAGACTTTTCTTATGAGATTGGATGTGATACTAATGAATGTGATTTTTTTTTATACTGAATAGTGAAATATGTCAACATTTGGAAGATCTTCGTAACTCAGTGAACTGATATTTTCCAAATGACCAATGCATGATGTTAAAAAATCATGCATGGGTAAAAGATCCTTTCAAAGTGCAGGATAGACCAATGAATTTTAATGTAATAGAGTTTGAAAAGTTCTTTGATGTGGTTTGGATTTAACCATTAAGAAACCACCACTTGTTGAGTTTTGGTATAGTATCAAAGGAGAATAATCATAATTATCTGAAAAGACTATTAAAATACTTTTCCCTTTTTTAACTATGTATCTATATGAGGCTGGATTTTTTTTTTTTCATATACTTCCACACAAACAACTTATCACAGCAGGTTTAATGAAGAAGCAAATGTGAGAATCCAGGTGTCTTCTATTAAACCAGACATTAAAGAGATTTGCATTAGTGAGATCTTTTCTCACTAATCTTTTTGTTTTGGAGAATGTAGTTATTTTCACAAAAATATTTATGTTAACATGTAATGGATTTATTATTACTTTAAGTGATTCAATAAGAATCTTTTAAAATATTTTTGGTTTTACTTTCTAACATGGTAAAATCTATAGACATAACTCACATAAACATAAGCTCTTTGGAATTCTCAATAATTTTTAAGAGTTTAAAATGGTTCTGACATTACAGAGTTTGAGAACCACGCTTCTAAAGTGGTAAAATTAGATTTGCTTATGATTTTTATGGTTTACCAATGCATGAGATTGCCATCTCGTGACAAAATAGGGAAATGCATGTATTTTTGAAAAGCTCAGCTCTAAGGCCTTGGCATGATTTCTAATGATTACTTGTTGGAAATTTATCAAGAGAAGAGAAAGATGTAAGTTCAGATTTCCAAGAGATATGACTTAATATATAGGTGCTCAAAATATTAATTTTCAGAAGGCAAGCAAATAAAAAACTCAGTTAATTAAATGCTTATTTTAAAAGGTTGACATTGGTTTTGGGCCAATCTTCTATTAAGAACATATTTACTTATTGTGTTCAGTATGTGTATTTCCCAGTATACAGATCCCTTTTGCATGTGATGGTACAGGCTATAGAACATGTTTTTACTGTTCAACATACTGATAAATATTTATGGTGGTATTTTACTTTGATAGTGTACAGTAGTCCTCCCTTACCTGCAGGGGTTATGTGCCGAGAGCCACAGTGGATATACCTGAAACCTCGGACAGTACCAAACCCTATATGTAATATGTTTTTCCTATATATACATACCTATAATAAAGTTTAATTTGTAAATTAGGCATAGTAAGAGATGAACAACAGTAAGTAATAAAATAGAATAACTATATCAAACTACTGTAATAAAAGTTACGTGAATGTGGCCTCTCTCTCTCCCCAAATATCTTACTGTACTCTACTCACCTATTTTCCCACCCTGGTTGACCATGATAACTGAAGCCACAGAAAGGGAAATTGTGGATAAGGGGGAACCAGTGTATCATCACCTGTGATTGATGTAAGGTTCAGTCATTGGTTGGTAACACGAACTTTGATGATAATATTCTTCTGAAGGGAAATGTGATCAATTTTTTATGATGTGGAGTTTAGGCCCACACTCTGGTGAAGAATTTGCATTTGCTGTCCTTAAATACTATATCCCTGTAGTTCTGTGTGATGTGTCCTGTACAAACATGCAGAGTAAACATTGCTCCTTGCCTTCCACTTTCTTGAGAACTAAAATATACAATGTAAATATGCACAAACATGTAGAAGGACATATAGACAAATAGAGCCTAAGCCAAGTCATGAGAAGTGCAGCTGCAAGAAACAGGCTCATGAATAATGAACATTTATGCTATGGAATAGCTTCAGTGTGTCTGTTTTTGCATCGATGCGCTATGTGAAATGGAAGGAACCTCACTTCATTTTCATTCAGCTAGAATGAAGGCCCACTGGCCAGTTTTTTGACTCAATTCAGCTGATTGTTTTCAAAATAACCTGTTCTTTTCAAGCAGTTGTGTGCAGGGACAGCTGCGCTCTGATAAAATGACTATGAGCCTATACACTGACTACTGTACTAATTTTCTTCCTATATTCACCATGTGCCCAGCGACCCTGCTGATGAATATTTTAGACATCTGCATGAATAATCAGACTGCCCACAGGAGAGCCACTGGCTTGTTTGGAAGGCTGGAAATGCTGTCGAGATGATACTGACTCCAGTTCTGTGTACCAGTGTGAAAATAATAAATACCTAAGTAAGAGTTCTTAATCTGGGTTGTCTTTGAGCAGCCATGGATGCTTTGAAATTGGATGCCAAATTTTACATGTAGGTGGATGTGTGTGTTTATGTTTTTGAGACAACTCCAGAGCTTTTATCAGATTCTCCAAAGGGACTGTGACCTCATAAAGGCTAAGAACCACTAGATAATGCTTTATAGTTTTGAAAGTGCTTCTCCGTACATTTTTACTTGATCCTCCCAATGATTTTGAGGGAGGCTTGGCAGGCATTATCTCTCTCCCTTTTTTAACAGAAGAGCATGGCTCAGAGCTTAAGTGGTTTTGAGTTTCATCCTGTAGGCACAGGGAGCCATCGAAGGTTTTAAGTGAGGAAGTGATTCGATCAGATTTAGAGAGATTGCCCTGGTGGTAGTATAGAGGATGTTTTAGGGGAGTGGGAAGCTAGTTAAGATGCCATTTGGAAGATCAGGTGAGAAAAGATGCTCAGGTCTAACTAAGTTTGTGGCAGTCAGATTGGAAAAGAGGGGATGGATTTGCAAAACAGTTGAAATCCTTGAGATTTGTTTACCAGTTGGTGTTGGAGGGAGGGGGAAGGTAAAGGGGAAAAAAGGTTTTGAAGATGACTGATCATGTAACTATTAATAGAAGCAGAGGGAAGCAGGAGGATTATAAACTTAGTTTTAGCAGTTTTTATTTTGAAGAACTGATGGGACATCCAGGGAGAAAAGACCAGTAGGTAATTAGAAGTACTGGTCTGGGACTGGTGAAGTGAGGATGACCTTGCTGGGGCGTTTAGAGTGACACGTGAAGAGTGCTGGGGAGGGGACAGTGAGAGGATGTCAGCTAGCATTTGGCTGGAGTGATGGTCTCAGGGAAGCCCAGGAAGATCCAAGAGTGGCCAAGGAACGTCACTTTTTTTCTATTCTCTCTATTCCTGAGTTGAGAAGTAGGGGTTAAATATATTTCTTGACTCTCTTTATTTACTATCAGATTATTCCATTTTTACTTCTCACTGACTTTAAATTCATGAAATTTACATAAATCAGTTATGCCACTGTAGTCTACCTTCAACTCAGTGGAGACATCAAGCAAAGGATGGGTTAAGGGTACTCCCCTGCAAGCTCTGTAATCTTCCCCATCCTTAGATATGGAAATTGACACTTTATCAAGCACCATTCCACCTTTACATATCTCTCCACCTCACCTCCCTAATTACATTCTGGAGCCTTGGTTGCTTCAAAATGGGCTCACCTTTATCTCAGTGATTCAACACAGAATCTTCGGTGAGTAGAGCCGTCCTTTTGATGGCTTTACTAATACCCAGATCTCGTAGTTCCTCAAATCTCTCAACTAAAATGACCTTCATCTTCATTTCACTTTAACTATGCACACACATGCCACACCTAATAGATCTGCTCCACTTTCAATATTTCAAACTCTATTAGTCTCCTCTTTGAAACAGCCTTCCAACTTGTGTCTGCCCCATCCCCCGGTTTCTCCTGAAACTGTCTTCTCTTCTCCTGTTCCATTCCTATTCTGTCCTTGTTTTCCAGTGTGGGAAGGGGTGCGGGGAGGGAAGGAGGAGAAGGTTGGCAACTCCCTTCAAGTTCCTGCTTCCAGAAATAATCAGATGGTTCAGTAATGATTTTACTTGCCCTATAGACTTCCTCACAGTATTCTTTGAGAATTTCTAACCCAGGTTTTCCCCTATTGTCTATTTTTTTCCCTCTTACTTTTAGGCAGCTGAGCATTGTTAGTAAAACCTCACAAAAACTGGGGCAATTGGATCAATACATGTATGCTGAATAAAGAAATCTATCAGATTTGTGCTCCCCCACCCCCCAGGGAGAGGGGAACCTTAGGACTGTGTTAAAGGAAAAAACATCTGGATGTCATTTTAGTTACATTTTACCATCTCTACCTAAGTGAATATTTGTATATGTGTCAACTGATAGAGGTCAGAAATTTGGGACCTTTTGTATGTTTTTATTAGAAAATCAGCCATTTTTTTCCCCTTACAGGTGTAGACTTGGTAAAATCTTAATAAAAAATTTCCTGCAGATATTTACTCTTTGTGAGTTAGGAACTGGAGTGTGTGAATGCTTTCTTTTTTTTTTTTTTACTTCGAAACTGTGAGTGATATTTATTTATTTTATTTTTGTCAGTTGTTTCCATGGTTCATGAATTCTTTATTACAGTAGGAGTCATCAATTGGATGGAGAATCATTGAAATTGTAAGTTTAGGACATTAGTTGGAATAACCTGAACATTGTGCTTACCTTTTGGGCTCTTAATTTAATTTAAAATTAAATGAGTCTTATGATGGCAAGCTTCACAGATCTGCCTGCAGGGCTTTCGGAATGGAAATGTGTGTCTCTGTGTGTGGGAGGCTCTTTTGTTTAGTTGGATAGGCTAGGAAGTCTTTGCCTAAAAACACTCATTGTTTGGGGAGCATAAATAACTGAACCTAATGTTAGCGAGAAGTTTCATTTGAGATTGAACCACTGACTTCCAAGAATATCACAGAGTGAGTGGAAGTGCCGTGAACAATGCCTTCCTTATTTCCTTTAAAATACCCATGAAATTGTCTGAAAAAGAAACAAATCCCCAGAAGTAACCACAATGAGTGTCAGGCATCGAGCCCATTCTAGTTTCTGCAAGGAATTTTTACATTCCTTCCTGTGGTTAAAACCAGGTGGGGTTGTCCCTTCTCCTGCAGCACCCCTCTCACCCTGCTTCCTCACCCCTCTCACCCTGCTTCCTCTCCCCCACTTGCCCATTTTCTGACTCTACTCATGGAATCCTGCTCTCCTTGTGCTGGCCTGTGTTTCCTTTTGTTCGTCTCCAGCGCTGCTGCTGATGTTTAACTGTGAACCTGCTCCTTCTTTGACTTACTCAGCTTCTTGATGGGACGCAGGGGACAGGGTGGCAGCTGTGCTCATTGAACTGATTCCTGGCTCCCACTCAGGTTCTGGATTGGTCTGTGGCCTTAGGTGCTTGGAAGTCAAGAGGCAGGATTTGCACCTGCTACCACTCCTCCTTTGGCTGTGCTATGAACACCAGGCCATGCATACATTCAGCCACTAGTGTGGGATTTTGTTTTCTTTCCCATTGGACTGTAACCTCCATGAGGGTGGGGAAGGAAATGCTGGGGATAGGGATTGATTCCTTCTCATTGAATCCCCAGCACTCAGCATAGTGCCTAGCACATGGTAAGCACTGAAGAGATTTGTCAAACTCCTTAATAAAATTAATTTTTGGAAAGGACGTTAACCAGTGCTCAAGTGTAGTGAGCACTGGAGACCAAGGTCAAGAAACCAATCCCAAGGTTGTAAAAAAGAAAACAAAGCACATATTATAGATGAATAATCAAAACGAAATTCTACAGCTCCAAAACAAAGAAGTTGTAGAGATCTGTAGCAAAATCTTTCTGAAACAGATTTGCTTTATGAAACAAACTGTTGGAAAAGCTCTGCTTTGTAAACTCAGTATGATACCTGGAGAGGTTGCATCTAGTAAATGAGAATTTTAAAAAAAGGTATAATGAATGAAAACTATAATGGGTAAAATAAATCTTCATTGTAAATAATATAATAAAAAGCAGAATTTACTTAGAAAGCTCATCCAGTAATAGAAGGTAAACTTTAGGAAAGTGCCCAGAATGCAACAGAGAAGTCTAGAAAGACACAGATCCAACCTAGAAATGATAGGGATTATTGTGGAAGACAGAACAAAACAAAAAGATCAACCGTGGTAATTATTGTAGGGACTTTTTCCGGATCTAAAAGAAACCTAATCTTGGGTGTTAATATACAACACAATCATTCTGGGAAGAGTTTCTAATTATAAATCAACACTGAAAAATATTCTGGTTTTGTTTTTTTTTTAAACTAGAAAACTAGTAGGCAGAGAAAGGAAATATAAAAGTGCTAAATTATTTGTCTTTCATTTAAAGGAGACTAAAGTGATCTTTTGGGGTTATATTGAGAGTAGATACATAGTATTTGAAAGTTTATTAAAAGTTTTTTATAACTAATAGAAGTGAAAAAAAAAGATGCCTATAAAAATCAATACAGAAAACAGAATCAAATAAAACACCATCATCCCATCCAGCTACAGAGAAACAGAATAGTTGTACATTCCTTTCCTTTTCTTGCCTGCAGGCTCACATTTATATCTCATTAGCACACCTCATAAAATATATTGACAACTTTCATAGGGACTTTTTAGTCCTTTGAGAGTTTTTTCCCCAAAAAGAGATTAGGTTTATAAATACACATATATACATATATATATATATATATAAAACACATATATATAACTAATTTGATTCTTTAAAATCATAACATCCCTTTCAAACAACTGTGTGACCTAGGCAGACAACAGAATTTAGCACATAAGCTGTTGCCTAATCTTTTTGCAAAGGCGCATGATTCACTTACTATGGCACATCGTAGGTACTAAAGAAATACTTGTTAAAGGAATGAATGAAGATGTATATAACTTAACTAGCTATATACTTGGAAAATGTAATTTCATCTACAAACAATAACTTTATAAATAATTATACTGTTTCTCCCCAATTAAATTCACTGTGAAATCTGGACAAAACATCTGTCATGATGTAAGCCATGGAGGAAATGTTGAGATTAGCATGCAGTAATGAACATGGTGGTAAATGCTGGGGAAGGCAGAAATCAGAAGGGACTTAAATAAGTCCTAATTTTTAGGCTCTCATAAGGTTAATTCAAATTGTTCTTCTGCATGTCTTCATATCAGAAAGATTTGGCCAATTTGGTTAAAAAAATAAGAGGTCAACAGAAGTGATTAAGCAACTAGAAAAATCAACTCAGAAAGAAGATCTTAGCATATAATTTGAAAAAAGAATTTGAATCTCTCAAAGCCCAGGGAAGCAGAAGGATAATTTAGAATGATTTGGAGAGCCGTGGAGCTGATGGCATAAAATTGAGTAGAAAAAATACTTACTGAGTGTAAGACAGTTCTTAATAGAGAGACAAATTAAAGAACCATATAGCATTTCAAGGAAAGTAGTAGAGATGTTTTGATAAAATCTGACACCCCAAAGAAAGACAACAGCTAACATTTATTGAGAACTTACTATGTGTCTGGCATTTTATATGCATCATTTCATTTCATCTCAGTAATCTGCAAAATATATACCTATATTATCTTCATTTTACAAATGAGGATATTGAGGCTTGGTCACATGAGGCTGGTAGGAGGTAGCGCTGTATTTTGAACTCTTGTTCCAGGGTTCAGGCCTAATCACTGTACTCTCCTTCCTACCAATCGTGAAGTTGGGTATGAATAGGTGTGTTGTGCAGAGATTTGACAGAGTAACCCAGCTGTTTTTCTGTATGCTAAATAGGTGATTCTAACAAACCATTTTTAATTAAGTAAAAAAATAAAATAATCTCTTATGTATTCCAAACAAAAGTAGTTCAGTGTTCTGGAAGAATGAATCCTTGCAGAAACAAGATTTGTATATGAAAAGGCTTTCTTAATGCAGATTTAAAATAAATAAGTATTAAGTTCTTGGACCCAATAGAGTAAGCAGCATCCAACAAGTGCCTGCCTCTCAGGAGGGTTTTATGTGCCAGAAAGTTAGCTGCATAGTAGTGTATTGGGGATTAGAGAGACACACTTGGGTTGAAATTCCCATTCTACCTTTCTTATTTATGCTTATTACCTCAAATAAGTCACCTAAGTTGTCTGGTAATAACAATACTACTTACCTCATGGGGGAGGGGATTTAATGTGATAGTGTACATGTAAAGATAGCTTGCATGTAGGCAGATGGACAGCATGTTTGTAAAGAGGGCATGTAGGTGAGGGTATGTATATAAAAATAGTATGTATGTTATATGTAAAATGCTTAGCTCAGTGCCTGTCACATAATGAATGTTTAGTTAAAAGTAGCTGGCGTTATTACTGCTTATTATTCAGGTACAATCTTCAAGTAAATACTTTAGAAAGTATAGCCCAGTGGTACTATAAGGTGGTAAGTTTTAAGAAAGATTTTAATTTTGTGCAGTCCTCTCAGATTACATATTAAATAGTAAAATTTCACCCTCTGTGTACCCTTTTCACAATTTGGGGATTTACCGAATGCTTTGGTGTTTTTAAGGCAGTCGTTTGTTCACTGAAAACGCAGCTCATGACAAATTCAATGGTTGCCGAGCTCTAATATGTTAGCAGGCAGAAGCATGCTTTTAATATTCATCATCTTTAAGTGCTACCAACTGACATTCAGTACTAAATGTGCAGATATGGGTGCTGAGCAAAACAGAGCTAGGAAGAGGACTTGTTAATTTGTATGCTAGATGGAAATCTTAAATTAGTTTCCAAGATTTTTAAATGGATT
This sequence comes from Varecia variegata, assembly GCA_028533085.1. NCBI lineage: Eukaryota > Metazoa > Chordata > Mammalia > Primates > Lemuridae > Varecia > Varecia variegata. The sequence goes on from CM052438.1 coordinate 107,805,730, forward strand.
TTTAAATGCTGGGCACATAGGAGATTGAGTTCATATTAATATTTATAAGGTTTGAGAAGATATTTAGTGAAATATTTGTATAATTTAATTTTGGTCATAATCAAGTAGGAAACCATAACAAGAAGGACAGTGTACTTTAGTTTGGTGACCGTTTTGTGTGGCTCATAGATAGGAATATCCTTCTGGAAAAGCCTCAAATGACATATATATGCCCTTCTTTATTAGAACCCAGAAGTCAGATATGTATATTTGTATATAAATGTCTTGGGTTGGATTGTTGTATGTTAGTTTTGTTTAAATTAATTAATGTAGAAATCAGCATTGATAATGATTTTTTTAAAAGCATTTATTGACAGTTCTGCAGAACTCTATAATCTAGCTGCTTTTATATTCTTTATTATACAGAACAGCTCCGTTGGTTCACAGAAAACCTGCTTCCTGTAGTTTTGCTTAGGGCTAATTGAGTTTAATGTAGTTTTGTGTGCAGAAGGTATTGACTTGTGCATAGTATTTAATTTGTGTAAATATGTGTGTATGTAATGTTTTGCCCCTCTGAGTTTTATTTTAAATGTAACCCTTGAAACTGGGATAATAGAAATTCTTAGCCTAGGACTGCTAGCAATTGCAGGTGCCAACGGTTTAAACTGCTGTAGAAATACAATTATGAGCAGCCAAGAGCAAATCTTGTTTTAAGGTCCATGTGTAATGAATGCCTGTTAGTATCATAGAATACAATTAAAAAGAGGTTTACCTCTCCTAAGCCGTGATTGGTTCTTTCTGATGGAAGTGGAGAGTCCCATGAGTAGAATGTGTATTCAGCTCTTGGTGATTTAGACTCCAGTGAGCCTGGCATACGGCAGGCTTGGATAAATTCAGGGCAGTTATAGTCAAGCAGAGATGGGAAAAGACTGAAAGATTAATGAGGGAGCTTAAAACAAAGCTTCAAAAATGAGAGCAATGCACTGCTTGGTCTTATGTAATTGTGCCGAATGGAAGTCAGTCTTGGCTGCTGCTGTTTAAAAATTTTAGGAGGTTGGCAGGAAATGTTTGTTTGTTATAAAAATTGGGTCTAGAGAATGATAGTGAAAACCTGAGACAAAATATCTAATTCTTGCTTGCCTGTGTTTGCCCTCCGAGACACACCCTTCTCTTCGTTGGTCCGTTTTTCCTTTATTCCGGCGTGATCAGGCTTCCTGCCTCCCTGCTGCCCGCACCCTCCCTCCACTACTTCTTTTTGGCAAGGACCCTTATTGAGGACAGAGCTCCCAGTCCCGGCTGCCTCCAGGAGATGCATGTCTGGGATGTGCTCCTGGAGGTCGCGCTGATGCTCTCTCATTTCAAGGCCTGAAAGATCAGGAGCAAATAGGGGTGTCAGAACCCTCCGAGGCGATAATCCAAGTGATTGTGGGTTACCTAAGGCTATTGTGGGCGCCAGAAACAGAGTTGTTTCTGGTTGATGGTTTTCAATAGCAGTTTTGTAACACTTCTTCTACAGACCTTAACTTAAGGGATCCTAATGACTTTAAAATGCTATTTTACCTGTGAAAATCCTTTTAATAGATGCTCTAATGAACCTTCCATTTACGTGATGGACACAGTCGAGCTCTGCCGTGAAGCCGGTCAGACCGTTAATGTGAGGCTGGGCACTTAAAGCGGGGGAAAGCAGCTCATAAATAACGTGGCGCAGGCGAATCACTTCTGGAATCCAGAGCTTGCCAATACCGGTGAAGAAGAGCTGCCTTGAAGGAGAAATTGCCAACTCACAAGCAAATTTCTTCAGCGCTTCAAGACACACACCAGCCTTGTAACGTTGCTTTCTCCGTTTGCTCTTCAAGGAGTTTGGCGCCACCTACAGGAAACAGGAAGCACAATAACCTGCTCAGTCTCTCCGTAGCACCTGGGTTCTTATTCCACTGGTCATTCCTCATCTTTAGTTTTTATAAATTTGGTCACTTGTAGTATTTATCTTCTTGGTTATGGAAAGAGGCTAAGCTCTGCGGAAAAAATGGTTCCCTCTGTATTCCTCACCCTTAATTGCTTTTTAAGGTCTCTGTTTCTGCTGTCATGCACCGTTTCCACGGACACACCACAAAGAGAGTTATCAGTTGGGGCTTGGCAGTATATATAGCACGTAAAGGTACTGCTGACTTCCTCACAGTTTCCCTTCTTTTGTTTCTTGTAGAGAGTGTGGCATTCAAATCATCATTTTTATTGTTGATGTTGTTTATTAGTTTTTATTTGTCTTACATGGAGAGAAATGTTAAGAAGTTAAAAAAAAATCTACACAGCAAAGAAAGTTCAAGATGCATGATGCAGTTCAGAGAAGTCTAAAGGAAGCCACGTGATTACTTTTATGGGTACATTAAGGATGTTGAAGAGATAATGAGGATCAATTATTTTCATTCATCAGTATCTCATAACTATATCCCTGAATTAAGTTCCCCGTTGTTTCAAACTAGAGTGATTTGGCTTGAAAGGAGTTAAGAACAATGCAGGATTTTTCTCTTCACTATATGAATGGCGGTAGCTCTTTCTTTTTGTTCACTATCTCTAACCCAGTCGCTCTCCCTAATTCCTGCTGGGTTCTTTGTAGGGTCCTCCCCTCCCCTGCCCTGGAACCCCAAGTTACATATCCTAGACCAAATCCACTGTGGCCCAAATTAGATTGGTCCCATTTGTTTTTCCTGTTTTTATATCTCTTCCCTTAAAAGAGGAACAAAAACCTTACCACATAACTGATCCTCCTTCAGTATGTTTATGTTTTGTTTTTGTTCTCCTTCTCCATGTCCTCCTTCTTCTTCTGGGCAAATAACACCATAATTCATCCACCGTCCTAGGAAATAACTCCTAGTTATCTTCAACACCTCTGCACTACTGAAGTCCAAATCAGTTCAGTCCTTTTGCTTCACCTCGATAACATTTCTTGAACCTCCTTGCTCTGGAACTGAATTTGTGCTTTCTTCTTTTTACCAACCATCATTTCATCCTCTTGAATTTTCTGTGACCTCTTCCAAGTCACTTGTCTTCAGAAATTCTTATCAGTTGACTTCCAGTAGATTTGGAAGTTGGGCTCTGGCTAGAAAGAGCTATCTAGTCAAGTGAAATTTCACACCACCCCTCCCCCCAACATTAAATTATGCTATGGAATTTCAAGACTTCTCTGTTTTTAGACATCATGTTAGAATTTTTATTTAAACATCAAAAGGAACTTTAGAATAAGAAAATACATTAGTGGTTTGATGGGAAATGCCTTGCATTGGTGCTGGAAGATTACAAATATAGTATTTCATATATTTCGACCAAATGGTTGCTTAAAAGTTGCTCAAAATATGTAGTGCATTTCTCCTCAGAAGATACACACATGACCAATAAGCATGAAAAGATATTCAGCATCATTAGTCACTAGAGAAATGGAAATCAAAACCACAGTGAGATACTACTTTACACCACTAGGATAGTTAAAAAGACAGACAATAGTAAGTGTTGGCAAGGATGTCAAGAAACTGGAGTTCTCATACATTGCTGGTGGTAATGTAAAATGGTGCAGCCAATTTGGAAATAGCTTGGCAGTTCCTCAAAGTGTCAAGTGTAGAGTTACTAATATAACCCAAAAATTCCACCCCTACCCAAGAGAATTAAAACATATGTCTATGCAAAAATATGTACGTGGATGTTCATCGCTACATTACTCATAATAACAAAAAAATGGAAACACCCCAGTTGTCCATTAATTGATGAAAGGATAAATAATAGGTGGTATATCCATACAATGGACTAAAAAGGAATGAAATACTGATACACCATTCTATAACATGAATGAGCCTTAAAAACATTATGCTAAGCGAAAGAACCCCAGAGGCCATGTATTGTATGATTCTGTTTATATGAAGTCTCCAGAAAAGTCAAAGCTATAAAGACAGAAAGTAAATTAGTAGTTTCCAGAGGCTGGGGGACAAGGAGAACTGGAAGTGCCTATTAATGGATATGAAGTCTCTTTTGGGGATGAAGATGATGTTTTGAAATTAGATAGTGGTGATAGTTGTGCAATTCTGTGAATATACTAGGAACCACTGAATTGTGTACTTTAATTCTGTGAATTCTGTGGTATGTGAATTATATCTCAATACAGCTATTTTATATATAAAAAATAAGGCTATAAACAGTGAGGTCTTTGGCAGCTGTATACAATTGAGTCTGCATCTGATTCATCTTTGTATCTTCCAAAGTGCTAAACCTTGCATGTGTAAGCCCTTGATAAATGATTGAAGAATGAATGAATGATTGACAAACAAATTCATAAGTAGTTTGATTATAATGTGTGGAAGAGTTTTTTTGGCAAGTGCTGCAGGAGAGAGGTAAAGAACAATGGCCAAGACTGGAACCTTCTGTTCACTCAGGCTGACAGTTCAGCTGTCCTATCATTGATCTGATGTCAGTCTGATAGAATTGTGCTATGCTTTGACGTCAGCTAGATGGTGTATTTCTTTTTTCTTTTGAGTGATAGGTTGGCAAAATATACTTTAGCAACTATATGTTATGTGGATGATGCATGATGCCAATGCTCTGTTGTGACCTTTATTTTTATGAGCTGTGAGAATTAAGAACCTACCAGTTTTAGTTTAATTAAGCAGTAAGACACAGCAGATGGTGCATTTGTGGGTGATGATTGCATTCTGTTGGTTCCCTCAAGCAGCACTCTAACCCTATGGAATGCTTTGCCTAGAGTATCACACCACTGTTGTAAAATTACCAGAGAGACAAACATGTGGTACTAATGTAGTCAGAAAATCTTAGAGGACAATTTACAACAGGACCTGAATACCCCAGGAAGTTGTAGTAGTTGGCAGCTATTGGAACTAGGATATTAGGAAGAACCATGACATTGTGGTCATAGTAGTTTACCACCCATCTTTACTTACCAATATTTGCAAACAAAGTATATGAAGATTTTTATTACCCTAGTATTCTTTTGTGTAATCTGGGTCAAACGTTAAGAATGCATCAGAATATGATTTGCATGTATTAAGTGCTCAGAGAAGATTCAGTAAATAGAGAAATACTGAATTTATGTCACATTGTTTTATTATGTTTGCTTTTAGTCAAACAGAGGGCCTAGAGAGTGTCCTACAATATGCATTTTTTCTCTAAGTACTATGTGCTTACCGCTAGCATATTTACTCCAGAATGTTAAAAACATACATAAGCAGAGAGAATATGGAATTAATTCAGTGCTTCTCACTGATGGTGAAACTCTTCAGAAAGAAAACCAAATTGTTAATAGAATTACTTTCTCTTATTGTTGAGGGAGAGACTATCTGTCTAGCTCAGACTCTTTTCCCTGTACTATCTTTGAAAAACTGAATTACTTGAAAGCTGGCATAAAACTTATAATTGCACAATATTTTAGATCCTAAGATAATATGCCTCAATTTTTCTCATTAATGCAATATATGAAATCATCAAAATGAAATACATTCACTTACTGGCTGTAATGTTGTTAAACGTATGAACTATGTGGATTTTAAAAAATATAGCAATGGTTGCTTTAGATAGAATAATCCATTTGTCTCTTTGCTGCAAAGGAAGACTAGATTTGGAATTCTAGCTAAATCATGGACTTCAAAAATAATATTTTAGCAAGAGAATATAATTTCTCTTTGGAAAAGCCCACATTTTATGTTAAATTTTTCCCCTAAATTACATAAAGAAACTCTTTCCTTTGATTTTTAGGGGCATTGTCACCACAAAACACATGACTATTCTGCTTGGAGATCTAACTTTTACATTTAATTAAATGAAGCATTCCTTTTCTGGATTCCCACCAACTCCAGAATACTCAAGCATTGAAAATAAAACTGAAGGTGTAATCACTAATTTTGCAATTCTTATAGGAATAAAAGATTATTAATCTTTTATTTAATACTCACCAGTCTGTAATATAGTACAGTGACATGTCTATAAACCTTTACCTGAATAGGAAATCCAAAATAATAACTGATTGAGCCTATAAACTATTAAAGATTTTGACAGGAGAAATTATATTTATATGGAAACAAACTTTACTGCAAAATCATTGGTATTTCATTTCTTTACAGAACTAGATCTTCATCTAATTAAAACTTAGAAAAGAAGGAACTAGATTATTTCCCATTTAATCAGTATATAGGTAACTTGCCAATACTTCTGTATCTCTGTTTAATATAAATATACTACTAGACCCCAAAAGGAGGCCTCAATAGGAAGATAAAATTATGCCTGATAATTTTAGAGTTGTAAGGATTATTTATTTTAGTTCTCTAAAATTGGTATTATGTTAATTCTCCATCATAGATATTTTGCGTTATTTTTGTATTAGAAGAAGTAACAAAATCTGTCAGGATGTACATAAACTAATAATTGACAATCTGCACCTGTAGCCTCAATCTCTCTCCTAAACAGTCTAGCCCTTTTGTTAAGATCACAGGTCTAATCAAAGACTTGCCTTTAAATACCGACCGTGTGCGACTCACTAGTTTGTGACTGTATCATTTCGGAATTCCTTTTGGCTCTAAAAGAGACTGCCCAAATAGTGGCTTAAACAGTAGGATATTTTTGTTTGTTTGTTTGTGTTTGTTTTTCACCTAAAAGAAGTCCGGAGATGGGCAGTCCAGGGCTGGTGTGGTGCTTCCACACAGTCTTCAGGAATTCAGCCTCCTTTTTTTCTGTTTCCCCTTCGTCAATTGGTGACCTTTATCCTGGAGGTCATCTCATGGTCCACGATGGAGCTTTTGCCACTGCGGCTGCATCTTAGGCAGCAGGAAAGACGAAGAGGAACTTCTCTGGGCAAAACCAGTTTCATTTCCAACCCACACAACACTTCCACTTACAGCTCATGACCTAGATGTGAGGGAGGTAGGAAACGTTATCTTTACCAAGGACAGCTAAAAAAGAGGGATTCTGTTACCAAGGACAGAGGGAAGAATGGATGTTTGCTAGGCAACTAGCATTCTCTGCCATGGTGACCTTGGGCAATTTAATCTCATCGAGCCTCGGCTTTTTAAAAAAATGGTTATAAAAATAGTATCTAATTCAAGAACCTATTGTTTTGAGTATCCAGTGAGTTAATGCATCTAATGCATTATATATTACATGCCTGGCATATAATAATTCAGCAATAAATGTTAATTATAATTCTTGCATGCTACTTCCTTAATATCTCTAGGTTAATGTCCTATAGACACTTGAAACTTTAAATGTTCAAGTGTATTACAGATCCTTGTTGCGTTCCTTAGCTCACCACCCACCCATTCTGACAAGCTGGACACCTCGGAACAGTCTTTGAATACATCTTTATTACTGTCTGTACCCAATAGTCACCTGCAAAATTGTACATGGATTTCTCAGACCTGTTCCTCCATTTCCATACCCACTGTCTGAATTCCAGCTGTCTTCTTCCCTTGCCTCCCACAGGTCTTCACTAGCTACCAGATAACATCCAAATTCCTTGGAACAGTATATGAACAGTATTCATATGCTCTGACTACAGTATTAACAGCTTTGTCTTGATTCAGCCACACCTCCTGAGTCTCCATATCACACATTTCTTGTACTCTGACTTCACTGAAAACTCACTGTTCTCCAAACAGGACATTGTGACTCTAGTTTCATCTTGAGGGTAAATTTTTATGAATTTTTAAGCTGAAACATGAGGTAACTAAGCATAGATATGTTTCTGCCTATAATTTTGAATATTAGGGTGTGATTTCTGGAAACTCTGTGATGTTTGTTTATGAGACCAACATATGGATATGTCTACTAGCATTCCTTATCATTGCTGAGTATATAAATATATAAATACGAAAGAACAAAGGGCTTTTAAGTAAAAGGAATGGGTGGATGGGAGTTGATGTCTTTCTAATGAATGGGTTAGTTTGTTCAGCAATTCTCCAAGTATGGGTTTAAATCTAGAGACTCATTATTTTTACTTTGCTAGACAATAGCATTAGTTTGGGTATTTAAAGTGAATGTTATAAATGTATTTTGCTTTTAAATTTAAAAAGGAAATAGAGACGGTTAGCTTTAGTTTTATTGGGGGATGTGTGTGTGTGTGTGTGTGTGTGTGTGTGTGTGTAATGGGATGTATAATATAATTTCAAAGCCCTCTGATGCAATATTTTGAAACTAAGTTGGCAGTACAATTAAAACATATCTTTGGTCATAGATTACTTGGCCTTATGCCATTTTCATAGGCAATGTCCTACTTAAATAGCCTGGATTGGCTGAGAAAAATAATTGCTGCTATGAAATAATTTTGCAATTACCACTGTAATTAAGGGCAGTTTGTTAATGAAAGTGCTTGGTGAATAATGACTGCAGGGCACTCCATCTTGCAGCTTCATGCCAGATGATTGGTTCATGTGGTGGAGGCAGTTAGGGAATTAGTGACACAGCTGTCATGGTTACAGGATGGATGTAAATATCCTTTGCAGTTGATGATGAAGAACAGTCATTAGCCTCCTGCCCGTTGGGAACTGGTCAGAGGAACAAAAATAAACTTAACACGTGATGATAAAAGCAGTTCCTTGTGTCTCCTTTTCTTCGGTATGAACAATTAACATTCTAATAGAAACTGCAGAGAGCAACTGGATGTGCCCTCTCCCCTTTACAGGCATGTTAGTGTGATAAATGTTCCTACTGGTAGGGCATTGGTTGTTCACAGTTTATAACCACTCTTATTAGCTTATGGGCCAGTTAAAAACTGCTCTTTAGAGACCCACGGGCCCCATTTAAATTTTTCTTGTTCATCTCCAGGTGTTGTGTATTCAGTTCGACCCTTTGAAGAGTGCTCATGGATGGATTTTTGCATGCTGTCTGCATGGCTGCAGGGGCAACTGCAGATCAATTTTCTGTGGCTGGGCTTACTTGCCGGTGTAAAATATATATTGTTATGAAGAAGACCTGGATGCTTATCTGATCTTGCATTGCAGTTTGAAAAAGTCATTGTTGAAGGTTGAGGAGGCTTTTTTTCCCCCTTCTTAAAATAAGACATCCTAGGTGTTTAAGTGTGCTTCATATTTATATTCATTCCACTTCCTTGGTGTTTTGATGTTGTTTTTCATTGTAAATTTGCTTAAGCAATCTTTTGTGGAGTAATTTCATAACATGCACACACTGTGGTTTTACATTGAGTTGCTCGTGATCTGCAACTCATTAACTTTTGCTGACTGGGAAGTGAGTATATAGCATGTTGCATTTTCTCTCGCTTTATCTTGGTATATAGTCAGTTTTAGTCCTTGTAAAAGATGCTAGTAGAACACTTCCTTAAGCATGGTTTCCCTTGCTGTCCGATATGCTAAATCTTCTCCTCAGGGCCCTAAGGAGAGATTGTTGGAGTTTGTATCGTTGCATTAGAGACAACCAGATATCCTCACCAAAGGAACGTAACAGTTTTCTGGGTTTTAGCTCAAAATGACCGTTTACGGGTAACACTATACATTTTAAGGATGAATTTATTGCTGCACGTGTCCTGGTAAGATTCCTTGCATTTGCTTAATGCTACTTTTGGTGCCTGTGTCTCCTCTTGGCTTTAGCAAGAGGAGGTGCCAGATGGAAGAGATTAGAATTCTGCCTCAGAAGTATCACACACTGCAGCCCGAACCTCTGCCTCTTCCTTTTCTCCTCTTTGGCTATTGATTGCTGAGAGAATGAAAAATACCGACAAGCTTAGGTCGAGCAGAGCCTTGTTGTGATGTTTAAGTGCTTCCTTTGCTAGTGAGTCATTCACTCTCCCAAGATGAACTTTTCTCATTAACCATAGATAAGTTGATGTGGAGATTTTGCCAGGTAATTGTGATCAGACATTCTAGGATACGAGTTAGCTTACTGGCCTCAAATGGTAAAGGTGAGTCCCTAAAAGCCAAATAACTTGAAAAACCTCACATACTGAGCATTATATATATGTGTGTCATATATAAATAGACATAGATATATATATTATATATTATATGTCATCATAGATATATGTCATCATACACACACACACACACACACACACATATATATCTTAGTCCAATAAATGACCATTTCCAATTGGAAGATGGGGATTAATCACAGGCATGGTCCTGGCTGGTAAAATTATTTGGGTTCTGGTGGAGTGTGACTTTTGATGGATTCTTCACAGAATCCCTAGGTACAGAAGACATGGTATGGCTTCACATTTAATCAACATTGGAAGCAAGTAGAGAGAAGCAAGCTAGAAAACACCCTCCCAATTGAATGAAAATTGCACTGTATTATCATTTATTCTGTTTTTAGCAAAAGTATGGCCTTTTGTGGTAGTTCAAGATAACCAAAATAGGAAAGAGAACAATTGGGTTTTTAATTGGTGTTGCTCCAGGTACTGGGACTAAGGAACTTCTTTTCCTCCTTCAGGAGAGATGTGACATGCTGCAGTATTTAGAAATTCAGTTTGTGTTCCCATTTTTGTTTTGTTTGGTGGTGTTTTGATTTTTGGGGAGAGGGGGTTTGGGCTAAACATATGAGATTTGTGTTTAATTGAATTTCCAAGGCAACTGTATACAAGCACCCTTCAAAAAGTATATTTAAAGATACGCTGCAGGTTTTCAGGAGAGGTGGCTGTGTAAATTTAACAATCTGCAAGGAGAGGGGGAAAAAAAACAGTTTCTGAGTTTGGATAAGTAGTTGAGATTCCCAAGTAAAACAGAATCTGTTCTCATGCAGTTTCTGGGCTAGTTGAGACAAGAGTTGGAGTCTCATTTTATACATAACAACTCTTGCTGGGTTTCTCTCGTTTCTTCAGGACAAGTCAAAAACTTTATTGTTCAGCCTGGGCAGCATAGCGAGACCCCATCTCTATTAAAAAATTAAAAATTAGCTGGGCATGGTGGTGCGCACCTGTAGCCCCACCTACTCAGGAGGCTGAGGCGGGAGGATCGCTTGAGCCCAGGAGCTCAAGGTCACAGTGAGCTATGATTGTGCCACTGCACTCCAGCCTGGGTGACAGAGCGAGATTTTGTCTCTTAAAAAAAAAAAAAAAAAAAAACTTTATAGTTCTTCACAATGAAAATGTATTTTGTCCCATCCTGTCATTTTGCCATCCTTTCTATCAAAGCAACGCTAATTATAAAAATTGAACGTAAATTTGTGCTATTTAATAGGTTTGGGTTTAATTTTGCCTCAGTGGGAAGACATTCGATTAAAAGAACCCTGTTTTTTCTCCTCCCCCCTTTTTCTTTTGGTAGAACAGTTACTAAAGGCGTAGGAAATTGATTTTAGTGTCACAAAGGACATTTCTGACAGGAATGTACTTTGAAATGATTCAAGGCATCTGTTTCTCTTGCATATGCCCAGCACTGCTGAGAGCTGTACCTAAATTAAACTGTTTAACGTGTCAGCTCTGAATCTGATCACAATTTACAACCCAGTAGCTTGGTTGGAATTTTTAACATTTCATGAACTTCCTCCTCTAATTTACAAAACAGGTTCTCACTCGAAGTGACCATTTGTTCTAGATGCCAATATGTCATGGTCACAATTGACCATGTGACCATGGTCACATTAGCTTTAGAATGTTGGTTTCTGTATGGTCACTTTGCCTATGAAACGAATCATCTTTACAGTTTTTATTTCTCCTGGCAGGGTTTGTGGGTGAATACTTGGTGGGTGTTTTTGTTACATTTGTCTTCCCCTGGTGCTGTGTCTGTCATACAAGCTGGCTCCAGGAATGCCAGTTTTAAGACTTATCTGAGCACAGGAATTATGTGCACTCTGTTTACTACTATAGCCAGCGTAGTACCTAGGAGGCACTTAAAATAAATCTTTCATAAATGAATGGGGAATGAACGCTTTCCACATAACCACGCCACATAGTCTTAGTCATAGGCTCTTGTCTGAGAGCTCACTTGTCTCCCCTGCTTGTGTTTCTTGGAAATTAGTAAGGCTTACTTGTATTACTTATAATGAAGCATGTCCTTTGATTGAAGGGCAGGAACAATTATGTTTTGTGTGTGAACTTTTTATATTAATAGAAGAAATGATTTATTGGGGATAAGAAGAAAAAGTGACTATGTTGATGCATAATAGGGACCTGAGCTCATTAACTCAATTATTTAGTGGTTCTTGACCATCTTCTCTGCCCCAGTGTTCACCCACATACCCTTACACAGTACTGACCGGTGAGCTCTGAGTAAAGCATCCGAGAAGGGCTTGTACTCTTGCCCTTCCGTCTGCTTGTGAGTCTACGACCAACTGAAGTAGGGTGGTATGTGTACGGGATTAACCTGGGGGACTGGTGCCCCAGTAGACTCACTTGGTTGACCTTGAAGATGAACTGATTACTCATGACTAGTCAATTAAGAACATTAGCCATAATGTTGCTCTCAATATCTTGTGTCTCTCTCAGCTCGGCAGTTCTCTGGGACTGTATTAGTGGGGATAGAAAGCTTCATATTTGCTGTGCCTTGAATATTTAGAAATTTTGTTTCTTTTACTTACTGGTCTAGAGCGGGTGTTCCAGGTCTGTGGGTGGCTAGGCTCCACCCAGTTAGTTGTTCAGCGAGCCAGGCTCATGGCACCTCTGCCACCTTCTGGGTGTCACTCTGGTCATAAGGTTTCAGCCTCTCAGAAGAGGGAAAGAAAAGTGGAGGAGGAGCAGCATGCTCTTTAGGCACCAGGCTGGAAATGGCCCACATCACTTCTGCTGGCAGGGGAAAGAACTGAGTTATCTGGCCAATCTAGCTACAAGGAAGGCTGGGAAGTGCAGAGTAGCAGGCCAGCCTGTGCCAGGCTCCATGGAAGAAGAGGAAAATGCACTTAGGGGACAGTTAACAGTCTCTTGGACCTTAGGCTTTTGCTAACCAATTAGCTGTCCAGCAGTTTTGTTTTGTAAAGCAGTTGATCTTAGAGTTTAAATAATAGCTAATATTGTCTCTGCTGATCATTCCCCCCGTTAAATTTCTTTGGGTCCAGACTATTTATATAGATGATCATAATAACAGGCAGAGCATCTACCTCACCTTCTTCTGGTTAATGTCAAGGGCTTAGTACTTTGCACACACATATTTTTATACTTTGAAATTACAATATAATCTGTCTGACAAATACTCACTATTGTAGAAACATTTGAAGCTTGCTTCATTTCCTTCTACTTTTTTTGTCTCTGGGAAGCATGGTAGAATAGGGAACATTTTGGTAGATTTGTAATTTCTTCTTCATTTGGGAAGGTATTATTAATATATGGACTCTTGATATGCTAGTCATTATAAAGGAAAACCCAGAAGGCATAATCACTGTCATCTGCAAATATTATTGTATAGTATATCCAGATGGTCACTGCCTGATGTAAAATTAGTTTTCCATTCAGGATCTTTGTTTAGAAACAGTTCTTGAGGTGACATGAGAAATTGTTGCCAGTATTATTGCTCTCTGCTTTTACAGTTTATTTCCTCCAAGGATCTCAAAAATCATCTACAGCATACCTTCCCTTACTTTGATTAGATTTTAGAAACAATGTCTGATTTTCTACTCACATTGTTTAGAGAAATTATACTCCCAATCATCTCCTGGATGCTTTAGGTGAAATATATCAAGATCTTTGAGACATTTAAACCTGTGGTTAGATTGGCTTTAGTTTCCTCTGCTACTTTCTTGCTATGCAATAAATGTTATTTTTAGGGTAGGATTTAGATGATAGTCATCTAACTTCTTAAGTATTAGCACAACTAGACACTTAATCTTGGTTTTATGCAGACATAAATCACTTTGAGTTTTGTTTTATTTTTGGTGAGGTGGGGGACAAGAAATAAATCAATTGTAGTCTAAGCTCTTTATGTTGAAAGTAGTTTTATTTTAAATATACTCTTCCTTGATATGCCTTGTTGCTCTAGTACTGATACTGAATAAAGTAGGAGTAGATATTTTTTGAAGTGTTTTTCTGAGTATGATTTACTCTAAGCTCACAGTCCCGTGATTTCAGCTATATTGAGGCTACTCTTAATGGCTAAGTACATTCCAGCAGTGTATTTATATAGCATCCTACCCTCCAGTAATCAAAACACGAGATGCTTCGGTGTAGACCTACTTTCTAAAGGTGATGGAGAGAAAACACACCTAATAGTGATGATATTAATCTGTTTTCAATGTCTCATGAATGTGCTTAATGTCTAGGGCATGTTAAATTGAACTACCTGAAAATAGAGTCCCTGAAATTTAAATAAAGTGCCATCGGAACAAGCAACTAATCAATCACTCTTTTTCTGATAGTTAACCAATTGCCACCTCACCTTGCTCACTTATTGTATATAGCATCTCGTATCGCTGTTACTACACTGTCACATCGTTCCCAACTCCCTGTTTAGGCTCCTGTCTTCCGTACCACACCTCGAGCTTCTTACAGAAAGGGAATGTTTTCTACTCATGGTCGCATGGCATATCTAGTCAATAAATAGTTGATGAATGAATTAAAAGATGAATAAATATATTAAGTAGGAAAGTCTTATCCTTCTCCCAATAGGTGAAAACTAATCTGAAGACGTCCCCTCTGAGTTTGGACAGGCTGGTATTTATGTTTTCTGTGTATGAGGAATCTTCTTGTTGCCCGTCTCTGCCCATCTGGTTACTTGCCCTTAGTTTTCTTAAAAATCAGGAAAATATATACACCATGTATTATTGGTTCAAAATGATAAAACTGTTGTTTTGTTTGCCTAGTTGTAACAACAAAAGCTTTTCATGAGGAAAGGGGGGGATTTCTTCACCTGAGGTGTGTCTGACCTAACGGCGAGCTCCTTGTCCGCTCTAAGCCCGTTCACCCGTCTGTGAAACGGGGGTAACAATGGGACTTAGCTCACCGGGGCTGTTGGAAGGCCTGAACGCGGTACAGTTGACCCTTGAACAACATGGGTTTCAACTGCACCGGTCCACTTATACGTGGATTTTTTCCAACCAAATTTGGATGGAAAATACAGTATTCATGGAATGCGCAACCCATGTGTACAGAGAGCTGATTTTTCGTATCTTCGTATAGAGAGCTAATCTTTCATGTCTTCGGGTTCCACAGGGCCAACTGCAGGACTTGAGTATGCCCAGATTTTGGTATACACGTGGGTCCTGGAACCAGTCCTCCAAGTATACCAAGGGACAGTTACACCTTGTGTAATGCTTAGCCCAATGCCTCACACCATAGTAAGCTCCCAACAAATGTTAGTCATGAAAATAGTGATGATGATTATAGTTTGTTCTTTGTCTTCCTTGATTGAATCCTTAAAATTTCTATTACTTATTTGTTGGTGTTATTTTAATTCATTACAGAGAACTGTACAGAAGTCATCAAATACTATTTTTCATCACCTTCAATAGAAGGGAATGTTAGGTATAGTTCTACACAGTTATGGAAAATAAGAAGTAATAAGATCATCTTTCTCCCGGCTTTGGAAGGATGTCATATCCTGAAGTTGTTGAGCTATGTAGAGTGACACTTGTTTGTTTTTCCAGCATGTACTGCGTGTAACAAATAGAATCTCTTGGTATCAGATGGTTCTGAAAGCTTGCTCAGAGCACAGTGAAATGATAAGATGCCACAGACTTTTATGTCATCTACAAATGTTACTCTTCTTTTTCCTTTATTTCAAAGTATTTCTAGGTCAGACACTGAAATGCACTTAAGAATTTTCCCCCTCACCCTTTATTGAAGGCAGGTATTTATTTTCTGTCCTTTCTAGGATCTAGTGATGAGTGCAGTACCACCTCACATATCTGGAAGTCAGGTATCAGATAACTTCAGCTATCTGGAACATAGCCGCTGCTCAGGAGTAAACCAGAAAGGCCTCTTGAGCTATACCATAATGTCACAAAGTCTTTGCACTGATGCCTATGCATATTATTCAAAGAAAAGCCCCCAGGATTTCAGTGAGACCAAATCTTTCTTAATTTTACAGTCCTGTGGAACTTGTACAAAATCTTATCTATCTTAGTTATCTTTTCTCCACCCACCACACACTGAAGCTAGAAAATTTGAGATTTGAGAGGTACAGAAGGATGGGGGGTGCTGCTAGATACAAGTAGCCTCAAGTAACATGAAAAATTCATTGATAAATTATTTTTTTATTTTACTCTAAGAGAACATATACTATATAAACTTCCAGAATATTTCATCAGTATATTAATAATTTAATTAAAAGCTGTGATTCTGTGGTAAGCTTCATAATGATCCCAGATAAATTGGAAATTCCCCTTTTCTCTGGTATTTTCAGCTAGTTATGAAGTTTCTTGGGCATAATAATCTTGGCTCTTTATTTTTGAACACATTTCCCTTTTTTTTGTCTTTTCTCATTGTGCCTAAATGATTCTTTTATACCTTATTTTTTCCCCTTGAAGGAAGTAAGATAAACATTTAGGTAGTAGAGAAACTTAAGATGTCTTGAATATTAAATTTATCAAAGTTTATGCTTTTAGGTTTTAGGATCCCATCCAACATTAACCCCCTCATCCCAAATACTAAACAACAACAACAACAAACTGTATCAGCATCTACTTCCCTTCCGTGACTAGATTTATAAGCATGAGGCTGGGGATTATTTTCCAGGTTATCATTAGAATTTAGCACCATGCTACATAATTCTCATAGCAACAATCATTTGAGATAGATATTGTTTTATCCCCAATTACAGGTGAGGATGTGGAGGTTCATAGAGACTGTGTGGCTTGTCCCAAGTCACACTGCCAGAGAGCAGAGCCGGGACTAACATCCCACCAGTCTCACCCTTTAGTCCATGTTGCTGACTACACTAGCTGCAGGGCTCACTGGTTAGCTTCAGGAGAAGCTTGGTATTGCTGGATTTCCCATTTCAGTTCACATAAGAACTGAGATTCTTGTTTCCTAATTGACAAAAAGTGGAAGCAAAAAAGGACTGATTGAAATCCTTTATTAAACTTTTTTGAATGATTCAATTGGCATAACTGCCTAGCCCAAAGAAAATGAACTATTTTTAAAGTGCTAATATTTCATGATACCCTTTTCCCCCATTCACCTACTCTTTTATCTTCTTTTTTACTTTGACAGATTCTTGGGTTGTATATTAAAAAGCCCACGGGTTAATGCTAATCTTGCATGTTTAAAATCATGCATTGACAATCTTTCTTTTTGTTTTCCTTTTTTAAACTTTTTAAGTGTTGACAACTTTAAAAGAAATGGCATGTTCCTTTAACCTCAAGAACATTTTATTTGAATTTAGTCACTGGTTTAGAGAAATAATAAACAGAACTTTCACTTAAATGTTGCTATATCTTAGAAGAATGAATGGGTAGTGATATGATTTATAGCTGGTATAAGAATAAAGAAGATAAAAGAAAATTGAAACCTAAAATTACTGGTTTCAGCAGAGCATTCTGATTTAATTCTGAATTGTGAATACAGTTTATGCCTTGCTTTAATGTTTCTTGCCAGGTTGTGGAAGCAAATCTCTACCTTTTGTGTAACATGTAGCTTAATTGAATGCTCGTTGCCTATATAGATAATTTAAAGTTGAGAGGCAAATCATCATCCATATTTATATCTAGCACAGTGCTTCAATAAATATTTATTGATTGAATAAAAGAATGATTCAATTAATTTATTTCATTCAAAAAGTAAAAAGGTGATGTGTTAGCATTTATACTATATATAATGGGAATAGTGCACACACTACAAAGTTTCTGGTACCATTGATACCTACATCTTGCCACAAGAAAAACAAAATGTGAAAAATGGAATAGATCACTTTGTGAAAGAATCACTCTAAGACTACTATTTTCCATAGAGGCCCCATGGGTCAGCTATGCACTAAATTGAAATTATTCTGCATGGTCTTCTTTTAAATGGTTTCTAGTATATTTAGTGAGTAAAAGAGACAGTATTAAGAGTGGTTACAATTTCTGTATATGAAGCATCTGTTGCTGTCTATGACTTAACTCCTCTTATGTCTGAACTTCAACCATGTGTTTTTCAAAAATTATTTCTAGACAACAATGCTGGATTTCTTTAACTGATAATAGAATGTTTTGCTCCAGAGTATTGAAAATATCTGTTACGTGTTTGAAACTTTCACCTATTAAGGACAAAAACCTCTCATAGGTCAAAACAAAACAAAACAAAAGGACCACATCTTTGTCTTTTACAGCTGTGGTCCCCAATCCCCAGGCCCCTGACTGGTACCATCCGTGGTGAGCAAAGCTTCATCTGTATTTACAGCCGCTCCCCATAGCTCGCATCACTGCATAAGGCTCCGCCTCCTGTCAGGTGGACAGCATTAGATTCTCAGAGGAGCACGAACCCTACTGTAAACTGCACATGCGAGGGATCTAGGTTGTGCACTCCTTATGAGAATCTAATGCCTGATGATCTGAGGTGGAGCTGAGGTGGTGATGCTTGCACTGGGGAGCAGCTGCAAATACAGATTATCATTAGCAGAGAGGTTTGACTGCACGATAAATGTAATGCACTTGAATCATCCTGAAACCATCCCCCGCCTCCAGGTCCATGGAAAAATTGTCTTCCTTGAAACTGGTGCCTGGTGCCCAAAATGTTGTGGACTGCTGTTTTACAGGACTCATTTTTGAAGGTCACGTAGACTTATTTCAGTGTGGCTGCCATTGAGCAAAATCTTTTTTCTACTTTTCTTTATGAAATTTTTTTAATATTATTTGAATAGTCTCAGAGGTAGCAGATCTTTATTCTTTAGAGTAATTTTGTTCATTTGGAACAAGCCCAATGTCATTTGGAATCATGTTGTTAAGGTAGACACTGCAGTTGTGGATTTAGGGGGAAAAAAAAAGAAAGCCTAGTTGTAGCTATAAAACACTAGGACATAACTGTGACACATTGACTACCATGGAAGAGAAGGGAATAAGGAGTAGTTCAGAATATGCGGGGGCAGTGGCAGCATTGCTTGAATGAGCATATGGCCCTCCAAGCAACTATTGTGAAGGATAATACTCTTTTAAAATTTTTAATCTATAAATTCCAGGGATTTTTCTTCAATGTTTTGACTTCATTAAAATCTCACCTTATGTAGACTTAAAAGACTGATGTGGAACAGTAGGACAGGAAGAACCTGGATACTTAGGACTTAGTCCTAAAGAGCTGAAGCAAAACATAAGGATCACTGTCAACCTTGGCATTAGATGATGTTAGTAATGGGACCTTGGTGTATTTTTTTTTTCTGGCTTAAATAGTTGAAAATCCATTTTAAAATGTTCTTCTGACTTTTTAGTTTTATGTTTATATTTTTTGTCTTCTTTTCTCATTGGAAACAGGGTACCTGTATTTTTGGTTTTCCTGCTAATGGAAGATAGGGCCCTTTGGGGAACACATTTTCTAATTTGCAAAATCTGGCTCCCTGGGACATTTTACCTGTTCAAGTTACTTTTTGCAAAGGAAAATTACATTGTTAAAAAATTATTTAGGCTCTTATTATCATGAATGCTTACTTCTGCTCAAAGTTTTTAGCAAGTATGACCAAAAAATACTTTTTAATGGATTGGGAGCATATCCATAACAAATATTAATATCTCTGCAATGTGGGAAATTAAGTTGGCCCTCCAGTATGGGAATGCAGATTAGTAGAAATGAAAGTGTTTAAATATATGTTATAAATATCTTATATGTTTTATTGTACCAAAATACTCAACTATTTTAATGCAATAGCGTGGTGCCAGCTCTGTCTTTGAAATTCTGACTGTGCATCACTCACTCACTCACTCACTCACTCATTTGCTCGCTCAATTGATCCTTGTTGCTACCCTACATGAAATATTGATGGACAACTTAAATACTTCTCATTTTGAAAAGTGAAGCATGGGTAATTAAGCAATGCATTCATAAGTCGGACACCAGGTTTGTACTGAAGCCCAGTAATGAATAAAAAGTGCATTAACCAAATTAAAACTCTTCTGTGTCTATGTTTTTGGCTATTGACATGTATTTGTGAATTTCATTACAGTATAGTGGAGTTGTGTTCATCAAAGAGCTTCCCAGAAATTTCACTCGTGTTAAATCCTTGGTTAACTTCTAAATTGGTTAGGGGAGATAATTCTGTGACAGTTCATCTTGTTCACTAATTTAATAGTAATCCTAGATAATCCTAGTTCTCAATGACCCAGAAATCCAGAACATACATAGCAGGATCTTTCTCTCATACTGTATTCAGTATACAAATAAATGTTATCTCAGATTCTGTTCTATGTCAATCACTATGGAGATCTTTAAAATCGTACACTGCTAAATGTACGTGGATGACCATTAATCTTAGTAGGTGGATGTACGGTCTAAACGATGGTGATATGTTCTAAGAAATGAATTGTTAAGCAATTTCATCATTGTGCAAACATCATGGAGTGCACCTACACACCTAGGCTATATGGTATAGCCTATTCCTCCTGGGCTACAAACCTGTACAACATGGTACTATACTGAATACTGTAGGCAATTGTAACCCAATGGTATGTATTTCTGTATCAAAATATATCCAAACATAGAAAAGATACAGTAAAAATATGGTATGATAATCTTACGGGACCACTGTCATATGTGCAGTCTGTCATTGATAAGAACATCATTATGTGGCACATGACTGTGTGTGTATGTGTGTATTTCCCTCACAAGTATACTTTAATTAAAATTTTGAGGTTAAATTATGCTTTTTGCTGAAAGTGGTTTGATGCATAGTAAACTGTGTAGGAATTGTGTATAATCGAAATTAGATCTTCCGCTGCCTGAAAGTTTACATTGCATATTCTTTTATTACAGTTCTAGCAGAATTACACTTGTGAAATGAATGACCGGCCAGTCTGTTTCCAGCTCTAACATCAGTCTCTAATAAAGCATTGTGAGGGCACCCTTGGTGCTTCACCACTTTGAATGCTTTAGAACTGGACTGTTGCCCATCCAAAAAAATCTGAAGTCAAGATGCCAGTTCCGTATTAGCTGCAGAAAACACAAAAGGGAGGGAGCTAGTGGTGGTAGGAGGAACTAGATTTTAATAGAACTTTAAAGAATCTCTCTTCCATTGTGGACAGCCAATGCTCTATTTATCCTTCTTCTCTTTGTACTGTGACTCTCCAAGCTAGAGAGGAGAGAAAAGATTGAGAATTAGAGTGCATATGAGAAGCAGAGACCAAAAGGACAAAAAAGCAAAAAACTGACTAGAAAGCAGAGGACTGAAAGCACAAAAAGGAGAGGAATTTCAAAGACAGAATTGGATAGATACATATTGAAACCAGTGAGAGAGGAGCGTTCTTTCTGGTAATGCAAAGTGGGTTGAGGTCTGTGTACATAATCAGAGACTTGTCTGAGCTGGAAGGTGCCCATAAGCGGGAGTCCAGATAATCTTCTGGTCTTCTGGGGGTTGCATGGCAGGTGAGGCTAGAATGTAATTTTTTCTTTCTCGACACCATCTCCATTAAGCACTTGTCAAGCAGTGACTTGAGGGCTCTGGGTGATTGGGATTTTAGTGTATTTCTCAGAAGTCAGTTTCTTCACTTAGTTGAATGAGTTCTTTCACCATCAGAGCTCCTCTGTCTCCTGTCCAGATTTCTGTTTCTTGCATGGTTGAGACAGTCTCTGCAGTCTTGGATTACAGTGCCGACTAAGAGGCGTAGTCATCCTTTACTCTTCATCTCTGTCAGAGATGGACAGTTGATAGGTTTTTTTCGTTGCTTACATATTTATTGTGTATAGCTATAAGCACAAAGGCAGCAATCTCATATCACTGGGTTAATAACTACTCCAAAAACAAGGAAAAAAACTGACCGTATGAGAGGAGGGACTTAATAGAATGAAGCTTGTCATTTGTTTTCTTTTTTTTTTTGTTTGTTTGAGATACGAATTTAAACATATTTGTTACCCATTCTATTAATATTTGTATGTGTACGTAACAGGGTTTTATCTTAGGCAGTTTTAATTTTTTGTATGCCTGTATACCTGTTTGAGGTATAATATCCAAGCAGATTATTTCTTTGATAGTTCTAAAATGAAATACATAGGTAGTAAATGTGTCCCTTTTAGCACAATGTCTCTATTTAAGTTTTCTTTGAAGCCAGGAAGTTTGGACATAAGCTGTTTATTATGCCACAGTTACATCTCTTCTTAAAGAAAACCACCATTGAATTCACTTTTGCATAGTGTTTTTCTATCAAAGCATTTGATCCTTGTTTCTGCAAGATAATCCTAAGAACTTTTTATTTTGAGAATAGAAGACCATGATGGATTTAATTCATAACGGGAAGCTGCTGCAAGGAATGTAAATGTAAGCGCTTGATAAGGTAGGATTTCCTAGTTGCTATGGCAACCTTTGGGTCATGAGCCTGAGAAAATATAAAGTAAGTCCTGAAGCTGTGAAGATGATTATAAAATTTAACTGTCATTCTTCATTTAGAGTTGATGGCAAACATTATTTACTTAAGTTTATCTCAAGGCAGGCAAAGATCCATTTTTAAAAATCTGACTCAGATCACAAATGAATCCATGTTGCACATGTCTAACATTATAAACCACATGCAGCATTTATTATTCTAACCAGACTATTTGTACATAATATCCCTGTAGATTTGGTCACCTTCCTATGGAAGCCAACAGTTTTCATCTCTTGAATTCTTAATGAAAACTGTAGAATGCAGCTGTACACATTGAGTAATTTTGCAAAAATGTGTGTGTTTTCCATGCCAAAAAGAAGACCTAGGGGATTGTGTAGGAAGGAGGCCTTCGTGCCATCTTTTCAGGTTCAAATATAAATAGTAAACTGTTGAGGGTGGACAGGTGCCAAGATGTTAATACAGTTGTATATTTTCAAAATGTTTTACAACCTAGAGATTAGAGGTGGGCTAAAATCTCTTTCACTAATGTCCCCCCTCCCTTCCGGGGCACAGGGGATGGTGGCAAAATTTACTTTTTCTACTGTGGAAGAATAAATTCAGGGGTGTCATGTTCCTAAATTGAAATATGATGTTTACCTGTGCACTGTGACAAAGTACCAGTTTTTCTTGCTTTATCTTTTACAGAAGGCTGTTAGTTTGCACTAATGACCTATGAGACCCATTGCAAATTACCCAATCTTGCAAATTAGTGAGTATGTGAACAAACACTATAAAACTATCAGATACAGCATCAAACAAATGTAGTTTATTGCAGGAAGAAAAATAGACTTGCATATTGAGAGGGAATGCATTTTCGCAACCAGATAAGTGCTTTCCTGTCATCTGCTTGCCCATCGGGGAGCGTCAACACATTATATGGTCTGTGGCAGCCAATGGCTTACTGGCTCTTCAGCAAAAACATCATTTTTTTTAAAATGCAGGCATAGAAGATCTCAGTGATTACATGCATACTGGAATCTGGTATTGAATTGTTTCCCCTATCCTTTGCTTCCTTAAAAAAAAATTCCCCTTTCCAACTTTGTATGCTGAACCTTTATACTAGAAAGAACAGGATTTAAGGTTATTAAGAATAGAATGTATACTTGGCTGGCTTTTTTGTACCCTGCCCATTTGAGTCTAAACCTGAGGGATTATTCATCGCCTCCCTTTTGGAGGATGAGGTAGAATCCAGCCCACACACCCAGCAGCATACACTCTGCTCATCAAAGCACTTTTCTCAGTTGGTTTGTTTTCATGTCTAGCAGCAGAAATAGCTGCTCTTTTTCTTTCCTTTTTTCTTCTGGTATCTTGTAATTGCAACTGGTAATGTGTCTTCTTCCTAACCTGAGAGCAGCACAGAGATGGCAACATTCTCCCACTCACACACAGCCTGGCTCCCAGCAGTAACCCAGCG
The DNA here is from genome assembly GCA_028533085.1 of Varecia variegata. NCBI lineage: Eukaryota > Metazoa > Chordata > Mammalia > Primates > Lemuridae > Varecia > Varecia variegata. The sequence goes on from CM052438.1 coordinate 107,829,524, forward strand.
ACATGTTGATGTAGCCCCACTTTTCTCTCTGTCACTCCTTCCTTCCCTTCATCAAGACCTTACCTGGGCCAACCAGTTACCCCCTTTATTTTTGTCACGCTGGTTACATATATTCTACCTGGCTTGCTAATAACAATAGCCCCAACAGCAAAAACTACATCAGTAATGAATATTTTCAAATGCTTATTATGTGCTAGGCACTGTGGTAAGCTCCATGTGTGTATGTTTACTGAATGCTTGACCCAATATAATTTTATATATGCATATATGTTTTTCACTTCATTTTTTAAATTACCATACAGTAAAATTGTGTTTTTCTTTTTTTTCTTTTTGTATACAGTTCTATGAATTTTAACAAATGTATATGCTCTCAAGATGCAGAATAATTCAATCACCCCAAAAAACTTCCTATGCTTTGTGATAAGCATTTTGAATACATTGCTATTTAATGCTCATAATGTTATGGAGTATGTACTATTATCTCTTTTTCACTGTTCCATATTTATTAATATTTTTTGCTGAGGAAAGTAAGACTTAGAGAAATTGAGTAACTAAGTCAAAGTCGCATACCTAATAAACAGTGAAGTCCAAATTGGAACCCAGTTCTAAGTCCAGAACTCAAACTTTTAGGCACTATTTCATATTACTGCTCATAGAAAATGGCTTGGGGCTATATTATCAGTAAAGTGCAAAGGTCTGCGTGTCAGTTTTATATGGTATGAATATATTCCATCTTGTAGAGGATCACAAGATATTTTTAGATGATGCACTCTCAAACGACTCTGGAAGACTAGGGTTATTTTTTGTTTTGCTTCCTTTTGACTTCAGGTAAGACTGGTAAGAGGACTGAATTAAACATCTTCTTGGGTCATCTGGAAACCATTAATGCTCTTTGAACCAAACTTCCCAACACCCGATTCTCATTACTGTCATGCCTCTTTCTCTCCCGAACTGTATTGTACACATAGAAAGTAAAGCTGGGCTTTTCCATTTGCCATGGTCAACTCACACTATCCTATCTCTCTTTTGAAAAATAAGACCCTTTTCAGTGGCTGTGGGCTCTTCTGTGAGGGTGAGTCAGCTTTAGGAATAATAATCAGAATCTTTCATCCACGCCTTCACTCCAATGTACTCAATGCTCAAGTCATCCTAAATACCAATACAGAATTTTGCTGTAGACTAGGGATTCTTCTGCCATCACTCAGTATAAATCCCCTAAAGTGCAAAAGAAACTATGAGCAATAAAGGAAGTGCTAAAGTTCTATCTGAGGGGAAAGAAAGGCCAAGTACTTTGTTCAGGGAAAGCCTAGTGCTTCACAGGTGGTTAGAGACGCTCCCTTCTCAGAACTTTCACCGTCTGGAGCCCCACCTTAAATTAAGCTTGACTAGGATAAATGTGGTTTGTGGTTTTGTGTCCAGAGCCTATGTGCGTGTTTCACAGTTTTAAATAATGTATTCATCTCTTCAGGACAACCATAAGCAGTGGTGATCATGGCGAAGCTGTGAGGAAAGCAGCGCTACATGTTTTCGTTTTCTTGTCATCTTTCCTTCTCCTAGTGTTGCTTCTTAATTTTCATGATAATAGATCTAGGCTATTAAGATACATTGCAAATGAGAGAGATGAGCCTTCTCTTTATATGGGTTGAGGAATATTACTCCTGAAAAATTTGTTTCAAGAGTTCTTCAGGACAGAATTTGGATAGTACTTGTTTTGTGTGATATATATATATATGTGCTTAAGAATGAGACATGATAGATATGTAAGACATACGGTAAGATACCTTATATTGATTTGAAAGAAAGAAAGGAGGCTAAATATTAATGTGAAATTGTATTTTGGATTCTTAGATCCCTTAATTTGATTCTTCTCAAGGCAGCATCTTAGACCTTCCCTCCTGTTAGAAAATACATTCCTGTCTAAAGACAGATGATGGAGTCCATTTTTAAAGCAAGTATGTATTTAAAGCCTAAAAGCCAGGAAAAGAATTTCTTCTATTTGTAGTACCATTCATGATGAAGAGGACAGGAATCATTGCCATAATTTGGATAAGGCAGCCCCCTGAAAATCCTTGTCTTGCAGTGGATCTCTAGGAATGTTATTCGTGATCATCATTGAGTAATAGTACTAGGAGTTTTTTGTATCTATTTAGGTAGTATTTTTTTAATGTTTTACATCCCTATTTGTAGCCTAATTTAGGCTGGATCAACCAAAAAAAATCTGTTGCATTTGCTTTTTATAATACATTTAGAGTAGCTAATCTGAAATCAGAGTTTTCAATCAGAAAGGAATTTTGGATGCTTTTATGGAAAGATTACTACAAACTAAGTTTTCTTTCCTTTTTTTCTGATTTAAATTCTTTGAATGTACTTTGTTAATGTCTGAACATTGAACCAGATAGTGTCTTTCTCCCATTTTTAAACATTGCAAATTCAAGGCAGGGGCCTCTGCTTCTGTCTTCAAATGAATGAGAATACCATTTTAAGGGAAAATGGCGGCTCAAGTGTCAGTGCTCTGTATCACCTCTATCAAAGAGACTGATTACAATGTTGATGGTGATTTTCAAGGCCATCTCCGTCTTGCTTCTGCTTCTTAAGAATGTATAATGCAGTCCAACCTTAAGACAAATAGGTCAAACTGCAAAACTCTGCAGGAATATAAGAATGAATTTCAAAATAATAAAGCAGTTCAACTTTGAGATTCTATATACTGTATAAATATCTCATAACATAGAGGAAATACCTTTTAAATGGCTTTCCATCATGATGCACATTGATGTCTAGTCTTGCCAATCTCAAGAATTTTCAGCAGTTGTTTCAGAATTTAATAAGAGTTACTGATGTTTTATCTTTAATGATGGTTGAAGAGGGGAAAAGAGTACATACACAACATTCGCCAATTTTTGTTGCTGATACACTGTGAAAAAAAATTTGTTCTCCTGTGGGGCAAGAAAAAATATTTTTTAGAATATCCCATCTGCAGATAAAGTCAGTGGCCATTTCTGTTCCTGTCAAAGATGAAAATAAATGCAGTGTTCAGCTGTATTAAATACTGTACTTGAGCATAAGGGAGAGTGCATTTGTCTTATTTCATTTGTCTTCCCAGTCTGTGCCCATTTAGCACTGCAATAGCAGTGAACTTCACGGGCAGTCAGGCCCACTCTTTCATGTTTCCTTCCAGTTCTAAATTGAAAATATTTTTTTGAAAAGAACTATGACAAAAGCAATTTGAGTTAGTGATATCTTGAAAGAGAACCCAATTTAAGATTACCTTTATGGTTGGTCATTGTTACCTACAGTAGGCAGATGTCATGGTGATCTTCTTGATATTAGTATTCTGAGAGAGTCTGACCTGACAGTGTTCAGGTAACATCACAGATTGGACTGTAATATTGAGATTTCAAGTGGTGGTGCACAGGGCTGCTCATGGAAGTCTAGTGCAGAGACAGTCGCTGCCACTGAGGAGGAAGGCGTGCAGCCATTCTGCTCATTTGGCTGTGCTCCGTGTGGCACACTTCTATGTTTAGCAAAAGCCACGTGATAGTGAGTGGCTAATTAAAGCATGTCAAGAATAAGCTTTGTAACTGTAGAGAAGTAAATGGGAAAACAACAGTATCTGAGCTGATTTTCTGACCTGCAACTTAAAATGGTGTGTCTTTCCATCTCTTCCTCAAAGACCCACCATGCTGGTAAAGTGTAATCATATCTTTCGGCACTGTGCCATTGCAATTGTAACAGGATCAGTGATTCATGAACATATGGGGCTAAAGTCTTACACAAGATGCAGTGATGACTCTAGAAGGAGAAGTTGTTGTAGTAGAGGACCATCTGTCTTTGGAAGTGTGATTTACTGAGGCAGTCACCTCTGCCCCAAGCCATGAAAATAGGATCTAGTGACTGGATGTCTTTCTCTTTCTCTCCCTGCCTCCTTCCCTTTTTCCGCCTCTTCACCCCAACCTCAGGGCCAGAATCAGTCAACAGATTCTGTAAGAAATGATGCTACTGTGAGTCACATAGCTTCTTAAAGCATCTTATTTACACTCCTAAAATCCCTACCAGACAAATAGTGTTACAGTTGTTTCTGTGTTTCATATGAGAGACCCAAGACAAGGAGAGGAATTGGCTTGCCCAACACAGAAGGGTGTTGGTAACATAGCTGAGACTTGTGCTCAAGTCTCTACTTTGTGGATTATTCACAGGAACTATTATTCCCAAGAGAATCCCTGTTTACCACCCACATCCCTGTCAGTTGGTGGTGAATATGTAATGATTCATGAACTGCATACTCTGCCTGTGTGTGATCAGGGAATCTACTCTCATTTAAAATTATACAGAAATGAGACAAGAACCCAACATTACTTCTAAGGGACCATGCAGTGCATTCCAGAGGCAAATATGAATGACATTTAACTCTGCCATTCTGGCTGATCCACATTAGTGCAGCTCTTCCGTTGCTCAGAATAACCAAGAGTTAGTTATTCTTAAGCCCCACTGTTCTATCTGCTGGTTTGCAATTTACCTGCATTTTCCAAACTTACCGTTTGTTTGGCGTTTAAATCCATTTGGTGCTTTTACAGTTTGTGTCATGTTCTTGGCCCTTGGGGATGTTTTGGATCACATAGGATACTCTATTGAACATATATTAGTTTCTTGATCTCAGCCGAGTAATGGATGCTGAAATATTTCAGAAAGATGTATTCTGTAATGATTCAGGAACTGCATACTCTGCCTGTGTCAGAAGCACAACATGTATGATTTTATTTGTGGCTTAATCAACAGGAAAAAATGCCAAGCAGCTTTGACTAGCTGGCAGTGGATCTGTTTGTGTTTGCCTTATTTTCTCTATAAGACACCTGCTGGAGATGAGAGCCGGCAGAAACACCAAGTAGGTATCCAGGGCTTCATTATAGCAGCATCTCTAATGATCAAAGAAGTCTTTTTTATACAATTTTGTTCCTGATCATGCAGCTGAACATCTGTCTACCTGTCTGTCCACCTTTTAATTGCATCATCCAGGTCTCTCTGATCCTAGACGGTTCTGTCAATGCGGCTCCGCTTTCCACCTTTTCTGATCATAGTTAATACAAAATTTCCCGCAAAGCAAAACAGTAAAACTAAGAGCTTTCTAATAAATTTGAACTGAACCATTTTATGAGAAGTTAATTTTCTATTGCATATCTAGTGAAGTCCTTGTGCTAATTTATTCTTCAAAGCCAAATACTGTACAGTGAGGAGGGGAGTGTGCTTTAGGAATACTTGAAGCATTATATTTACTGGATACAAAAGGAGCTTGTTCTACATAGATGCTACAATCTGCTAAACACTGATTTGTTAAAAAAAAAATTGGCAGTAGAAAGTCAGGAATTTAATTCACTGATTTATTCATTAATTCATTTGTCAAATACTTATTAAGACAAACCTATTATGTGTAGGACTGTGTGTGATTCAAAAGTCAGATACTGTTCCCACTCTAAAACGAGATGAGATACATATAGATTAATTATAAGAGAAACATTACATATTGATTTCTATAAGAAAAATCTCAAATAGTGGTATGGTACTTGTCTCTTACTTGTGTTGCTATAACAGAATACCTGAGGCTGGGTAATTTATAAAGAAAAGAGATTTATTTAGCTCGTGCTCCTGCAGGCTGGGAAGTTTAAAGACATGGCCTTGGCTTCTGGCAAGGATTTTCATGCTGTTCCTAACATGGTGGAAAAGGTCAAAGGGAAGGTGACACGTGCAAAGAGGTAGAACCTGAGGGACATCCTAGATTTATAGCAACCCGCTCTTAGGGGAACTAATCTATTTCCAGAACTAATCCAGTCTTAGCAGAGTGAGAACTCACCCACTACTTAGAGAAGGGCACCAAGCCATTCATATGGGATCCTCACTCATAGCCCAAACAGCTCCCACTAGGCCCTACCTCCCAACACAGCTACGTTGGGAATCAAATTTCAACACAAGTTTAGCTGGGGACAGCCTCAAGCCATAGCAGTACTCCAGTGGAGGGAGAACTCACTTCCAGTGGGGCCGACAGAAAAAGGGCTTTATAAAAGGAAGAGCCCTTAAGTTGGGCACTGCCAAATGAGGAAGATGTGCAGAATATAAGAATATAATAGTTGGACATATTCTAAATAGAGGGACCAGCATGAGATAAAGTCATGTTGAAAGAATAGTATGTCATAGGCCAGTTTGACCAAAACTTGGGTAATCATTAGAAATCATGCCAGAAACATGGATTGTAGTAGCTTCTTTAGATATTTGACTATCATGTTAGGAACTTTGGATTTTCTTCTGTAGAAAGCAGGAAGTCACTGAAGACTTTAAAGAGGTCTTCACACACATACATATATATATATATATATATCTCAGTATATATTTCTTACATACTGACCAAAGGAGGTAGTATGGATTGCAGAAGGGAGAGACTAAAGACTGTGAGATCACAGTAGTCAAACAAGGCACATTGAAAACTTAAACCAGGGCAGAAGCAGTAGAAGATAAATATGAAGACCTCAAGGATGTAGAATGTACAAAGGCAAGGCAATTGATCAAATGAAGCTAGTCAAAATGACTTAGAGAGGACGCCCTTAACTGTCATGGACAGGCCAGGAGGGAGGGGCAGGTGGACAGATTAGATGTGATGGATTTTTTTGTGGACTTGTTGAATGCTCACTGATGTGGGTGGAACCTCCAGGACTCTGTGGTCAGTATGGATGTGGGAGTGGATAAAATGCATCAGAGTATGTAAATAATTAATAGTTGAATTGAAAGCATCTGATAAAACGTCTCTAAGCAAACTACATTTATTAAATAATAAACATTGTTTCATTGAGCTGACATAATTCTATGTGGGGATGAGGAGCCTTATCACAAGTATAATTTCTGTTTAGGCTTTTTGAAATTTTGTACAATCACCTGAGACTCCTCTCTGTACTTTATTACCTTACAAGGACCCTCAGAAGAATAACCACATTTAATGGGCAGGAACAGGAGGATGAATGGGGGGTGGAGGGATACAAAAACCAAAATGTTAGCTGGAGAAAGGAGGAAAGCCAGGATAACGGGGGCTCCCAAAGCTGAAGGGAGAGTTCTGAGGTAGGAGTGGGTCAGTGCAGTGTGAAATACTGGAAGAGATTGAGGTGGATGAGAACAGGCTATTGGGTGTAGTGTCTAGGAGGAAGTTGTTTCAGTAGTTTCATTGCAGTAAAACTGTAAAAGCTGAAAGAAGAAGTGTTTGGTGAGGAAGTGGAAGCAGTAAGTATAAACAACACTGGAGAAAAGGCTGTGTTTCTCCGTGGTACAAGCTGAGGCCTCCTCTGGCAAATGCATGACTTAAGAGGACACCCCGGATTCCTTGTAAGGAGCCTTTAGTGGGGTGTGGCAGGGGTCACCTGGAGGCTGCATCTGGAGAGGTGGGCTCACTCTGTGTCTCTTTGCCAGTAGCCACGTGAGCACTGTCCTGGTTATTACTACGCCACTGAGGTACTTCTCCCCACCTGAAGCACTAAATGGAAAGACGGTAGATATTGGGAAGACATCGTTGACTCTCAATACTGAGATCCCTTATCTGTGCTTGTGAAATAGCTTAAGATGTGTTGTTTTAATTTTCTTATTTACTTCTCTAAATTATAGAGTCTGAACCCAGAGATTATTTATGAAGAATAACTGGCCTAATGGCTTAGAAGGAAGAAAGTTTGCTTTTGTTCTGGTCCTATGCTTGAAATTGGGAATTAAATTGAAGTATGTTGATTACTAATCGAAGTCTGCAAAATCCTGGGCTGTTTGTTGGCTTAAGCAGCATAATAACAGAACTAATCACAGCCAATAATATAAATATTATTAAGCAATGATGAGACAAAAACTACTACAGTTATATCATTCAGTAATACTGGCTCCAGAGCATTACAATATAACAATTTGTGTATTTGCTTCGAAGTAATGGTTTTCGATTTAGATGAGACTATAGGACAGAAACTTTAAGTACAAGTTGTTTTTGTTGTTCAAGGGGTGTGGAATAAGGGATAAGATCACCTGAGATCTTTAAAAGATTTTGTGGGGTCTCTGTAGGGCAGATAGTTGCATTTAATCTTTTAGCTATAAAGAAGTCCTTGGAAATTTTGTTTTTCTGCCTATTTCCCTGTTTTAATGTTATTTCCTCACAGTACTTCAAATGATGGCTAATTGTGCTGCAGCATTTGGCAAATGTCATATATCCTACTTTTCTAAAAGTAGTATAAACATGTGGCATCTTTTTTCAAAAGATCTATCCAGTAATTATCCTGAAGTCTATTACAGTATGCAAATAGCAACGGGTGTCCTTGTCTCCTAAATTAGAATATCAATATTGATTCAACATGTGCAAAAATAAAACAATATTTCTGACAAATGTTAATCCTGTTTCAGGATAGTGGAAAAAACCCTGATGGCAAGGTTTGATAGCGTTTCGGTTCTGGCTCTGCCATTGAGTGATCTTTTGCATGTCACTTGCTGCACCGCTGCCCCTAGTTCCCTTTTCGTCATCTACAGGTGGGCATTCTAATGTCTATCCTGCCTAACACACAGGTTCCCGGGAGAATGGAATGTGGTAATGTACTCAGTACACCATAACGTGCAATACAAGTGTAGATTATTATTATTTCAGAAGAAACTTTGTCATCTCTGAATTATTAATTATTACTAATTTAAAATGTACTAAGCATCTGATTCTTTCTGGCTTCTACATAGAATTTAAATTGGCCTCAGATAAGAATGTGATCTAGTTCCCCTCTTTCATGTTAGGGAAATTGAGGCATGTAGAAATGAAATTGACTGCTTTTTGTTTTTCATTTAAATCATTTCTCCTTGCATATTATTAATGAGCTTAATACACTTAGTATAAATTAAATTCAGAATGTCTGAAATTACTGCATGAAGCTACAAAAAAGAATTTCTTCTTAAAATGAAATCATATCGTCTTATAAGTACTTGTCATTTTAATGTGAACATGACTGCCTCCGAGCCAGACTAATACTCCCATCTTGGTGTGCATGTGTGTATTTGGAATCCCTTGACTTTCGACTTGAACAAGGTTGTCAGTGACTGTTTGGAAGTAAGTGTTTTTGCTATCACACCAGGTCGCTGACCCCTCCAGCTGTTGTTTCAGTGGGTGGTAAGAAACAGAAGATAAGCCCACAGTCTTCATTACTCTTAGATGCGAAATTCTTCTCCCGGTTGTGTTTTGTGTAAGTTCCCAATATACCAATGACTTCCTAATGTCACTTGGACACCTATTTTCCCAGAAATTCCAAAGAAAGTCTGCTCTGCAATCTCTCAGGATTATTTTCCCAGCTGAATTTGTCCGGCCAAATTTAAAAGAGCAACAGGCAATTAAATATTCATTTTTAGGGTTTTTTTTTTTCATTCGCTCGCTGCTGTGGGTCAGAGGCTTTATAAGATTTCTCTGACTGTGTAGTACTGTATACTAAACTGTGTTTTAGTCGTATTAATTAATATTCCTTTTTGGGCCCAAGTGATGGTGAAGACAGATTTGGCTGGACATTTTGGCAAAGTAATGCTAATTTATAGACCCTTTCAGTGGAATATGTGGAAGTGTGTAATGATAATATCAAAAGTGCATTTAATGCCTGAAGAGGAAGGCAGGCTAGCACATGACAGACAGAAATCTGCTGTTCTCTTTGTAAGTGAAAGGTCATGCTACTGAGCGCTGCGGGGTGGATTGGTGAGAAATGAGCTCCCGTTTGCTAGGAATTAGAATGAGTCTATCTGATTTTCCTTCACTTGTGACCTTTAAAGATGCAGCTTTTAGATTGATAAGCAGGTGGATGCTTTTAGTAACCCAATGCAGAATTTGTTTCATATAAAAAGACTATCTTTCAGACACCGAAGATATTGCTTCCACAAAGGGTTTTTTTCTACAAAGCCTCTGGAGAAAGAAATTCAATGATTATATCTTATCTGTCACACAAAGAGAAAATTCAGAATTACTGTATGTTCAATTAGAACATTTTTTTTTTCTCAAAGCATTAATCATTTTCTGGAACACACATCCTCCAGTTAAGAATCTCCAGGAAGGCCTGACAGTGGGCACTCCTCGTGGCTCTCCCCTCTGGATTTTCTGCGCCACTCCACGGAGCCTCGTCCACGCGGATAAAAGAGCTTCCTGTGTTGCTATAGTAATCCTTTCATGTTGGGCACTGCACTATCTTGAAGGCAATCAGATGAGAACAAGGAGTGGGGAGCAGCACGGAGTTAATGTCAGGCAGCTGAAGGTGATCTGCGCTGTTATATTTGGAGGTGGTTTGGTGTGCCAAAACCAGATGCCAGTCGGCACAAGCCCTTAGCCCACTGTGGGCCCAGTTTGATGTTTGGATACTTAAATACAGAGTTTTTATGATATATGTAAACTCCAAACATGCCTTATTTGGGATTGAAGCAGGTTGAAATAGCTTACTCTTCATGGCCAACGAGCATAAATTTCTCTTCCTCGCCACTTGTTTTCAGTTCGTAATTACATCATCCATCTTATTTGTTCTCATTTCCTCCTTTTATTTTCCTTATCTCCTCAGCCATCAACAGCTCAAGCCCATCAGCGTCTGTTTTATTTTGTCAAATGCTGGTGTTTTATTGGGGCTTCTGTGCTGTTTCTGTTTCTCATTTGATATTCCTACCTGATAATAAATTCTTCATAAAGCACCCCTGATCAAATACATCAGGGCTTCATTCTTTTCCTGTGTACAGGTTTTAATTTCCTACTCAAAATCACAAATGAGGTTAAAAAATTCATTCCTCCCGCACAGTACGCCTGACTTTTGAAATGTTTGGGGAAAGCAGAGGAATTAGCTGAGTGACTTCCATCTTGTCAGACATCCTGCGGCAGGCAGTCTATAGCAAGAGTCATCGGCTCTGTAGAGCTGGCTTTCACATACCAGGAATTCTCCAATTTAAAAATACTCTGTTTAAAAAAAACGAACACAGTAGTGTGTTGTATAGGCCACGTAGATAAACATTCCCCTTGGAAGTGTCTCAACACTTCAGAGCTACCGTGTATAGAAAATGCCAGCTTATCCACAGACAGCGTAGCCCAAGCCTCTGCAAACACCGCCTTCACCTTCCTGTCCCTCCCTCCATCCATTCACACGTGCATGTGTAATTCCACACTCCCTGAGAACCTCTCAGGCACTGTTCCAGGCTCTGAGTATGACAGACAAGGCCCTGGTACTCGCAGAACCTGCATTCGAATCAATGTGACCTGTCTGAAGAAGAGGACACCGTTATAGGAGGCTCCAGACCCGCACTGTGCATTACAGAAACCACTTAGCCCCATATGGCTATTTAAATTTAAGTGAAGCAAAACTAAATACAATTAAAAATTCAGTTCCTCAGTCACTCTAGCCACACCTCGAGTGCTCACGTGTGTTCGGTGGCTACCATGTTGGACAGTGCAGATATAGAACATTTCCATTATCACAGAAAGGTCTACTACACAGTGCTACTTTAGACCATTCCCTATTCTTATAGGTAAACAATTACTAAAGAGGCAAATCTGTAAATAAATTACTCTTATCTTTCATCTCCAGAAACGTTTAAGCTCCTTTGGCTTTCTCAATTCTTCCTGAAAACAGCCCGAAAAGCCATTTTTAAGCAAAATCCACACCCACTCATCCTCACCTTGGGACACAGGAGGGATGAGGACTACTGGAATTGAGGCTACCTCCAGGTGATCCAAATTATCTACCTCCAGCATGGAGTTAGAGAGGAAGGTTTTCATGGAGAAGCTGAGCCCCTGTCCAGTTTTTCATTCATTCCTTCCAAAAACTTTTCTCAGGCACTGAGAGGTGATTGCAGTGAAGTAAATAAAATTGTCTCTAGTGGAAGGAGACAAAGGTCAAACAGTGACAGGGCAGCACAGTAAGTGCCATGGTACAGGAGTGTGTGAGATTCTATGGGAGTCCCGAAGACATTGTACTTGACTTCCCTGGGAAACTGGAAGCAGGGAGGAGGGAAAGGAGTGGAGGAAGGTACATCAGGGGAGGACCACAGATATGCGGAAGTGTCGTTTTTGTTTGTCTTTCATGTACCCCTCTGTGGCATAAACTAGTTTAAGAACCAAGTTATATAGAAACAGAGGTTGGTAATTGTTGATTACATAAAATAAGCACTCATAAAATTCTGTACGTAGCAAAACCCTGTAGTTCATTTGAAATATTTGCTGTAAAATGTAATTTTTCTCCTGCTATTCTGGAAGGGGGTATTATTTTATTTAATGCCAAGTGTGCATTCCTTCTGGAATTCTAGGTGACCCATTCTGTCTCTGCCATCATCTCTTGCTCATGGCCATGCTGGCTTCCTTGCTGTTTCTGGAACACATGAAGCCCATTCTCCCTGGAGGGCATTTTTTTTTATTGCTCTATTTGCCTAGAATTAAACACTTCCTCCCAGATGTCCATTTGGCTCTCTCCTTCACGTGCTCCAGACTCTGCTTAAGTGTCATTTCGTCACATAGACTGTGCTGACCACCCTATATGACACATCAGCCTCCCACACAGGGCCCCAGCTCCCCTTAACTTACTGTGTTTTTCAAAGCACTCATTGTCATCTGCCATATTTTATTGTCTGTTTATGGCCTGACTCCCATCTTTAGAATCTATGCTTCCCAAAGACAGGGACTTGGACCTGTTCACCGTCATGTGGCCAACACCTAGAAGAGTATCCAGCATGTAGTAGGTCTCCATAAGTAGATGTCAAGTGAGTCAGTTCTATGTTGATACATTTTATAGATCCCAAAAGGAATAGTTAGATTAATCATTCTGATGACTGTTTCAGTAGTCCTTCTGTAAAGATAATTGAGAACATGGTGTTTTGTAGCAATTCATAATTCAGTAATTCTCAGTAGTCCAATCTTAGGACCCACTCTCACCTTTACTGTACCAAATAACCATTAGGCAAAACTAATGCTCTGCGCTGTCAGATGCCCAGGTTGACTCTAGTGTGGCAGGGTTCAGATACAATTCACTGTTTGAACACTTCTTCCCAGCACATGACCAGAGGGCTCTGGAGATGCAGCACAGTATGTCTGTGAGGTCAAGATCGTGGAACTCTCAAAGGACCATTCTGTTTTCCTGGTTTTAAATCAGGTATCTTGGCTTGCCTTTTTTCCTTCCTCCCTTTTCTCTTTCCCTTCCGTCCATCCATTGTACCTTTCAATAGAACAACAGCAACTAATAGTGAAACAATCCCTATGGAGGCAGGTGTTAGAGTCCCATCCCTGACAACCTTGTTGTCAGGCTGTAGAATATCAATGTGTAAACCTCAGAAGAAAAACTTTGGTGCAAGATATACAAGCTTCTTTTCTTGCATAGTATGTCAGTCTTAATTGAGAGAACACACAATGTGTTCCTGCTTCTCTTTGGACACTTGGCCCTAAATCTAAACGGGAGAGAAAAGGAAAGGCAGTGTTTTAAACAGGCAGTGGTTAGGAAAAGGGGCCAGGAGAGAACTACTTCTCTTTTATTGATTTTGTGAAATTGTTTGAAGGATGATTCAGCATTTTGGGGTATAAAAATAACAGCTTCGAGTCACTTTTCAATTAGGCAAATGTACTTTCGCTGAAAGGTTCTGTTGTTCTTGAAATGCACTTTCCTTCTGTTCTTTTGGAGCCTCTTTAATCAGTAGTGATGTGACAGGAGGGACGGCAACCTCCCCAACACCCCTGCTTCTTCCCTTCTCTCTTTTGTGAGGCTGAGTCGCCAGGAAAACTGACTGGCAAAATTGTTCCTTAATTGGGGGGAAAGGTAGTTCTGTAAAGACACTATCCAGGACATAACAAATTGAACTACTAGAATTATGCTTTACCTCAGTTAGGTTTTGTTTCAACTAGAAAGCCTGAGCAGCATAGACTGGGTTTGAAGCAGGCATTTATCATAACATTAAAATATTACTGAGGTTTAAAATTTTTTTACATTATTTAGAGCATGGTAATGAGAATTTTGTTTCTTGTTTCATTATTGTGTCCACTGTCAGGTCACTGCATTTAAATTCCTTTTAAAATGCATATAGTAATGAGTTTTGTACATAAGCTGAATGAATGCCTTGGGCTTTGAAAAAATAGCTAATATGATGTTTAGTGGCCTAAAAAAAATGAAATTCTCTTTGGTTTTCTTTTTGTGTTTGTGCTGGAGTATGAGTGTGTATGTGTGTCGGGGTGTGGGTGTTGATCTGGGGGAAAAAGAGGATTGTAATGTAGCATTATATTACTCCTTGTTGAATATTTATTATAATGGGTGCTGCACATTTTCTGTTATTACAAAATAAACTTCAGTGTGCATAGGGCCAGTAGCAATTTTTAATTTGCTAATTTTTTAAAAAACTTTAGTTACACACATCTAAAATACTACCTCCTTTAGCAGAACAACTAAAGAACTAAGAACTGATTATGCTTATTGTTATTTATGCTCTTAAAATCGATGTTTGTCTGTGGCCTTGGAGTGTAACATGGTGCTTTCTTAAATTATTTCCTTTTCTCCTCACAGCAATCATGTCTATGATAATTTTTTAAAATTTTTAATTACTATGAGTACATACTAGTTGTCTATATTTATAGGGTACATAGGATGTTTTGATACTGGCATACAATGTGTATTAATCAAGTCAGGGTAATTGGGGTATCCATCACCTCAAGGCTTTATCATTTCTTTGTGTTATGAACATTCCAATTCCACTCTTTTAGTTATTTTAAAATATACCCTAACTTATTGTTGATTATAGTGACTTTGCTGTGCTATCAAATATTGTTTATTCTAATTGTATTTTTGCACCCATTAACCATCCTCACTTTATCCCCTCCTGCCCTCTACCCTTCCCCTCTGTGTAACCGTCATTCCCCTCTCTGTCTCCATGAGATCAATTGTTTTAATATTTAGCTCTCACATAATGAGTGAGAACATGCAAGATTTGTCTTTCTGTGCTTGGCTTATTTCACTTAACATAATGTTCTCCAGTTCCATCCATGTTATGATAAATTTATAGATGAAAAATATTGAGGCTCAGAGGAGTTAAGTAACATCATTACGTAAAAGCAAATCTTGAGTGCCAACATTGCAGGCTCTAGGCTAGGTGCTGGGGATTCGTGGAGGGTAAGGTCCCAGCTCTGCCCAACGGAAAGCAAGTGAGGAGAGAGCTGCAGTGGCCCAGAGGGAGGGGTTCATCCAGGCCCAACCCAACTACCTGTGCGCTCTTGGACAAATTATTAATTTCTCTGCTTCCTTATCTATCAAAATGAAGCTACTAATACATTATATTTGTTTTCAGATTCAATGAAATATGTGAAAACACATAACAGTCACACAGTGAGTGTTAAATTTCTAGCACAAGCCTTTTCTTCTTTCCTTGTATCACACCAACTTGCATCATAGGCATCACACTTAGAAACCGCTATCGGTGGTTCCAGATTTCACCCCATACTAGCCAGGTGACCTTGGATAAGTCAGTAAACTCCCATGCCTCAGTTTCCTCATTTGTAAAATGGGAATAAGAATATTACTTCATTGGGTTTTTATTGAGGATCTATGAGCTAATGTATCTAAAGTACTTAGAACAATTCCTAACACAGAGTAAGTACTTAATAAATATTAGATATTGTGAGCTATAATATTAGCTTTTTTCCTTTAAATTATAAATTGTATTCACAATTGTTTTTACTGAGAATGCATCTATTAAAACGTTTTAGTAATTTCTAAAGTGTTTGATCTGATTTTAAAGCTGAAAGGTAAAGTTGTACTCTCCTGCGTCTTTGGACTGTATAAATCATGGGGTTGGCAATTTGGTTTCTGATTCCTTGGCATTGACTGATCAACATTTGGTTCATTGGTGAGCATTTAAGAACCACCAGTGAGAGCATAAGAAATTAGCAATCCTTCATACTGTCAGGAAGCATTGAGATTGAGCTGTCAGAGGCTGAGGGTGAATGCTTCATTGGATTGAGCCACTGAACCAGCTGGATTTCTTTGTCTTCCATGGCATTCTTGGATAGAGTCCATTTAACTAGGAAGTAAAGACTCTGGTCAGTTCTTTTAATAGGAACGAACTTAGAAAATCCTGTGTTAACCACTTAGATGTATTGAAAATAGGAGAATGTTAGTTATTGAGCTGAAGTCCTTTAAACTAGAAAAATACTAGGGTATGAAGTAATACATAATCTTTGACTGTCATGTACAACTTGTAACCTTAAAGCATTAGAAAAATTTTCCTTTCTTTCTTTTTTAAAATTAATCAGAATGACTATGTTTATTGGATGCTGGGGTGGTCCTGGTGGTGAGGAAAAACTGGGAAGGGAAAAACTAAGCATTTGGAATTGTGTTTGGTGATAGACTCTAAACTTGCATGAATGTGCTTTATTCCTTTTTAAAGACTATCTTCCTCTGTGTTTTTCCTTTCTTTTCTTTTGTTTCCTTTCTTTCTTTCTTTCTTTCTTTTTTTTTTTTTTTTTTTGAACAAACCTTGTCTGACTGACTATAACCTTTAAATAATTGGTAAACTAGAGCAGTGAAACTGACATTAAAATCTATTGAAAAGAAATGGAGGCAGGGAGCATTATTCTCATAAAGGACTACCAGCCTGTTGTCCCCTCTTTTGTGCTGTGTGTGGGAATGATTTCTTATGGCAACTGGCAACATTGGCAGTAGTGGTATTAAAATAATTCACATCTATTTCTGTTAGTAATAATGTAATACTGAGTCATCTGTAGGGCGTGAAATAATTGACCCATTTCTAGGAGCAGAAAGTCTTCAAACTACAAGTGCTTATCTGTCTGGCTATAAGTGGTTTGCCTTTTCTTCCTCCTCCCTGCACACACTCAGTCTGGGGTGATAAGCCTTCACCCGGGTTCTTGCAGGTCCCCCTGCCTGGAATGCTTCTTTAGGCCTCAATAATTCTATCATCTTTCAAGAGCTAGTCTAAGACCCAGCCCCCGCAAAAAGCTTTTCTTCACCCTTCCATTGCATTCCGTCCAATTCGAGAGCTATTTATTGCATGGAAGGCACTGGAGATACCACACTGAACAAGGTGGTCTCTGCTATTGAAGACCTTACAGTGAAGCGAAGTGGGGATATATAAGCAAGGTCAGCAGCATGGGAGGTGCTATGTCAGGGTGCACAGGGTGCTGTGGAAGCTCAGACAGGCGCCTTGCCCTGACCTTGCCCAGTTTTCTGCACTGATCCCACCTTGCTGTGAATGTCCGGTGTGCCTATAGTACCTTCCAGGGAAACTGACATTTAATTTTACACTACTTTGCATTGTTCTTGTTCTTGTCTGTTATGTCTCTGGCTGGGTGGTAACTACCTTGAGGGTAATGAACTTTATTTCTTATGCTGCCTTTTAAGACCCTATCAGGTCTTGTGGTGGATAATAAATACTAAGTAAACACTTACTGATTGATTTGCTTAGAACCCTTTGTCTTCCCCCCACCTCCTTTGGCTTTGCAAAGGGATAATTTCCCCCCACCACATTCCTTTAGGTGCCTTCTGTCATTTGAAAATGGCTGGCCTCTGAACCTTGATTGCTTATGGGTGTCGACTTCCAGCTGATTATAGTCAGTGTCTTCTGGCCCCTAGTTCTTGGGCACAGCAACATGTCTTCCTTCTGCCAATATGTCCTTTCTTCCTCAGCTCCCATCAATTTAATTATACTTCAGGCTCTCCAGGCACAGATCTACCATCACCTTTTTTGCATAGCCTCTAAAATGCTTTCCTCTTTCTGGGACTGTTTTCCTAATGAGGGTGGAATATAATTTAGAGGCTTAATTTTAGAAAACTATATGAAGCAGCAGACCCATAAAATGTTATGATTCACGACCACTTGTTTTGTTCTCATAATGCAACCTAAACTAAGAAGCCATTCATCAAAGCTATAAAAGCTGTTCATGGCTGTCTTTAGTATATCGTGTGGAGCATAATTCAGCCCACAGAGAGGCTAAAGGATGGATTCATGGGGCCATTTGCCTTGGTGTACGTTAAAGGCCAGTAATTTCCAAGCTCTGTAGAAGACCCTATTTTACTATAAACCGTGGATTCTTTCTTAACCCCACTTAGTTTTCCTTTCCATTTTTATCAGCATAGCCTCATTTATCTTCCTTCGTCTATAAATAATTGCCAAGATCCGGACTGTCCCCTCATTCATAGTCCTTCTTGTCTCAGCTACTTTCACCTTTTAAGGAGATTGGTGTATGAAGATGTGTTGACTAGAAACCCAAAATCCAGCCTCCGTGGAGAGTTATCTTGGTCATCTGTCACCTATAACAACACCCTAGGAGAATCACTGGTCCCTCACTCACAGCTCCCCAGAGGGCAAATGAGCAACATTTTCCTTGACATTAATGAGGGAACAAACCATGGGCATTCTAGGCTATTTTTTTTTTATGTATTCATCAGCTATTTATTGAGGCATTACTGTGTACTAGAACATTGGCTTAGTAGGGATACAAAAATAAGTGATACGTAGACTGTCATTTCAGGAAGCTTAGGCTTTGTTTTTCTAGTGTTACAATAGGAATGCAATCGTGGTTGTTAACCCAGATTGCTAACTATAGTGCCCTCAAAACTTGATACCTCTTGTATTGTGATTCATATTTGAATACTGAGATCTGATCTCTACACTTCCTCATAATCCTGTATCTAGGTCATCACATTTCAAAAAGTGCATAGATACAAAAAGTACAGAGATAATATCCTGGAAATTAAGGGTTTAAGCCATTGGGTAGATGAACCTGGTTTTGAATCCTGGCTTGGGCACCTACTTGGCTGTGCTTCCTTGGGCAAGTTACTTAACCTCTCAGTTTCCTTATCTGAAAAATAAAGTTACTCACTGAACCTATCCAATAGGATTACTGCGAGGGTAGCAAAAGATAATCCATGGAAGACATGACCATAGTACTTAGTTATGGTAATCAGCAATACTTAGTTGACAATTCTTATTTTTATTAAGAGTATACCAAATACTACTAATAATAATGATAATAATAAGGAAACGGACTAGAAGGAACTTGTTAAATCCAGATAAACATTTTCAGTAAAATTACAAGATAAATGACTTGTATGTCTTTGATACATGTTTTACTTTGTAAAGCTAGTTTAAACTGTGTTGTAAATAGAAGTGCAACTAAAAAATGAACCAGTTATTTAACTCCATGATTAAATGTCAGTGACATGGTGTTCTATCTTTTTCCTTTAGCTAGCTATTAAATACAGTATTATGACTTTTAACTTACCTTTTGCACATCAGTTGTTTAGCTGAAAAGTAAATTCTTTTTTGTATTGGGAACTAAGCTTTTTTTTCCATTGAAAACTGCTGTAGTTATAGACAGCTCATGTATTTCCACTTAAGGTATGCCTTGTACTACGTATTTGCCCTGGATCCGAAGATCCATCTTTTTTAGCAGATTCATTTTAAACTCTCATAGAACTAAATGACTTCCTTGAAGAACAAGTTTCATTATTTGCCAGATGAAACTGGCCATTCAGAATCTTAAGCTGGATAGCAAAGATTTTCAGAGGCTCAACAATTTTGAAATAAATTTATGCATAATTTATAACAGGAAATTGGTTTAAAAAAAGAGAATTGTTTTGAAATGTCTTTATGCACCTTTTTAAAAATCCATTTCCCTCCAAGATGTAAAAAATAGCATTTATGTTGGTATTCTCCTTAAGCTCAAGTTGTGAGGAGAAAAATTCACTAAAATTAAACCCTTGATGTTACCTGAATTAATACTCCCATTATTTATTTTTTATTTTTATTGGGAGTTCCTGGGCCTTCCCTGTACTGCAAAAGAGCCTGCCTCCTGTGCTCTGGAAAAGTTCATTAGGTCTATCCAGAACAGCTTGGCATGACTGTGGTCAAGTATCTACCATGACCTATGGCTTTAGGCTTAGGCAAAAAGACACAGTCTAGTTCTTTCTGTAACCCTTTTCCATAATTAGGGAATCAGATTCTGTCTCGTCCTTGGGTGGGTTTTCCCAATCTACTGGGAGTTCGATCCATTTATAGCTAACATTAGGTCAAGGCCAGGGGGGCCATGCCCCCTTGCAGTTGTCGTTAGTGAGCTCTTATTTCTATTCCATTGAGAAGCTGAAATTGACAAACTGTCTGAGGAGATGTGTAGTTTCTTGCTGCCTGTTTTTGAGCACGCTGCATTAAGGATAAGTTACTTGTCATGGTAGAATTCCTCATCATTAATCATTGAGAGACCACATTCCTAGGTAAATAAGTAAACTCGTTGATAAAGCCACATCTTGATAGAAAATGTACCTTTTTGACATCTTCCTGCCTGCCAGCCTGGTCAGCAGTGTTGCTGCCCACTTGGAGCCCGTTGCCTTACTTAATTCTGATGATGGCGATACACTGTGGTCTGTGAAGATCCTGGTGCATGAGGCCGGCTTTGATTTGTATACAATATGAACAACTGTCTGAGTATTAGGCTTGCTATAATTTTTCATCTTCTATGCCTACAGGGACTATATTACCTTATCAATGTAAAGTTTATTCTGTAGGACTCATAATTAATCCCCTGTTCCTTTTCTTTTCCTGCTTTCTTATCTGGTGGCTACATTATATTCGAATTCCAGCATTTTTCATCACTATGCCAAATAAAGCAATAAAAGCTTATTTTTATAACCCCTCCAGAAAGAAAACTGCTCAGATTCCATTGCACTGAAAAAGGCATTCCATTTTGTGGCCACGTTTACATCTACTACCTAAACCAAGTGCTGGAAGAGTGGGATGACCAGCTGCAACTGATGAGTCTCTGGTCTTCTAACAGAGTCAAAGACACGATGGTGTCTTTTTGGAGATATTTCCACTACCCATGCGTTTCCTGTACACGCCACACTGTCTCTGTTGCTTCTCTTGCTTTATAACTTTCTAAACACAGAAATAAGAGGTTATTAACTTGAGATTCACATCCTTAACAGGATAGCAAATGTCTTACTAATTAAGGCTTGTATTTAACTGGATTAAATCCAGTGGCTTGACGTTAGCATGCAGTGTGACCAAGTCTGTTGTCCTTTTATGAGAAGGGGCTTAGCTTTGTACAACCATGCGGTATGCAAGTCACGCGCACGTCCTAGGGTACTGCCTTGCTGTAATTTCATTTGGGGACAGGAACATTGCAGCATGATGAGCTAGGTAGGAGCTAAATATTTCAGATGTAGGAAGGAATATTGTTCTAATTAAACAGTTTGATGCCCATGGCAAAATATGTACTTAATATATTTGAGTATGTGTGAAAAATTACATGTATTTTATAAATTGGTCCCCATCCCCATCCTTGCTGAAAGGCTTTTGTTTTGGATATTGTTTACCATAGAGAAATTGTTTCTTTATTGATACTGGACAGCATAGTAAAATCTGAGGAACCTTAACAGTTTCCTGGCCTTTAATGCTTCTTTTCTTTGGAAGAACCAGGAAGAGTTCAGTCTTTTCTAATAACTTGTAAAATGATAGAGCAAAATTCTCTCTGCATTATCCATTACAGAATCCATGGTACAAGTCCCTGGGTTCTTAACTGTTTTTCATTTAGAAAAAGAAAAGCAAATTATAGCATAAACTAAATCTTGGATATTTAAAAGAAAATCAGGACTGAGCACAGTATTTTCCCCCTTTATTAGTCTGAAACTTTGCTCTTAGGTGGTCTTTGTTAAATATTCAACTTTGCGGGGGGGGGGGGGTGTCAAAAATGTTAAATTTGTCTGATTTCTCTTGATAACCCATTTGGTGGGCATCAGCTATACCCCACATCCATTTTTTGCAACCTTGAAGCATCTATTTAATGATACTGTGAATAGAAGTAAGTGCTAATGGGTCTAGTATTCTGATTTGTGGCTAAAGGAGGGGATGACATTCTTAGGGACAGGACTGTCTTACCTGATCCTGGGGCTTTGCCTATATTCCGGTGGTCTCTGAAGGTCTGATTCAACTGTCATCTTGATTCAGTTAATTCCCAAATCTGCATCTTCACCTATGAGCTCACCTACTCTTCCCTGTCCACATCCTCCAGGCCTCCCATCTTCATTGATAAGTCCTAACCCTCCGGACTTTGTCTTGGCATTTACCTTCATTCCCTACACCCTTCTTGCACCACCATTTTGTGATCAAGCAAGCTGAGCCAACTCCTTCTGTGTAATTCTAGGATCTGATCTTATCTATATATTACTGCCGCTCCTCCCACGCTGGTTCAGGCCAGCATCAGTGTGCTTGGCAGTGCTCCGGTAACCTCTTAGCTAGTCTTCTCACTTCTGTGGTCCCCCCGTTCCCACCTTCATCACTCACACACATGACATTCAGTCCATCTTACAAACCTCTGTGAAATTCTTCTTCCTAGAATACACTGTGGTCCATGATACGTCTTTACTCTGCTCCCTCCATTCTCATAGACTTCTAACTAAATTCAGCCACTTTTCAGCATCTATAAGATAAAGCCTATATTTTTCTTTCCTTGGCATTCAAGCCTGCCACAGTATTGGCAAAGTAAGGCCCTCCTTTCTCTGTCTTAACTCCTGCTGCTCCTTTCTAAAATATTTATATGATCTTTATTATGTCCTGCCCCTTATCCTAATTATGTGAAGGCCTTTCTTATCTATGCTACTAAATCCTGAGTTGCTAGAGGATAAGTTCTATTCCTTTGAATTGCTTATATCTGCCACGTATAAATGTAACAAACTGTGACCAGTAATAATTATAGTTAAAATTTATTGAACATTTACTATGTACTAGTTACTATTCTAAGTGCTTTACATGTTTTTCCCATTTTAGCTCATGAAGCAGGTATTATCATTATAATTATTATTTCCATTTATAAGAGTGCACATGGAATTCAAAGAGGCAAAAAAGATCACTTCTGTGTAACATAATCAGGCAAGGCTCCATGACAATCCAGAGGGCACAGTGGGGAGGGAATTTATTGTAGAGATGGACATCTCTACAGGGGGAAGAGAATGCGATTGGCGAGGGGTGAGAATTACAGGGTAGGTTGGAAAGATGCACGGTCGCTGTATGATGCCAGGGCTGAAAGGCACTGATGATGGGCATGAATACTGTACACGGGCAAGCAGTAGGGACAGGAGTTCCACAGAGCTTAGTGCCCAGACCACACACAGCATTTAGCACAAACGGCTTTGTAGTCTTCTGCTCCTTTTTATTTGTCTGTCCTGTCTCTACAGCTAACCCTGCAGTCTTTGAGGAAGAGAAATGCAGTTTACCCTTTTTTTTTTTTTTTTTGGTAGTTTTGGCATTTAGTCTATAGTAAATGCATGCTCGGTGTCATTTGATGATGACTGTGGAGCAAAAAATAAAAATGTTACAACAGGCAGTATTCCCTCCATTAATAGAAGCCTTCCTCATGTGAATCAGGCATGAGGATGATGTGTAAAATCTATTTGCAGCAGGAACTTCATGAAGAGTAGTAGAAAGGCTTCCTGGTCTCCCTTCTTTCCCGACTTGACCCTGGTAGTTACATTGCTTTAGTCTCTGGCTTCAGAAGGGATGTAATGGGGTGACTTACAACTAGCTAGCATTCCTACTAGTTAAGGTCTGCTCCAATGTTGACTTTCACCATAATTTCAGTGGACTGTAGAACTACTGATGTTGTTGTTATTATTATTAATGATAGTGCTGTGCACATTCTGTTGTTACTAAATTAGAGAAGAAAGCAAACCTTGCTCTTTAGCATGCATTTCAGGGAGCCGTGAGCCCTGCGTGTTTTGTCAGGCCATGGCTTTCCTCGAGTCTCTGTAATAACATTAGAGCTTGGTGGCTGATGTGAGCTTTCAGGGTTATCAATGCTGCATAATAATACTAATAGATAAAACAAAACAAAAACCTGTAGTAGTAAAAGATGTTTCTATAGCAGACTTTGTGGTGGTGCATTGTATTGCTGGTCAGCAATATATTCCTGTCTCCTCAAGCTGGCTTTTGGCTACCAACTGTGAGATGTTTCCTTGCTGACAAGCCTCCCCCATTCTGTACTTTGCCCTGGGGCTTGCAATTTACTGGATGCAATCTTGTTGAGAAAATGTGGTCTTTATTAGTGTTCGCCCCAGATCGACTTTTCTTTTTCCACTTCTGCAAAGCTAGTAGGATGCTTGGTGCAGGGAAGAAACAGGGGACAGATGACAGTATGAGGACAGGAGAATGAGAGTTTTCAGATGCTGAGAACCAGAACACCGGCTTAGTATAGAGATGATTGCAGCACGTAAGGTAGAAATAGCTCATTTGCACCCACGGAGCTTTTTGCAGCATTCCAATCAACAACTAATTGTCAAAGAAATATATTTGTCAGTGAAAATACAGTAAGTTAGTTACTAGATACATTAAAAAAAATTTTAAATGTACAAGACAATTCTTGCCTTCCAGATGTTTCTGATACAATGAGAACACAAAACTAACCCTGAGACCTCCCTAAATAACCATGAATATGTGTGGCTTCACATAACAATATTTTATTTCTCGTTGTGTGGATCTGTGCACATATTCTCATGTCTATTTCTCTATCCGTCTCCACGTAGCTTTGTCTGTTGACTTGGCTCTGTTTCATTGGTCTAATGTATTCTACAAAGAGATTTGTGAGTGGCATGCTGCAGTTCCTTCTTTTCCTTCTCCCATATGCCATCTCTTTAACAAATGCCCACACATGTGACTTTTTCTTTTCCTAATCCTGATGGTGCCTATTGTTTTAAGCAGTTCCTCGATTTATAGGTGCTACTGAGAGGCTTTTTAAGCACAAATACAAATGCTTTGCAAGTAAAAATTAAATGCCAGAGCATCTGTGAAAAATATAAATCACAGTCATTTAAAATAGTCATTCTATAAAGAACTGTAGAAATGTGAAATTAATAAATACTAGTATAAGCATTAAATATTCACTGCCTGCTACTTCTGAAATGGTACAACAGCATCATTTTTTAATGATGGGTAATGATAAAACACATCAATTTTAAATAACCTGTTTTCTCCTTCCCTCTTTCTGAAGGCTCTGAGTTGGCAAGCTTGAAATTAAATACAAGTAATGGTAATAACTAAGCTTCTGCTAACCTTAGTCATGGAATAGACACATTTCTGTGTTTTCTGGATGTTCTGTGGCTATTTGAAAAGACTGGTAAATTGAAAATTGTTGCTAATGGGATCATCTTGAATTTAAAGAAAAAAATACGTCTCTGTTAGTGGAAAACAAGAAATGTAGAACCTTAAGTAGCAAGTGTACCATTATCCTCTAATGCATTCTTATTTGTCTCCTTAGTAAGGCTCACTGGGTCGTCTTAGAATAGTTAAAATGAACCTTTAACTAAAATACATCCCTACTCCCTCCGCTCCCACCCCCTCTAAAATCCCTTTTAAAACACCTTTATTTTTAGTTATGCTTCACTCGCTCTTTAATAAGTTACTTGCAGAATACGAGAGTAGGATCAAAGAGCAAACAATTATAATCTCTTGAATTCATATGTCTATCAAAGAACTGTATATACCTTTTATCTTCCATTTTATATGCTATACAAATGGAGTTGACAGATTTGTCTCTCTTTTCGTAAATGGGAAACACTAAGGCAATTGTTTCCTAAGGTCACGTTGCCAAGCATTTTAAGAGCTAATATGTATGTCCTGAAATGGGGACGAGCAGGATGTGGTGGGTCCGGAGCCTGTCTAGGGAGGGTAGATCAGGTAAGGCCTCCTGAAGGAAATGGTACCTGGCCGGAGATCTGAAAACTGAGTTGGAATTGACCAGGCAGCAAAGGGTGAGAAGGGCATGGGGGACAGACAGAGAGAGAGGGAGAGAGGGAGGGAGGAGGTTATTTTCAATGCACACAGAAATGTCTGTATGTGGCAGCCACGGGGAGCTGCAGGGGCTGAGTGCTGCTGTTCGTGGGCCTGGTTCTGGGCAATGATGCAACACGGGGAGGGATTTTTATGGAATTGGAAGAACTGAGTTTTCTCAAGTGTTTCCTTGATCGTTCTCTGTCTCTTGAGGTGGTTAAGGACATGGTAGGTGACCATTCAGAGTGGTTGAAATGTAATCTTGATTGAAGAGAAAAAAGACTTCAGCTACCTCAGCTGAAAAGGACCTTGTGGGGCAGGGGATCCTGAGGCAAATCCATTCATAGGAAGGGGGGTTATAGAGGTCCCAGGACATGTGGGAATAGTCAAGACGGGGGCAAAGGCGTAGAGCGTATGGTAAAACGCCCAGGGGCCCAAGAAACACTAGCATTTATAGATGTGTGAAGCACCTAGTCTATAAAGAAAGGTATAATGCAGTTAATTATCGTATGAGGACTATATACAATCAAAATCTCTTCCAATGAACCTACCTTCTTTATTACATGTTCGAGAGACAGTTATCATTTCTCCCGTTTTTGTTGCTACTGTTGTCTTTTACTCCCCCAGTTTTGTGCCACAAAGGAAAGGAGGGCTCCCACAGAAACATCGCCAATGGCATTATTACCCCTGGACAATTGTCAAGATTTTGTATTAACAAGTTGTATGAAACTGAAGCGCAGACAAGAGAAGAAGTAGACTTTTTTTAAGCCCAGCCATTTTGTTTTTCAAGGGACAAATCTCCCTGGGTGATAACTACCGGATTGATGGGGATAGTGAAATGGCACTCAGAAAGGAGAACTGTTAACACAGTGTGCTAGCAGAGCCTGGTGCTCGTGCTTAAGCACCTGTGCCGGTCTGTGATTCGGAGCAAGAAATAGGAAACAAACCCCTGTTGTCTAAAGGGAACCTAGCAGGAATAGTCCCTGCGTTTCCATTTGAACAGAACTCCATTAAGAGATTACTAACTAAGAAGCACTAAGATTTGTGGTTGAATGAGCAATTGAAATCAAACCCTAAAGCTTATCTAGATGAATTCACACGCTCCTTTACCTGCAGAAGTTGGCTGGAAATATGACACTTTATGTCAATGTTGAAAAGCGTGGGGTAGGGAGTATGATTTTCAGGGAGGAAAATAGATTTGAAACCCCACCAAAATGCATTGTGGTTGGGGACTCTTCTAGAGAGAACAGAACTTATATTAAATGAAGACCACCACTTTACTGTGTCAGTGTGTGTTTGCTGTGACACTCTTTTGTCATGTATTTTCAAAGATGGCATTGAATTTGTCACGAGCTATAGCCATCTCATTCTTTCTCCAGGCGATGTTTTGATAAATGTTGATGAGTTTATAACTGTAAAACCAAATGACATTTATAGTGTGATACACGCTTTACCCATTGCATAATTATATCTAATGGCTTTGCATGTAGAAAGGCATTTACCATTTACTTTTGTGTAAAATGACAATCTAAACCCCCAGGCCTAAATTTTTTTTTTTACACAAAGATAAAGACTTAATTAAGAACCAAACACAATTTATTTTTGTAACTGGCATTTAAGGTACCTAGTTCTTGCGTTAAATATGTGATAAAAATCATGATGCTTGTAGTAACGAAGATCAGTAGCTTTCATTTTTTCCCTCTGTCTTTGAAACATTGGTAAACTCATTTAATTATCAAACTGATATCCAGGATGACTTCTTGTTTCTCATTTATAGTGAAAAAAGCTATTTTGAAATTGAGCACAGAACTGAATAATGTGTTCACTTAATGAGGAACATTTAAGAGATGTTTCTGAATTTAATATGATAGCAAAATGGTAAACCACCACTATGATATAGACAGCAATAATGTTTCAGGCCTGTTGGTTGTGGTCAAACAAAGTTATATTTTGCTTTTTGCTTTTATGTTTTTTGCATTCTTATATCTGTCATAGAGATAGCCTTTTAGGATTTTAGAATGTTTATCATCATAAAGTAGGTGACTTAATAGAGCAAAACAGTTTTGTTCTTTGAGGCTTCATGTCAGAAATGCAGCTTTTGGTATCTCGCTAGGATATCTACTATGTGTTCATGAGTAGACAACTAAGGAGCTTTCTAGGAACAAGGCTGCTATAGTAGTGAGTTTATCTTTCCAACCCAGTATTGACCCTACTCACTCTGACATTGAAGGCCTCTGATCTGCCTACCAATGAGCAGAAGTTACAGTTGTTCTCTCTGTCTGCCTTTCAAAACTTCATGATGTTGCTTTCTTCTTACAAGAAATGAAATTACATCGAAATAGGTCTCTTCTCAAGGGTTTGATCATAGAAATACTGTTGTTTTGAGTCTCAATACTTCTTAAAAACAACTATTGAATTATTTGTGAATATCATGAAGTCTGTCCTCTTTAAATTGCTAATGTTAGATCCTGTTCAAAACCTAAGCTTCATGGAATGCTGGGAGTTAAAAGTTTTTTGTTTTGTTTTTGAAGTTAAACTCATCACGATCTAGTTGTTGTATTAGTTCTGTTTAGTTCTAAATAATTTTTAAATTAACGTGTTTTGGTTTTTTCTCTCATTTTACAATATGAGCAATAATGGTTCATATGCACCTGAACAAATCTGAAACCAAAGTAAACTATTTGATAATAAAGAAAAAAGCCAGTCTGTTCATCATAGTGAGTAAGCTCAAAAATCAAGAGTAGACTGTTGACTGATTTCTGACCTTGAATGCAAAATTTGAAGAAATGTTGCAGCTGAATATAATCCTTTGGCCAGGAGGCTTAATAGAAATGAGAAATGCACTGACTACAATTAAAATGCAGGAGTGAGACTCTTGCTTGTGTCTCAGGTCAGGATTTTAATAATGCATCTGTGAACTGCTTTCTTTTGCCTTTAACAAAATCATACAGCAATAGTCTTTGCAAGTTCCTTTAAAAAAAAAATCTATAATGAACCAGAAAAAGTGATGTTAAACTAACATTTAAGACCTTCCAGAGAGCCTTCAGAATTTATTGGCAGAAGGAACAGAGTAATTTTCTGTGTAAAAGTGGTTAGGAAGAATTTTCATGCTTTTAGTCTGGGACAGGTGGTATAGATTAATGTTGAATACATACAAAATCTATTGAGACTAATTAAAGATGCATATCCACATGGAATAACACATCTCAGTGGATCTTTGGCAGCCAATCCAACCAGCACATACATACAGTGTTTATACCAGGCATTTTTCAAATTTAGCCAAGACTGATACCAGTGAAACTTTTGAAAACTACCCTGAAAATCCTTAGTCTCTGTGTATTATAGAGTCTCTCTTGAGAGTTTCTACCTCCAAGAAGTGCTTCTTGGCATAGAAAAGATTAAAACCTGTGTTCTCCTATAATGGGTACAAATATTACACAACAATATAGAGTAATAGTTGACTGTACCTAACCCAAAATCTTATCCACAGAACTTCAATTTAATTATTTGGGAATGACTATAATAACACATTTTGGCCCTTTACTTCCTGAGAGGACAGCCATTTCTAAACTGATACTTAGCCTGAGAAAGATGAAGCTGTACTAAGGCCCCATCCCTGGTGTTTAATTCAGGAGAGTGAATTTACACATCAGTCCCTAAGTCTCTGTCCCTCATCCAGGTTGGCTTAATACCCTTTGGTGACTTGATCGTTTCTCACAAATGCTAATGAACAGTTCACTTTGACACTGTAGACAAACACAATCTGGTGGTTGTGTTCAGATGTTTTTCATACTTGCTAATGAATAAACTCCCAATGGTTCACAGTTAGCTGAAGTAAGCAGTGACTTGAGGTGTATCCCAAAAATGATTTATTAACTATGTCTTAAACCAAGTGGACTGGATTTTAGAGGAAATGGGAGCATTCTCTTTAATTCAAGGGTCAAACTAAGTAGGATATTTTAAATAAAGGAGTTTAAAAATCTTAGATAGTATTCCATACCAAAGTTTCTATTGGAAGTGGGGGTGAGGGAGTATACACAGGCAGATAAGAATGCCTGTTTATCATTTGGCAGAAGAGGTATCAACATTCATCTGTAAAGCTTTCTTTTTAAAAAACATTGAATTGGAGCTCTGCTGGGCCCTCAGCTACCCAGTCTGTAATGGGCTTCAAAGAGGCAACCCTTTCCATTCCTTTTAAGGTTTTAACCAATAAAGCAAATCTATAGACGCAGCAAGAATAAGTGGGAAATGTTCTGGAAGAAAAGGAGCGGGGGTGCCCAGATGTGGAATAGATTAATATTTATAGACATCAGCATTGGTCTCTTACCAACATTTATAACTCAAACAGTGGCAGATTGAGGGCTGAATCAACATTTTTCCCCCTCTGTAAAATAATAAATATGGTAAAGTAGCTCTCAGAACTGCCTTTATCATTGGGATAAATCAGGACAGTTTGTGTTGCAGGAGAGACTTAAAACTTATAAATATGTTGCCCTTTAGGCTACTATTCATCAAAGTGTCTGATATGAAATCTAGACTAAAGGCTTTTGTTATTGTGTGTCTGCTTATTCTCTTCTAGAAGTATAAATTGGAAAGAGCGCTGTCATTTTGGTCATACCTGCCTGCTGTGCTACTTAAATGCATCTCCCTTTTGGGATGTATTTGAAGGGAAGGAAATAGTGGGAGTTGACGACTGCACACTTTTACACAAATCCTCTTTGTCGCTTAAACCTTCCTTGCAGAAGGCATAATTTCCAGCAGGAAAAATACAGCAAATAACTGCTTGAAAATTACCTATTTTGGTGCAGTCAACTTTCTTTCTAAGACACTGGAGTAGAGGAGTTGTTCCTTAAAAGCCTTATCAAATGCAGAGGGACCTAACTTTCCTTCTTGGTGTTCCAATTCAAATGTGTACAAATGGGCATGGCTGAAGTTTCTTTCAGTTTGCAGAGGGGATGCCTACCAGGCTAGTGACAGATGCTTTGAGTCATATGACTTACTAGGTATTACTGTATATGAAATCTCAGGCAACTTTACAGTTCTGGATCTGAATTTCCTGGCTTGTGCGGTTGGAAGTGAGAGTTGAGGCTCCAGCCCTGCCCCCCACTCCCCTCGTTGCCTTTAGGTGTTGAATAACATATGGTGTGGGAATCACCTGCCGTTTGGAGGCCCCCACAGAGTATTTACTAAGCAGTTTTCCTTTTTGAATGTGTAGTACAGCTCCTAGTTTTCAAGAATAACTAATTGGGAGCATAAACTTCACTTTGTCCTTGAATGGTTTGCAATTTAGGAGACCTGAATAACAGATATGGAGGGCCTACAAAGAGGGTATTGAAGCATGCTGTAGCTTGATCATTTGCCCACTTGGCTTGGGTGAGCTGCTGGTGTAGAAGTGCCCTGGGAAGAAACAGCAGTCTCTCTCAGGTCTGTGCTTATTTCTGACAACAGTTTGGGGGAATTTAGAGAGCTGGGTAGCTCTGATGACCACTTGGGGTGTCTATCCTGCCATATGAGGTTTCACAAGAGCAAGGTGTAGGCCACTGAGTTTGTCTGGATTTGTTTGAATGCCAGCATGTGGATGGCACATTGAGATTGGGGCACTGCACTCGCATCCGGCCATCCTCACATATAGGGATCATCATTCTTAGGAGGCCAGTCTAGAAGCGATGGCTGGGTAGAGAAATACTTTTGAACTATGGAGTCCGAAAAGTACACCAGTCCCTATATGGCACCCAAGCATTTTTACCTCCTGCTGGACAGTGCAGCCAACCAGAAGGAGGCAGCGTGGTGACGTCAAGTTCTACCTGTGTGCGAATTGAAAAGATTGCAGCTCTGCAGTCCTACTTGTTCAGTCGAGGTGGTGGCAGTTTGACTTGCCAAGTCAGATATCTTGTACTCCGAACAAGTCAGAATGCCCAACCTTATCACTGGTAACTGACTCTAAAGAGGGGCTCAAGAACAGGAGAGCACAGGTTTTCTCTTTATCAGATGCCTTTAAAGCCGCTTCGCAGCACATCCCTGTGATTGCTAACACCATTATGAAGATTGACAGTTTCATCAAGAAAGCAAAGAAGAAAATCTTCAGACAATAAATGGAGGCAGTGCTGGGCCCTGCTCCAGTTACCCTCAATAGTCCTTCCAGAGCACTGAGCTAGGGGCTGGGGGATCCTTGCCTCCTCAAATACTTGTGACTTTTTTACTGAGCACAGAGCCTGCAGACTTTTGTGACCCTTTCCCCAGCACTGATAGGTGACTTTAAGACTTACTGAGGCCGGGAGCAGTGGCTCATAGCTGTATCCTAGCATTTTGGGAGGCTAAGGCGGGAGGATTGCTTGAGCCCAGGAGTTTGAGGTTTCAGTGAGCTGTGATGCCACTGCCCTCTGGTCTGGGTGACAGAGTGAGACCCTGTGTCAAAAAAGAAAAAAAAATAAAAGACTTATTGAGGAGGGAGTTCAAGAGAATTTATAGAGAGACAGACCTGGTTGTCATCGTGAGGATTTTTTCTTCCTTGCATGATGAGCATGGCCTGAGAACAAGTCCCCAGCGTTGTTCAGCAACTTCTCCACCTCTCAAGCTGAAATATATATATCCCTAAGTCTGAAAATATTTTAGCACAGTGGCCAAACCAGAGAAGCTTGTGTAAAAATCCAGAATGTTCTTCTAAGAGCACAGAATGTGTCTGAATCATTAGCCTTATCCACAGTTAATAACTCAGAGCACCAGCCTCTTACTCTGAGCCAGCTGCCTCGCACATGCGTGGGCTGTTAGCTGTAAGACCAGTGGTGAGGCCAGCAGTGTGAATGATTCGGTGCAAACCCATCAACACTACTGGAAAAACAATTCTTAGTCAAGACTTACTGGAGATGATTCAGTGCCATCAGCAGCAGAAGGGAGCAGCTGTGTGAAACCAGCGCTTCTCTGAGCTTGGGATGTGTTAACGATATATTCTCAGAAGTAAATAATCCTCTTGCTAACAAGATGAACCTTATTTACTCACTTTCATTCCCTTGAGGTTTGAATTCAGCACAGTGACCATGTCATAAATATGATTCTGACCTCCAAGGAGGTCGTTCCTACATCTTACCACTTTTGCAAGTGTCCTTCTTAGAGGTTAAACTTTCCACCCAGCCATGTTGCCTTATAACCATCATAGTTCCTTTAAAGGAACCAAAGGGGTTAATTGGTTTCTTCAGGAAGGAGAGTTTTGCCGAAGAAAGCAATTTTAGGTTAGTTTGTGTAGTAGCCAGAGAAATGTACCAAAAGGGGTGGAACGTGTTTCTGTTGTGCAGATAACCTACATACTGCTTTAGAAATGTGTGATTTCCAGCGTGTGCTAAAATAAGAAGTGGTTGTTTGATTTATCTCCCACAATGGTATGGCATTCTCTTCCTAAGTGGCATTTCATTCGCAAGCCAGGCACTGTAAATTTGAACTGAATATGTAAGTAAATATCCCTCAAGGAGACAGCACACTGGCTGTCCTCGTCTGAGAATACGCTGCTAAAAATGAAGCTCTTGGCTTTTGCAAAAGGCTCAGCACCTGAAATACATTAGCATCCAAAAGAGGGCATGATGTACTACCCAGCCAAAGAAGCTGAAAGTTAGTCTGAGCTATAATTATGGAGAGTCATCTACAAACAAAGTAATATACATGAGTTTATACCTCCAACGTTTGCCCTCCAAGCACTCAAACTTATGTTCAATCCATTGGAACTTTGCTGTGAACTTTCATGTTTGGGCACATTGCCTCCATGCATGGCAGCTTGGTACATTATAGCTTTTACTATGGCATCTTTGCATGGCAGGGACAAAGACAGTGACAGTGTTTTATAAAGTCCTAACAAGATTGCTGCTGTGCATAATTGTTAAAGTAAAGGGCTGTCGATCCACTGATGTGGAACAGGCAAGAATGGAGAAAACCCATAATGGCAGAGTAACTTGTATTCTGATTTATTATTTATCACATCATGGTTAAAACAATTTCCTACAGTTTTGTGTATTTTTTAATATTATTTTGACATTGAATTTTCACCTAATGCAAAGACAGGTTTCAGAAACTTTTTAAACATTTATATATGCAGGTAGTTAAGGGGGAAAATCCCTTTTTTATTAAGATACAGAATGCATGTTTATCAAAATTCATCTCAGATTCCATTTAGAAATATAGATATCTTGGGTTTGAAAGAGCTTACTGAGCTGCGCAGAATGACAGATATTACTGACAGAACAAAGTTATGAATGATAAAAGGACCCAGGAAATGCTTATACTCATGTGGCTGTAAATTAACTAGTAGAAGAAAGACTACTGTTTATTGGTTGGCATGGAGCAGGCATTAAGTCGGTAAACGTAGAAGATAACACCCAACGTACATCTTGTTTTGCTTCTTGGAGAAGTATTGACCCTCCTCTGTGGCTCAATCCCGCATGGCTGGTGGCCTGTGAACCCACTACCCCCACGGGGTTTTCTCCTTCAGACATGATGCAGAAGAAGCGCTCAAGGAAGCCCTAGGCAGAGGAGCACAGTGAGGCCCGCGCAGAGATCCCTGCTGAAAAAAGTCATAGTGTTCTAGAAAAACGGCAAGTTGTAAATGTTAGTTTATGGTTCAGAAATGTTACGTTTCGCTGCTATGAGCAACATCTGTCAAAGCCACTCTAACGAATAGTTACCTAATATTAAGACATAGCTGACTAATGTTACCTTTATTTTAAGCACAGTAAGCTGTTTCCTGGAACTACTGGTGCTGTCTAGCCCTTCTGTAAATCCTACTGGCTGGTGCCCACGGCACACTGAATGCATAGCTCATCTCTTACCACAGTGGCTCTCAAACTTCAGGAGGCCTCAGAATCATCCGGAAGCCTTGTTAAGACAGATTGCTGGGCCCTACTCCTACAGTTACTGATTCATTAGATCTGGAAGGAGGCCTGAGAATTTGCATTTCTAACAAGTTTCCTCTGTGGTCCAGGAAATAACCATTTGGGGACCATTGTCCTCCCAGTTGAGTTACATGCCTACCAAGAAGCAATTTCATTGGCTCACAAAGAACAGGCCTGGACTACACCAAAAGATTGGTAAATGAATGTAGGGCTATGTGTTTTAAATTAAAATGTTTACAGCTGTATGTATCTTTTTTTTATGATTCCCACTGTAAATCATTTTTTTTTTTAATTAACCCAATGAACTGCTGGTCTCAAATGCATCTGATAAGACAACCTGTACAATAGGAGTAACATTTGCATTTGCAACACAGGTAGGTGTATTCAGTGGTGGAGACAAGGAAACTTCCATGATTTCATGAGGGATGAGTGCTGGAGCATGTAAGAATAGAAGAAATACACACTGAAAGCATTTTCCTTGTAACTGGAAACAGGGATAAATGGCTGCGTAATGAAAAGCCAGAACCTAAAGGGAATACAACAGTGGGAATATAGGAGCCAAGGTGCCCAGATCTGGCATAGCCTTCATCTTACAGATGAGAAGCCAGAGGCCCAGGAAAATTAAGAGCCAGGTACTGTTCTAGGCACTGGGTGAAGAGCCATGAACAAAACGTACAGGTTCCTCCCTCTTAGAGTCATGTTTTTTATTCCTTATGGGAAAAGAAGAAATTTCGGTATTGATATTGAATTCCTAAAAATAGAAGGATGTTAGGAATTGGTTTTAAAAACAGGTGGGAACACTGTTCTCTTGATCTAAGTATTGTATATTCAGGAAGGAGCGGGGACGTGTGATAGATGGAAGGCAGTCTATTATGCTTTATTTCAAAAGCAAATGCAGTGCAATGAATGCCTTAAATTTTTCTTAATGCTAACTGACTTTTCGTGACCGATGTAATGGTTTGTATGTGTGCATGTCCTTCCAAAGAGGTGGAGAAATACAGTGTATTATTCACTTACCTTCATGGCATCCCTATTTAGTAAAAAGCAATAGACTCTCTTTCCACATTCCCACCCCATTGCAGCTTGTCCTCATTTTTCGATGTGAAAATGAAGATAGTGAGCAAAATCATCATTGTCATAGATGGTGTTTATTGAACCCTGATGTCAGGCAGTAGGCATGTGCATTGTGTCATATCATCCTCACATCAGTCACGATGGTTCTTAATATTTCTGTTTTTATAGATGATGAAATGGAGGCTGAGGTTAAATAACTTACTCAAGATCACAAAGCTTATACAAGTCGAAACAGGATTTGAGCCTGGGTCCATCTGATTCCATGGTCAGAGCTTGCATCATTACCACAAATATGTCTGTACAGGAGCTTTCATTGTGTTCATGTAAGAACTAGGTCTCTGAAACCTTCATTTTGCAGAGAATGTTTTTCTGTGGTCTTGAGATAGGGTACACCTGTCCTTGGTTGCCACAATAGATGACAGAGATGGAAGTGACTATTTTAGGACTGAATGTGCCATCCATTAGCCCATAGAAAGGAAACATTTTTGAATGTTTGTTTTTTCTAATTGTGTGTGTTAAGTAAAGTGATTGGACAAACAGTCCTCTCCTGTCTGGTAATCTGCTATAAATCACCCTTCAGATGTTAATAAAACAAGTCAAGACTGACAAAGGAAGTTCCATTTGTATTTTAAACTCCCAATTCATCAGGGTCTCCTCCTTTAGATCTTCTGTGAGAGTGTCCTTGGTCTTAATGTAGCTGGAAGATAAAACGCAGATAAAAGAGCCATTGTCTCAGAAGAGCATTAATAAAAAATGAATGTTGATCCTAATTGAGTAGTATTTAAGCATGGAGGGGGCATCTGAGTCTCTTAGAATTTGACTCTATCTCATTTTCCTCCTCTGTTGCAGCACCCTCACCACCCTTACAAGAATGTAAACTGTCACTCTGGAATTAGAAAAGATATTTATAAACATATTACTATAGCA
This sequence comes from Varecia variegata, assembly GCA_028533085.1. Taxonomy (NCBI): domain Eukaryota; kingdom Metazoa; phylum Chordata; class Mammalia; order Primates; family Lemuridae; genus Varecia; species Varecia variegata. The sequence goes on from CM052438.1 coordinate 107,866,192, forward strand.
GATTCCCTTGCTATTATTATTCTTATTTTGAAACCATATACTATTCCTCTCTTTATCTTTTCCTAAAATCTGTTTCTAAAATGTTCGATTGACTCACATTCTGTTTTCTCCATTTCATTGTTTGCCTGTTTGCACTGGTTCCTGATAACTTAGTTGTAATGTCTCCTTAATTCTGTTATACTGAATATAGCAGAAAGAGCTCCCAGTGGTCAAAGGTGAAACAATTTGAACAATAATATTATAATAATGATAGTATTGAATTATAAACTAAAGAAGAAAATAAATATCTGTGAGTCCATATCGATATAAATTACTGAATATATACATAAATGGGAGGAAAGAAAAATCTCGTACCGTACAGAAGCGTTTCAGTTAAAGGAGTGAAGAAAATAACAATTAACTATTTGTACACCATAGTAGTAATTGCTGCAGACAAGATCCACTAGTGAATGCTAAAATTAATGAGTGAAAAATTTAAGGAGAAACAGGATAGTTGCACAGCCTCCAGGTATCTTCCTCAAATAATAGTTATTAATTACTCTGGTGGTTTTAACATACACATGTATCCACAAATTCTTTGATATTTCTCCCTCTAGGAGATAGGACTTAATTCCCCTCCTTTGTGAGTGTGAGCTGGACTTTAGTGACTCCAATTCAAGCAAACAGAGTCTGAAAAGGGAAAGGTAGTAGTTTTCTAGTGGAGAAACCTGGTGTACATCACCTTAACCAAGTGATCAAGGTTAACACTGCCAGTAATAAGACATTGATATCATATACTTAATGATGAGACTTGAGGAGAGGGGCACATCACCTCTGTGGTATTCTTCCCCCAAATCCATAATCTCAATCTAATCATGAGAAAGCATCAAACAAACCCAGATTCAGGAACAGTCCACAAAATAGCTGTCAAAGTCATCCTTTCGTATTGTACCCATATTGATTTCTTAATTTTAATAATTGTACCACGGGTTAGAAAAAGGTGAATGAAGAAGGGTTTATGAGAACTTTCTGTATTATCTTTACATCTTTTCTGTGAGTCTTTAAGACTCATTTATTTCAAAATAAAATGTCTAAAGGAAAAAAAAAAAAAGACCCATCAAGGGCATACAAAAACTTAGGCAAAGGAATCTTCAAATTAATTCTCTTTTTATTGGCTTACTTATTTATTTATTTGTTTGCTCATTCCTTTGTTCATTGATTCAACAGGCATTTGTTGCCAGGCACTGTACGGAGCCTGAGGGTATATTGGAAAGAAGATAAGCCCTGCGCTGTTGCTTTGCAGAGCCTGGTACACAGTGCCTGGTTCAGAGGAAGTACTAATATTTGTTCATCACTTGCTTTTATTATACCTCAGCCTAGGGGGGCCATATAGAGGTTTGAACAGTGCTGAAATGGGACAAGTAGGGGTGTTTATGGAAGCACACAGGAGAGGCACTTAACCCAGTTGTGGGAGACTAGAAAAGGCTCCCTGATCATCCTTTTGTAATAAGCCTATTGTTTAATCCTTCATTTAAAGTGTATTCAGTGTTTTCTATGGGAAGGATATACTTGTGACTTAAATTTTGAAGTTGATTTCATCCTCTTATATTCTAAATGCCTTAAAAGTAAGTGCCTTAGAAGTAAAAGTAGCGGAAGTTTTTTTTTTTTTTTTTTATATGTCTCAGATCCTAGATGGTGCTACAGAGTTTTTGTATGGAATAAAGGGGTCCTCAAATCTTTTTGGATTGGAATCATTGTTATTTCAAGTTTTATTTGGCAACAAAAAAATGTGTAACACAAAGGATATACGTGCTGTTGTCATTTTTAAAAACTGAATAGTAAAAATATCTTACTGGAGTGCATGAAATTTTTGATGTTAGAAAGTTCTCTAAATATGCTAAAAACAGAACAAATATTTATATAAAAGTATTTTCACTGCAGCATCCTTACGAAAAAAAACCCTTAGAAACAATCTACATACATAACAAAAAGGAGATGGTTAAATGACTTCTGGTATTTTTATATGATGGACTATAAAACAGTAATTAAAATTATGAAATTTATATTAATATATGTGTGTATACATATACATACACATACACACACCTCATATATGGAAATGAAAAGGAATACACTAAAATATTAGTAATCCCAGAGTTGTGGGATTATGAGATTTTCTTTATATTTCTTTGTTTTATTTTTTCTACCATGAATGTGTATGATTTCTATAATTGGAATAAAACAGTTCAATGTTAATTTTTGAGAGAGGCATTAGTTCTTGAAAGTAGTAGTCTAGAGGTCCTAGGACTCCTAACATATGGGTTGAATAACAAATGTTTTAATTAAAATGAGAATCCTTCTAGAGCTTAGGAAAGCTACCCTAAGTCTTCTTGTATAGCTAAATAGTAATTTCATGTTAGCTTTATTCCTGTGTACCATTTCTCAGTATGTTTTTAAATCATATCTTTGACGGTTTTGTATAGGAAGAAACACTGTGTCTAAAACTGGTGTGCCCTCGTGACATTTAGCCCACCTCGTGGTTCCTCTCTCACAGCTTGTCAGTCTTAGATGTGGAAAAGTACTTGGCCTATGTAGCAAGTGGGTAAACTCTACATTGCAAATTCCTAAAAGGTACCAATGGTCTCATTAGAAGCATTTGGAAATCTTTTTCTTAAAATCGATCACAACATGGTAAACAAGCACAGACCCTCATCTATCAGTGTTGGTCATTCTCATGTGGCCATTTGACCTAATGTCTTCTCAGTAACCATACCCCTCATTATTCTGCACACTGGCCTGGCCTTCGCCACCCAGGCCATCAGGCACAAAGATAGAGGCCCACTGGCCACATGTTGCCAAGGTTACAAGCTATGAAGGGAACAGTTCTTACAGTGCTAAGCACTACCCACCCAGTCTTATTCTCTGCCCGTGGATCCTTAGAGGCTGTCCTGAGGCTAAGCCAGAGAGGTCAGTCCAAGCACGTTAAAATAAGAGGGGCAAAAAGAGCCATCATCTTGGAGATGGATCTGCTGGTGGAGAAGCAAGTGAAGTGACGAAGGCACCAGAGTTTGAGATGGAGCTGAGCAAAGGGGAGGCTGGCTGGAATGAGGTGGGAAGGGCACAGAGCCAGGAGTGAGAGAGGGAAGTAACAAGGAAGAGTTCAAGAGATCTTTAGATGGCAAGATTTCTACCTTACAGTGTTGGGAGGAAGCCTTCCTTTAATTCCCCTGGGGCTGAATTCAGCCCTAACAGGGCAGACGCCTAACAGGTAGGTGGAAACCCTAGCACTGCTTTGTTCTGTAGGGAAAGCAACTCTTCCCTTGGGGAAGAAAAAAATCAAGCTAGAAAGTTGACTTGCATGTTCTTTTAAAAAACAAACAGCTTTCTCGGACGCCTGTAACTATTATACCTATAACTATAACTGTTTTTCTTAATGCTTTGAACTATAAGCATCTGAAAAATAAAAAAGACTATTTTTATCTACATTTTCCCCTAAACTGGGACTCTTCCTATTTGAAAGATGGATGGAGAAAAAGTATAAGTGAAACCTACCACATCTCCTTAGGTTTATTTAGTACTCGCCTCCAAAGAACTCAAATATCTTATTGATCTTGGTAAGATGTTATAATAAAAATGGAGCCTTAACTAACTCTTGGCCTCAGTGGCCAGTGCCCACAATAAGGGTCACCAGAGATGGTGTTGGACCCAGGCGTGGTTCTCAGCACCACTGTATGACATGGCCTGAATCTGAGACAGTTGAGACCTGGCAAAGCTGGGTTCTGGAGCCGGTTGGAAAACAAAACTGGTGACAGTGCATCTCGGAGTTCTCTCTTTGACCTGTTCACAGGCCTTTCATTGAGCCTTGTTTACCATGCTTTTCTTGTGGTTTGTGACAGATAAGAACTGTATTGATTCCTAGCATCTGCTGGCAGTAACCTTTGAAAGGGCAGGCGATGCATCACCACAGAATTTTATCTATCAATATCGGAGTAATAGAAAGACAGGGATGACATCTAATCACAACACTGCTGGCAGATCATAAATCTGAGCTGATATGGTACTAGTAATGGGCAGTAGAAAAAAAGGGACATGGATTAACATTCGGATAAAGTCAGGGGGACGTTTACACGGGAAGGACGAGATCTGGCCATGAGAGCAGTCCTAATGCAAATGGTCTTCCTCACGGAGGCCCGAGAAGTTAAGTAACTTGCCCAAGTTTCTGCAGCTAGTAAGTGGGAGAGCCCCTCTCCGAGCCTCAGTTTCCTCATCTGTAAAATAGATGTGATAATATTTGAATGGGTGGTGAAGGATTCAGCGTGATTATGTGTGCCAGTTCTCAAAGTGTGGGCCCTGCATCAGCAGCAGCTTCAGCATCACCTGGGAGCTCATTAGGAATGCAAATTCTTGGGCTCCAATACTAATAATTTATTCTGTGCGTAAGCCCTGCATTCTTCATACTTCTTTGATTCACAGGTGAATTAGTGGTGAAAATAAACATTTTTTGACAGGTAAACATTTTTGACACATAAAAGATGTCATAGAATTGGATATGCTAAGTTCTATGTTCCTCTGGTTTACAAGGCTAGAGAATACCAGCATTTTAAAGGTTAAGGTTCTAATGTGTGCTTTCGACATATTTAGTGCTTTTGACATGTCGGGAAGCTTCCAGCCTGGACAGTGAATAGTGCTACAATTTAATAACATAAATGGAGTCTGTCTGATTCTGCAAAGAAACGGCCTTCCTTGGGGCCCAGAATATATAGTCCCTTCTGCAGTTACACTCACAGTATTTTTAATCATTTCATGTTTTTATTATATCCCAAGTACAAGGTGCTACAAAGAGTCCCTGGTGCTGGCAGTCACTCAAAAAATTGGCAAATCTAAAAAGTGAATAGAACAGCAAGTAGCCCATTTGGGGTTTTCTTTTTTTCTTTTTCTTTATTTAAAAAAATTTTTTAAAAAAGAAAAACTACCTTATAATATTGGAAGGGTTGATTTTGGCATCTTATACATGAAAAGTAGTAGTAATAAAGTGCCTCAATTGTTGGTGCTTGTTCTGCAGAAATTATGGCTGTGCACAACTGTGGGGGTTTAACTGGGTTTCCATGAAGTACGTAATTCACACTCTAAATGTGACAAGCATGACTGCCCATAAACCTAACGACTTTTTTAAGAGACCGAAATTCAGAACATTATTCTCCCTGAAACTGCACTTTAGTAACCCAGCAGAAAGCTGTTCAGAGATCTGTTCCCACTGCAGTGGAGGCATCTGGGTGCACCAGTGGTAAGAAATGCTGAAAGCTTTCATACGAGAACAAATTTGTTAGAGGAAGGAAGTATGAACCACTTGCAGTTGCCATATGTTAAAGAACAGAAAGAATAGGAACTAGAACATGGCAATGACCATTTTGCTGCTCCCTCTCTGTCCCTGCCCCACACCCCCAAAAACAACTTATTGGAAAACTTAAGAGTTGAAGTTCTAGGTATATAAAGTTTCACAGTAGTAGGAAAGAACCTCCCCAAAACTGAGATTCTTACTCTAAGATGAATTCTTTGCTTTCAAGGTAAATGTCATTTCCTCCTGTGAGCAGCTGCTAAGGATGCTGTTAGCCTGTATCCGAATGGCACAAGGCACATTCACACAAGCAACTGAGAACAAGGCCATTGGTCCAGGCTGATCCATGGATGTTCATTAAGAGGCTGTGTAAAAGTGAAACTGTTGTTTACCTTTCCTTCACCCAAGCATTCTACAAGGCTCTTTCCAAGCCTGTTTCTTCCTGCCTCAAGCTTAAGACTCTCATTATTTCTCTTAAACTTCTGTTTATGCTGTTACCTATATTTTCACAGCAAACACTATCTACTAGACAGAGTGAAAAGGCCTGCTGTAATGGGTAGTAGAGCTTTTATTTTTTTCTTGCCTCCCAATCGTATAGTTGAAAAATTTCATCTGTTTTATAACAAACCTCTGCAGCCTCTTTTCAGTTTTCATTTTAGACCACTTGCTTTATTTCCCTGTTTGTTGTTTTTGTCTTCATTGGCTCAATGCTTACAAACACAAAACACACAGTAACAATAAAACCAAATAAGCAAAAATTTAACTAGGGTACTACAGCATGTGAACTGACAGACCCCACTAAGTGTGAGAGCACTGGCCAGGAGTCATTTTTGCAGCTAAATGCAAAATAATCTATTTGCTTTGGTCACAGTCAGCTAGCCGTTTTGGGAGAGGATTTTTCATTTGTGTAATGGTTGTTGTATGCACCTTGAGGAAGAATGCTAGATTCTGTTTCCTATTGACTTTATCAGTGATCCACACCAATTTATCTTCATGCAAACTTGAATTTTTAAAAATGTGTTTGTAAACATGTTTCTCCCTGGAAACTGACCTGACTTGGTAGTGGGGATTTATGATCTTCTTCATCCCATGTCGCACTGAGATTCATCAGTTTCCTTGAAACAAGTTGTCTAGGAACACTCCTCTTTCTAAGATCTTCCTTGGTTAAGTCATTAGTCTGTTTATGATCACGATATAAAAGAGTGATTAGAATTAATGTGCTCTAAGCCAGAGCTCCTCAAACTTTAATATGCATAAGAATTATCTAAGTCTCTCGTTAAAATGCGCAGTCTGACTTAGTAGGTCTGGTGTGAGTTCAAGATTCTGCATTTTTAATAACCTCCCAGGGATTGTCAAAACTGCTGGTCCGTCACACTGAATAGCAAGGCCCTGGGGTAAGAGTGTGGGGAGATTTCCTAATTATATCTTTGGTATAAGTGGGTGCTACAAAAACCTATCTCACCAGTAAATGACAGAAGTGTTGAGATTGTATGTGTCCTTTGCCTTTTAACTTCTATGGTTAGTTCTTTGCTGGTCTTTCCTTAGAAGGCCGATAAACATTAACTGGAGTTTAGTAGAGGTGACTAAGGAATACGCAGTTCCCTTTAAGAGGGGAAAACAAAGCCCACGCGCCTAACCTCCACATATTCTTCACTCCTCCTCACTCTCTTCCTCACAGCCCGGGCTCTGCTTTCTCCTCTCTGTACTCCTTCACCTGGCCCTTATCAGCTCCTGAGTACTCCGACGCAGAAGTCTCTTAACTGATCTTCCCGACTCCAGCCTTTTCCTTCCTCCCGTCTCCGCTCCCTCTCCACATAGAAGTTATCTTTCAAAATACAGGTGTGATCATATCACTCCCTGGATTAAAATCACTTAATGGCTCCCTATTAATTACAAGATAAAGTGCAAATTCCCTAGCCTGGCATACAGTGTCCTTCAATATCTGGACCTAATGACCTTTCCAGAAACATCCCTCCCTGTCACTTTTGAGAGCACGCTATACGCTTCACATTGTTCTAAACATGCCATGGTCCTCCTTTCAAATTTCTCCCCTTTCTTCCCCCTCTCTCTAATCTACACCCCGACTCTGACTGAGTCAGTCCTCCCTTTTCTGCGGTTCCCATAGCACATTAGTAACTTGTGACTTACAGGTATTATCACATTGTGTTGTCAGTGGGGTGTGTATGTATGAGTGTGTGTGTGTGTGTGTGTGTGTGTTTCGCAGCATTAGGAACCAATTTCTTTTTTTTTTTTTTTTTTTGAGACAGAGTCTCACTCTGTTGCTCAGGCTAGAGTGCCGTGGAGTGATCATAGCTTACTGCAGCCTCAAACTTCTGGGCTCAAGCGATCCTCCTGCCTCAGCCTCCTGAGTAGCTGGGACTACAGGCACACCACCACGCCCGCTAATTTTTCTATTTTTCGTGGAGACAGGGTCTCACTCTTGCTCAGGCTGGTCTGAAACTTCTGGCCTGAAGCAATCCTTCCGCCTTGGCCTCCCAAAGTGCTAGGATTACAAGCGTGAGCCACCAACGCCTGGCCAGGAACTGACCTCTTTCTTAAAGCAGGACTGGTTTCTCCATTGAGCACTGTAGGCACAATACTAGGGCCTGTTTCTTTCCAGAGCCTTGTGAAAATTTTTAAGAGATGGAAAAGAAAAGTGTTGGCTTCAGAATAATAATCTCAAAAGCAAAATTATAAAAATCCTTTAAAATTTTTAATTTGAAATTATATTTAATGTGGGATATGGGTGCAACTTAATATGTTTCAATGTTATATGGACCAGTTATCTAAAAACATGAGAGTGCCTAGCAGTTATGAAGTCTTAAAACAACTTTTCATTTAGTTACTTTATTCAACAAACATTTATTGAACACCTGCTCTGTAAGGTGACACCGTATTATGCTTTGGGAATACAAGGATGAGTAAGGTAGTGTGACTGCTCTCAAGGAGCTAAAAATAATTAAAATAATAGTATGAATTATGGGGTTTTTTTTGGCATACAATCTATTTTCTAGAACTCATGCTGCACAAATATTAAAACTTGGATTACCCCATTTGGTCCTCAAAATTACCTGATGAGGGAGATATTTTATACCCATTTTACATGTAAGAAACCTGAGGCTTAGAGAGCTTAAGTAACTTTCTCAAGGTCTAGCTAGTAACTGGCAGAACTAGGATTGAACCCAAATCAAAATCTAATGAAGGAAATAACCCTATAAACAAATGGTCACAGAACAGTGGAACGAGGACTGAAACTGAGACGTATAGGAAGAATGTCAGAAGTCAAGAAACCTGATGAGTCATCAGAGCTTCATAGAGAAAGCTGATGGCGTTGAGCTTAATCTTGAAGGACAAGTAGGAATTCTTCCATGGGCAGTTTTCCTGCTTTTATGAATAGATTAGTAATAGATGGATTTGGTCAAGTAATAAAATAAGAAATTAATGTCAATAATAAACTAGTGTCAGTCGCCAATTAAGTATTGATTTGCTTCCTACATTCAAGGGTATATTTTTAACCTAAGAATATCTATTAGTGTCAGAGTGTGGTTGTCAAACTAAACCAAATATTATTATTAATTAAATTTTATCTGTGCAACTCTTTCTTCAGTGTCAAATGAAGGGGGAAAATGACACCCCTGCATGCCACAGGAGCACACCACTTAGTGAAGGTTAGGTTTCTACAGACCCCAAACATCTTAGACACACCCAGGAACTCATTAGTAAGCAGGAAAGGTCTCAACACCCAGTAGCTTTCTCAAAGCTCTTGCACTTTGTAATAAAGGAAGAAATTATCTGTGAGCAGTGACAGCCAACATTGGAGGAAAGCAGCAGAGGACACATGCAAGCCTAACAGGTTAAGACTATTCAGAGAAGGGCCAGATATTCCTACATATTTCAGTAACTCATGGCATCCTCCCTGTATAAAAGCATAGAATAAAAAAAGTGGGGAAGTCAGCAAGCTTTTGTGTGATTTTTGTCTTATTTCATTTAGTTTTAATTTTGGCATTTAAAGAGAGATGTAGTTACATGAAAAGCTGACTTTTGTGGAACATCATGTTCCTTCAGGATGCCAGGTATCTGAGATGTTGATTGTTGAGGTTTTCCAAGGAGGATGGTGTGTTGCATTACTGACCTAACACTAGTCACCCTGCACACCCTTAGAACGTGGAGATGGTTCTTCAAACTACTTGCGGGCCTATACAGCAAGGAAGGGAACCCAGGAAATAAGTCATGTTTTCAATGCTGTAGATGCAATTTCAAATGTCCAGTCCTCTGCCTACCTCTGCTATTTCCCTGATATTTTTTCATAAATGCCATGGTTTTAGTTTGCAATTCAACAAAAATGTTTCCAGAAGATATTTTAATTTACCCTCTGCTTTTTAGATAGCCTTAGAATAAAAAATATTAACATAATAGCTAAACCTCTGAAATTGAAAAAAATTCTAGCAGATTATGGAAGAGCACAAGGTCCTAGTAATATAGAAAGAGATTGCATAGATGGCGATGCTGCTGATGAAGAATTTGGAAGAGAAGATTATAATCCTTTAGCCTTTTTGGAGCTTACAAAATACTGCCATATGCATTTCCACACTTGATTCTTATAATAACCCTGTTGCAGAGATACCATTTACCCATTTTAAAATATAGAAACAGATTCAGAGTTTCAGAGTTTTTCCTGGTTTCACCACCAGTAAGCTCAGAGCTGTTGCAAAAGTTCCTGTTTTCCAAGTCTGATGGTCTTTTCATTTCTCCTTAGCTTCCCCCTTACTAGTAAAAAATAAGTCACAGGTAATGTCCTTATCACTTATCTCAGCCCACACTTAGATGATACTAATCAGTTATTTTGATAATAACACCAATTTGGATAGTTATTGTGCATATTTGACTGACATAGACAACAAGCATGATGGTAGAAACTGGAAGCTCCTTGGGCTAGTGACTTCTCTCCTTTCATCAAACCCTGGCATAAAAGAGCTTCCTGACTCTAGTATTTTTCTTCCCAGATTCAGCTGGGACCAGCAACTCAAGAGCCCAGAGGTTTAAAAAAAAAAAAAAAAAAAAAAACACCACTTGTTTTATGATTGACAGATGACAGAATGAATAACTCAGCAATAAGGGCCTTAGTCACGGAACCCAATTTTCCAGCTAAGAAATTGTTGTTTCATATAATAGTCCCAAGCTACTTGGCTTCCTGGTAGGAGATGTGAGTAAGTTGGATGTCGCAGCATTATTCAGCATGATGATTATCATGGATTTACAGCTGTTTCTTGAACAAACCACATTACACACATACACAACACTCTCTAGAATAAGAATAGGAAACACTTATCCCCTCCCATTTCCCCATTTTCTGTTTCTGTAGTAATGTCAGTTGCAAAACTGACATTCACTCTGAGTCCATATCTGATGTGTTCCAACTGATATCCTTCCTTGCTTGTCCTGTCGGCTCTAAGCTTTAAATTTGGAAGGTTTTCAATGGCTCTTGTTGGCAGGAAAACTGAACGAGGAGATGTAGAGAGAGACTGCTATTACAGCCAAATTTGAGTCACATTGACTGTCAATTCTAATGAATGCCCTTGAAGCGCAGGTACTGTAAATGCCGGAAGTTGGAGTTTAGCTGCCTTTCGAGTCCGGATCGTTCGACAGAACAGACATCTCCTCTCCAAATACTAAAGACCCAGTAGTTAGGTTCTGATTATAGAGCTAATTTTATCAGTGTCGCCTATTGGAACATGCTGATTGCTGATAGATTGGCTGTTTGTCTTCAAATCCCTTTATACGTTGAGAGTGTTACTTTAGTTTTATTCCTGAGTTACACAAATGAGATACTGTAGATTCTTCCATTAATTCTCCTCCGTTCTTTGAGTATCATAAAGCTTAATGTCTTTTCAGCTAATCAATATAGTGTAATTGTTAATAGCACCAGATCTAGAGTTTAATAGACCCAGGTTCAGATATTGATTCCAACCACTTATTTAATGTATCTAGATCTTAGTTTCCTTGTCTGTATAATGGGGATGATAATAAGATATTGAACCACATAGGACTGTCGTGAAGTTTAAATAAGATAATGTAAAATAAAAAAAGGCAGCATAGTGCCTTGCACATAGAAATCATTTAAAAAATATATTAGCTATTATTAAATAATGGCCCCTTCAGATAATAGCGGGAGTTTTCTTGATATTAAAAAATTAATAATAATAATAATAATAAGCGCTTTGGAAACGAAATAATTTGTTTTTCTTGCCTCCAGACGTGGAGAGGAACAGCCACTTCCCTTCTCTTCCCTGTGTGTAGTAATTATTGTTACATGTTATAGCCTTGTGATTTTAAATATTTTACACTAATTGTTAATCTTTTAACACCCTGGAGGCAAATGTAAAAGGGAAAAAAAGCCCAGCTTTTAGTGAGCTGAAGCAAAAAGTGACCCAAGTTTAATCATGGTACCTCTTATCAAAGGGAAAATGATATTAAATTGGGTGCTTAAGAGCAGGGTATATTAAAACAAGGGAAATGCACATGCCATCTCCATTGAGTAGTGAGGTTGGGCTTCTAAGGAAATTCAATTTAAAGAATTTTGTAGAGGAATAACTAGTAATGGCAATTATTGTGATCTGTCAGCATCTCTGATGTGCTTAAGACTTGGGGGAACTGACAAATATCAGTTAAAGTAGAGGGACCACAGTACAGTCAGCCATCCCCATAGCTTTGAAATTCTAAATTTTTCTTTTTATTTGGTTAGGAAAAGGCAACATTGTATTTTCTTACAGAGTGAGAGCTCAACAGAGGCTGCCACAGTGTATAGAATAAGTGGTCAGGCTACTAAGATCCCATCTGGGTTAAGAGAGAAGTCCAAGTTCCCTTAAATCTTTATAGGAATAGTAGAACCTAATATCTGTATCTTTGTTTATGGCTTTCAAGTATTTTAATATGTATTTTGAGTTTTGGTCATATAAATCTTTTGTTTTAGTTGTGAATAACTTGTGGTTGGGGAACTGTAAATAGTTCTGTATGTGAATTAAAAGTCGATTTCTGTTATCCCAGACTTCAGGTAACTTTTTGGGTCCCACAGTCACCACCCTGGATGATATGAGGGTTTGTGCTTCATCAGCTATCAGCTGCTATCTGCACAATTTATCCCTTTTGGCATGTGATTTTCTTCCTCAATAGTCCACTCTCATGGACAGTGGAATTTTGCCCAACCAGTTTTCACTCTGCAAAGCAGTCATTTAATATATCCCAGAGAATATAAAATCATATTATCAGTCCGTTAGCAAAGTAGTCGATGCAGAAGATCAACAGTTGGCCTTCAGCACAACTCCATTTTGTCTAAAAGAAACTTAATATATTTGGAAATGCTGGAATAACACCCAGCTTTGAATTGCTACTAAAGCAACTCAATCTAAAACTATTCTTTTATTCTTCTTTTGCCATAAAGGAGCATCACAGAATCAAATCCATTGAGAAGAAACTACTTGCTTTGCCAACACAATTAGTTTTATAAGAAGCCTCTGTCTTCAGATTGTTCTTCTCCAAAGTCCAAGTTGGATGACTGTGGTTATTTTTTAATTAATATTTTTTAAGAGCTCCCTTTCTCCCAAGAGTCTCTAAGCAGATTTAGCAGGCTTAAAATGACTCTTCTACAAGGTGATTTCAATGCCATCCCACAAGCAAATAAAACAGTGGCTTTTCTACTTTGGGGCCTCTATTTTTTTTTCTCTCTTTTCATTCTCATAAAACCTGTCCACTGGAGAGAGTTTTTCTTCAGGGTTAGGTTATCTTCTCTCCAAAAAAGATACTATCTTGTTTATGAACGAAAAGGCCATGCAACCTGTCTAGCTATGAAAAGGAGCGAGAGGAGAAAAAAAAAGTCTAAAGTTTTCACCTTTCAGTGTGAAGAGCAAAAGAATTCAATGATTATTATTATCTTTTATGGTTTATTTTTATATTCCTGTTTCTTTCATTGCTGTTAGCTTCTTTGATAAGTGAATTTTAATGGAAAAGCTAATTCAGATCTTCAAGTTTAGCGGATGGGTGTCACTCCGCGTAAACATTCTATAGAGGGGATTGCGCCTCTTCCTTTTATGGGATCAGACAGCTCAGACCTTAAGCATCATAATTACTTGGCCCTTTTAGTGATGTGGGCCCTGATTAAAAAGTTCTATTCAGCTCAGAGTCTTTTAAAGGGAAGGTGGCTAATGTGGTAGTTGAAAGTGAAATAGCACAGGCAAGGATGCTATAACTACTTTCTTTTGTCACAGTATTCCCTGAAAAGCGTTTTCACACATCTAATCAGTATTTCCTTTCACAAAGAGATACCCTTCCTATATGTAAATACAAGTTGGACTGTGCTTGACCTCAGTTCTTCAGCCTTAATGTTGAAAATCAATAGATATAAAGGTAAAAATAGCTCGACGTTTATTAGTCTTTAAAGTTAAGACTCAGGTCACCTCTGGTTTGGCATGGTGTAAGGGATCATTCTCTCGGGAGAGAAAAGCAGAACTAACTCCCCTTGGAACTGAGATTAAAGAATTTCACGGAGACAGGAGAAACTTTACATAGTTCTTTACCATAACTTTTTTTCCTATTTTAAAACCTGACTACTTTCTAGTTTGCAAGTTGAAAGTGGAATTATCAGAAACGTATTCACTAGGTAAGTTTTGTTGTCCAAGGATCCATTAAAAACCCAGTCTAGGGACTCTGAAGGAGGAGTCTTGCTGCGCTATTTCATAGCTGCCTCTCTCCAAAGGGACTTAAAAATATAAGGGACACTGGAAGAAATGAGATTTGCGTCACTGGGCCTTTGTGTAGCTTGGTGTGGCTGGTGTTCAGCTGGACCCTGAGCTGAATGCATTGTGGCGAGTCACCACCATAAGCCTCAGTATTCTTGGCTGTTCTCCCTCCATGTGCATTTTGGAGTTAAAGGTGAAATTCCATCTTTAACCCCCTTGTGGTTGTCTGAACAGTGATTAATGAACTAGATGTGATTCCCTGCAGATCTTTCAAAGGGTGGATGAAGGATGGAATTTCAGCCTTTTTTTTTAAACCAGGCTTTTTGCTTAATACAGCTTTTAAAATTAATATCCTCTTTTGAATGCCAAGAAAACAAAAGGAATTTCTCAAAAGTGTATGCAGCTTGACACAATAGACCTTAATTGGTGTCAAGGAGATGTTAGGATGAATGGGAAAATGCCCATTTACCTGATAAGACTGAAAAGTGGAACCTTGTTATGAGCTGTCATCTCAACATGTATTTAAGCTATAGCAAAACTGCAACATATTTGCCATATAGATCATAATGACTCCAAAGGAGCCATTATACTCTATTATGTAATTACATAATCAAAGCATGCATAGTAATCAGCTTTTGGAATTCAATGCTAATCAAACATACCTATGGTATGTGTTTAAGCTAAAATAGAGAACGTTAATTTGCCATTAGTCTACTAAACAAGAATGCGTATACAGAATATTCATGAATAGCTTAATGTTGTGTCAGATGATATTTTTTGTTTTGTATTCAGGGGAAATCAATAATTTTGATTGAAGAAAAAAGCAGCACTGAAGAGGATTACTCTTTAACTTGCCTTTCAAAAATTTGCCTCACCTTTTACTGATTATAAAAGTATTAGATTAAATTCAATATTTTTTCCTTCCATAAGCTAAAGTGACACAACAATAATTATGTTGCAGTAGATTGTTATGAGATCTGACCATCTCCAATCCATAGCATACAGTGTTATAAATACTACATAAAACAAAGCTTTCAAAAACAACAACAAAAACCTTGAGCATGTATTGCTTTTGTAATTAGAAACAAATCAATACATGTTATTTAGAAATAGCCAAGAATAGAAATACCTTGATGACTCAGTCAGATCTAGCCTCTGCTCTTGGCTGTGCCTCACGCTTGGCATATGATTTTAGGCGTGTCTCCTCCCTGGGCCTTGGTGTCTTAAAGTGAGAGAGTCGATCTCCATGTTCCTTTCAGTTCTATTGATCTTGGATTCCATACGGGCTCTATGAAAAAGAAGGTGACACAAATGAAATGTTTGGGTCAATGTCACGTATTCTTATGCATTCAGTCATTTGTCGAGTTGGTTTAGTTTCGTTTATCTCTAAGCTTATGATCTGTGTGGTTCGCATTCATAATTGTTTTGACCATCAAGTGGACAGTCCTTGGAGCAGAGAATCAACATATTCGACTTAACTGTTTGGAAGAGCAAAACATGGATGAGGATCAAAAAGGTTAAGAGAAGCTTTGTAAACAGCAGACAGATTGATTGCTTTTGATTTTAAATAAATATTCAAGTATTCATGAAGGCTGAAATATTGCCTCTCTTAGAAATAAAGAATTGTATTTGTGTGGAAGAGGTCTCACCCTTAACCTTAATCCACAGTTGATGGACCCCTCTTTCTGGACACTGGTTCTCACTGTCTCTTGCCTGCACATTGGTTGGCTAAAAATGTTACTGTATTATTTAAATGGAACTAAATTTTTTCATGAAAAGCTTTCGTGGCTTGAACTTCGAATAATTTATTTTCAAATTACTTTTACTATAATTCTTATTAATTCAAATAGGTTTCTGATTTGATATAAAACTCTGTAAATGCAGGGAACAGTTTAATGAATTGAAAGATAGGATTGAGTCTTTTAAAGGAAATGTACAAAATATGCTGACAATAATTGCTTAGATAGAAATCAAATCTTAATGGCTTTGTTAATGATTTGTAGTGAACACTGTGTTTACGTTGACTTGGGGGAACATATGCAGTTAGAAAGATTTTTCCCTCTGGGTTTCAACAGAATCTTTTTTTTTTTTCTTTTCCTGAAATGTACTCAACCTTGTGCTAACTCTCAGAAACATTATCAGGAATTACAGCACCACTACTGGTAATGGTTTTATTCAGGTAGGGGTAGAGATTGTTCTTGCAACTTGGGCACATCCTGAACAGCTGTGGTACCCAAACCCTGGGCAGCGGACCAGTTCCAGTCAATGGAGTGGGAAGCTTCATCTGTATTTACAGCCGCTCCCCATCACCCATATCACCACATAAGCTCCGCCTCCTGTCAGATCAACGGGGTATTAGGCACAAAACCCTACCGTAAACTATGAGTGCAAGGGATCTAAGTTGCACGCTCTTTGTGAGAATCTAATGCCCGATGATCTGAGGTGGAGCTGAGGCAGCGATGCTAGTGCTGGGGAGCAACTGCAAATACAGATTATCATTAGCAGAGAGGTTTGACTGCACAATAAATGTAATGTACCTGAATCATACCAAAATATCCCCCCCACCCCCCGCCCCTGGTCCATTGACAAATTGTCTTCCATGAAACTGGTCCCTGGTGCCAAAAAGGTTGAGGACTGCTGCTGAACAGGGTTGTAAAAATAGGATCCAACAAAAATGAGCATAAACGACAAGCCTATGCTTTATTCTAAATGAGCATAAAGCAGCTTTAAGTCAGAGGGGACTCACACACCTATAGAAAATAAGGGTTCCAAACCGTGCTTCTTTGAAAATTTCAAACCTGGGAGGGTAGGAATGAATAACCCTGAGCCTTTCATTTCTGTAAAATTTCAAGAACTATGATGAGGTTTTTAAAGTAACAACTACATTGATCAGCAGCAGGATGATTTTTTTAAAAAAAAGTTTGTATGTCTGGTTTGACTCCTGCCCATTTAAACAACACGACTGTGCTGATTTAATGTCATTTTCAGGCTTCCATACAGCAGAGAGAAAAAGAAAAAAGTTTTCCTAATATGATTTTGCTTCTAAAGGAGTAGGTCAGAAGACTATTTGCTCTTTCTCTGGGCAAACTGTCTTCCCAGTTAAGAGTCATTGGTGCTCTTGAGTGTCAGTAAGAGTTTACATAGTTGCCATAGTATAAACTGAATTCTGTTTTAACCATGACTTGCCCTTTTATTATAGACTTGACTGGAGAGACTCCCCCGGTGTAAATGAAGTGCCTTATTTATGAACAGCCAGGCAGCGGGGGCGAGAGCGCTTGGTGCTGGCCAATGCCCGCCATGCACCGGTAATAAAGGCTTTCTCGAGGGGCAGAGTGCTGAGCACTGAAAGAAGAAAGCGGTAGTAAACAAGGTGTTTTACATTCAGGACAGTCTCTCTCTCATCTTAAAGTGTGTAATTGTGTTCTGGATAAATTATGGAAATAAAAAAAAACAGAAGTTGCTCATAGGGAAATAACCCTCTTTAAAAACAAGTAAATTTTCCGAGGCAGAGCCAAGAAGAGAACCTTGGCAACATCCCCTGGTGCTGGCTAGTGAAATGTGCAAGCTGTATGGGCCACAGAATCTGACAGAACCGGGTTCAAACACCAGCTTGGCCACTTAGCTGAATTACGTCAGGCAACTTATTTAAATCTGAGTCTCGGGTTTTTAATCTTTAAAGTGGGGATCTTGAAAACTGTAGGAGTTTGAGAGGGAAAAGTGGGTAAAGTAGCCAGCACGGTGCCTAGCACTGGATAAACATGTATTCTCTTTCCCATTTCTCTTTCCGGGTTCTTGCTTTAAGATTTGCCCCATCCCCTCCCTAAGGTGGCCATATCATTGATGCTAGTCTTTTGTATAATGCCACTGAAATGGAGTTTATAACAAAATGAGGTTTTAGGAAAGAATCCATGAGCTATTAGTTGAAGATTAAATTAATAGGGGATTAAATGCCAACTGCACTCATACCCCATGCCAGCCCTACCCATCTCTGCTGTCATCGTCATTACTAATCATCAAAATAAATTTTATCTTCATATAATAAGCTTTCTCTTCATTGTGATAATAAATGTCCTAGTAACTTCTAGTTACTACAGGAAACTTGCTTGTGAGTGACAAGCCCTCTCCAGGGCCATAGTTTTAGTTTTAGAAATTGTGGGGTAAATTGCAGAGTTATAGGGAATACAGATGCTTTTATAAATTAAAATCCAGTTTGATTCTGTCTCCTAAACCTCATCAATATAGACCAATTAGCAATCAAAAATGTCTACACATGCCAGCCATTGTTCCACCTTTAAAATAAATTACCTTGCTGTTAACAGCCTTATTTAATGGCTACAATACATTGTAGCACATGCCCAGAACATGTGTTATTTCTGCCATGACAGTATATCTGCTAACTGAGTTTTAGAAAATCAGAAAGATTCTTAAAATGGATTCTTTAAGAAAGGCACCAAAGTTGCCTGTTTGTATCCTGCTACATATCAGATTGTGTTCTGTAACAACCTAATTGTCATGATACCTATTTCAAGGGGAAATTTATCAAGTCACAGTGCACCCTTCTGTTTGGAAGAAATATTTGAGGATGTGAGCAGAAATTATTTTTACATAAAGGCTTCAGGCAGTTAAGAGTACTGACATACATACCATATTTTCATCACTGTCATTCACTTCCTTTGCCTCAAATAAATAGGTCATTATTATTCCATTTCAGCCATCTTATGCTGCCTCAAAATATGGAGCTCTGTTTAATACAACTGCCGTCCAGCTGACCTGTATAATTTATTGGTAATTTTTACAGAATGACATCCTTGGGCCACCACCATCAGCCAAGGCACTTTGATATCTTGCAGCAAAATATTTCATTATCACTTATAATTTTTTAGCATTAGTATTAGAACCACAGCTAGGACCTGGCATTTTCTGAGACCCTGGATTTTTGGTTGGCCTTAGCAATTTCCAAAAATAATACAGTAATGATGATGATACCACCACGGACTTGCAAAGAACATTATGTGCCAGAGTGTGGCAAGGGCCAAAATTTGCAGATAGCAAAATTTTACATGAACGATTTGCTCAGTAATGACACATTAAAATGGTCTGGTCTTATATTACTTAATTATAAGTAATAATTAAGAATGTTTAGACTTTTTTAGAGAACAAACAAATAAAAACCTCTGGTTCTGTTTTATTACCTCCATTGCTTAAAACACAAAATTATGGTCAACTCTCTCTGCTCCCATTCCTATATAAATGTTTTATAGCCCTAATATGAATATAGTATGCTACTATGCTATTCTCAGAATACGCTAGCCTTAGGATTTCGAATAAAGAGCTAGAATTAAAGCATATAGTTATTTCCACAGGAACTATTCTATTAGAGCATAATTGAATTGCAACTGTCTTTTAAGTCTCAGTGGCTACAGGGATCTGTAAGGCCTTGGTTTATGTTGAAAGGATTAATGCCTGTCATCAGGCTGCCTCTTTCCACATGTATCTTTTGTAAATTGAAGATTCCTATTTGTGTTGCTAATAAACTTCCTTTGGACAGAAGAAACCCCTCCCACAACCCAGTAAGACCCCGTTTGGTATTCTAGTCTCCTCAAAGAAAGTCCCATGACTTAAGACAGTTATAGCACTTGAGTCATGCAGTGCTATTTTTCCTTAATTTTCCTAGTAAATTGGGTTACCCTGAGGATATAAGGGTGGTGGCCTTTCTGTACACACTTTTGCCAGGGCCAGCAAAACCGCCTTGAAAAGCTCGCTTGATTGTCAGGAATTCCCTTCTCCTTGTTCTTTTCTGAAATCTGGGACTAAACTGCTCCCTCCAGCTGGGTTCTGAATTCTGTGTTTGTCCCAGTAATCCACTAAGGAAAAAAATAAGCATCACTTCATTTTTTTCTGATCACCTTTTCTCTTTGTTGTTATTCTGCAACGCTGTTCAGCACACTAAGCTTCCACTGCTGGATCAAGCAAGAGGAAATCTACCCTCTCATTCCCTACAAGCCCCTGGGCCTGTGTTCTCACACCCGGGTTAATTCCCTGGATCATAGAGCTCAAGGTCAGGTTTCATTTTGGTTTGCTCCTCAAGCACCAGGAATTTTTGTTTATCTGTGGCTCTAATAATTTTTTTTTCCTTATCCTTCTAGTTTCCTTTCTTCTAATCCTCTGCCAGGGGCTGGTCTATTTGTAGGTGGATTTGGCTTAGAGCCATCTCAGACACCCCTTCTCACACTTTCCCACTGTGTCCTGCCAAAAAAAGGATCCTTCAGCAGAAATATGATGGCAGGTGGAAATCCTACATTTATTCTAATTGCATCTCTATTTATGCTGTCTCAATTTTTTTTAGATTAGTATTTATCTTTGACCTTTGTTTCTTAGTGTCACAACGTTTTTTTAAGGAGTGAATAAGCTACCCTGAGTTGATGTATAACAGCTACACAGGGAGTCCCTTGAGAGCAGGAACCGTGAGCCTTTATTCTTGTATCCACACTACTCCCAACACATAATAGCCTAATAAATCTTTGAATTTGACGTCTGGAGAAATGATGATGATGATGATGATGATAGCAGCAGCTACCATTTGTTCAGTTTTATGAGAAGCTGGACACAGTGCTAAATGCTTTATATTTATTATCTTTCTTCATCCCCCCAGTAGCTCTAGAGGACAGCTTTTAATGACTATCCCCATTTTGCAGATGGGAAACTGGCTCGAGAACTTTAAATAATTTTCCTGCGATCACTCAGCTAAAAAGCAGTCTTTCTCTCCCTTTCCTGATTGACCATTACATCTGCTGCCCATACCACACTTTCTGTTCTGTAAGTAGAAGTAGGGATTAGATATTTTATTTATTTATTTTGTTTTTTTGAGACAGGGTCTCGCTGTGTTGCCTGAGCTGGAGTGCAATGGCATCATCGAAGCTCACTGCAACCTCCAGCTCCTGTGTTTAAGCAATCCTCCTGCTTCAGTCTCCAGGTAGCTGGGACCACAGGTGCATGCCACCACACCCAGCTAATTTTTCTGGTTTTTTTTGTTTGTTTTTTGTAGAGATGGGGTCTCACTATATTGCTCAGGCTGGTCTCAAACTCCTGGCCTCAAGGGATCCTCCCACTTCAGCCTCCCAAAGTGCTAGGATTATAGGCGTGAGCCACTGCACCTGGCTCATTGCAGCTTCTTAAAGGCTAGGACAATGTCTTATACTTCTGTATCCCCTGCTGTGCCAGGTGCGGAATTGAACACTTGACAATTGCTTCATCCTTTGCTTCTAAATTGAACTCTCCTCTCCTCCTACCTGTGCTGTGGATCACTTAGGACATTTATGAGATGCCTTAGCTGCTGTCACTAATCTT
Source organism: Varecia variegata (assembly GCA_028533085.1). NCBI lineage: Eukaryota > Metazoa > Chordata > Mammalia > Primates > Lemuridae > Varecia > Varecia variegata. The sequence goes on from CM052438.1 coordinate 107,887,585, forward strand.
AGAAGCAACAAACTAGAGCAGATCTGGAGATAAGCCTTACATCAGGGAATCGGAAAGCCTTGACTTTTTGACATTCTGAAAGATTTTCTAAATGGCTGGCGGGGGTGGGAGAACAGGGTCTGCAGAAGGGGGTGTCCTTTCAGGGCTGCCTGGGGCTTTGGGTGAGTCATGAAGGTGTGAGTTTCTGAGAGCAGAGTAAGAAACTCTGAGCTGTAAGCCTTCCCGGGATTTTCTTGAGATCCCAAAGCATCATAGTCGGTTAGGTGCTCACTCCCACACAATGAACTGCCTATACTCTTGGAATGCCAACATCCACTAGCAAGACGAGATTATTTATTGAACCCTCCTACCTCCTTCTATTAAGTGGCCCTTCAAGTTTTCTGTGAGGTGACCAAATAGCTTAGCTCAAGGACAGGTAAGCTAAGGTTGACTGTATGTATCTTCCCTACTCCGTTTGTGAGAGCTTCAGCTCCTCACAAAAGTCAGTACTCTGACCTTTCCAATACTCCTCAGTACACTACTCAACTCGTACAAAGTACTAGAGGCTGAAACCTTGCATCACAACTTCTGAGAGAGCACAGCGATCCCAGGCTTAGCTGTATTTTGTCCCTAGATCTATCTTGGATTTTCTGGACTCGTTTTGTGGACTATGGAGAAAGCTATGAGAGCCATACCAAATGTTGCTACTTGTGTTCATTTCCTCCTATGCTGCTTATTTCTCATTGTAATTGATTGCACTGACCACATTTTAATTGATGAAAATTTTTTTCTGACCTTTTTCTCCCCTTTTTTTAAGGTGATGGACAGAATTTGTTTACGAAAGACGTGACAGTGATCGAGGGAGAAGTTGCGACCATCAGCTGCCAAGTCAATAAGAGCGACGACTCCGTGATTCAACTCTTGAATCCCAACAGGCAGACCATTTATTTCAGGGACTTCAGGCGTAAGTTCCCATCCCCATAGTAGTAGACGGCAACTTTTTTTCCTACATGTTGTCTTGATAAAGAGATTGCTAAGGCCACCTTTTTTAAATTTAATGTTAGATGCTTAAAGTTTAGTCAATTCTTTAGAGGGAAGAAGAGACAGGCAATCATAATCTTTCTACTTAATAGAAACCTTGAATGGTCCCTTTTAAAAGTAAGGCCGTCTTACTTTTGCAATAGGAATTGATTGTAGTAATTCAAGGTGAATTGCAATTGAGTCCCAAATACTTAGCTGACACAAACAACTCAAATAGGGTAAGGCAAGGAAAATACAGCATTCTGAAAGGTAATCCGTTTGGTTTGAAGATTGACGTTTTCAAGGCAATATGTGCCTATAAAGATAAAACCAAATCTTCTCTTACCATAGCCTCTGGCATATGGAGGTGTCCATATGCTGAAATCTTTCCAAATATAATATGACAAAAGCCAATAATCAAAACTAAATTATGTATAATAGAAATGGCTCATATGGGTGTCAGGGCTTGGCAAGAGCAAGAATCAGGTCCTTTGAAAAAACTGTTCTTTGAGAACATTGGTGCCTTACCACAGCAGATATCAAGCCTGTCCCTTCCCGGCTGCTTGTCCCTTTTCCTCCCCAACACCTCGGGGACATTCATGACCTGTGGAAAGGTTGATAAACCTAAGAAACGTTTAAGACAATGAGGGAGGATAAAAGGAAGAAGCCAGCTTCTTATTCTTAAAGTGAATTTCTGTCATTGTATACTGAGCTAGGCTTTGCCAAGATTAATAGAAGGACTTTCAAAGAGAACATTTGAAATAAATAAGAAGCCCACATACATTGCTTTTGCGGTGATTTCCAGCTTGATGCCTAATTAGTTTCATACTGTGAAGCTGAATGTGGTTGGGAAACTGGAGGGCGGGTTTAAGGCCTCTGCAGGCCCCAGGTCATCTACTTTTGGCAGCTCTACCTCAAATCATATCAAATTTATTAAGATGCATCCAAGTTAAATAGGATTATTTTGCCACAAAGTTTTGTAAATGATTTTTTATTTTGCTTTTGCAATTAATATTAGTGATTTTTTTCTTTCATAATTTGGAACCACTTTTTTTTTAAGGCCTTGGAATTTTTGAGGCACTTTTAAGAGCCCATAGGCCCTAGTCCCTGCACTTCCAGTGCCCAAAGGCTAAGAGGGCCCTAGCACCCTGCAGCAGGGGACTCGTGGCCTGCCCTTTTCTTCTGTTTTCTTTTTGCCTATCTCTGGTAGAAGACCTGAAGGAATTTATGAATAAGTGTTGAACACTGACAGCACTTGGAATTGTGCCAGGGTAGGAGGTGTGTGTGGGTGTGTATGTATATGTGTACTCATACACGTACCCCTGTGCATGAGTTTCCTTTGGACAGGGTTATTTGTCGACACAAAGTTATCATAAAAGCTCAAAATAATAATTCAAGAAGTACAAAGAGCCAGGCATGGTGGCTCACTCCTGTAGTTCAGCTACTCAGGAGGCTGAGGTGGGAGGATCACTTGAGGCCAGGAATGCGAGACCAGCCTGGGCAACATGGTGAGACTCCATCTCTAAAAAATTTTAAAAGTTAGCCTAGCATGGTGGCATGCACCCATAGTCCTAGCTATTTGGGAGGCTGAGGTGGGAGGATCACTTGAGCCCAGGAGTTCATGCCTGGCTGATATGGGAGACCCTGTCTCTTAAAACAATAAAAACAAATTTTTTCTACTCTGTAGCTGCCTTTCTAGTCATCCTTTTGCTTGCCTAATTGAGGAAAATAGACTGTGCATTGTCTTTCTCACAATCACTAATTCTGTGTTTTGTTTCACAGCTTTGAAGGACAGCAGGTTTCAGTTGCTGAATTTTTCTAGCAGTGAACTCAAAGTGTCACTGACAAACGTCTCAATTTCTGATGAAGGGAGGTACTTTTGCCAGCTCTACACCGACCCACCGCAGGAAAGCTACACGACCATCACAGTCCTGGGTAAGGAATGCACGTGGGGCTCACCCCGGCAAACAGGCTGGGGGTGGCCCTTGTACCAGATGGCCTCCAGCAGCAAGGAAAAGGTTAATGGTGAATTTTGCTGTGCAGACTTGTTTTAGGAAGCATCACCGCCCATCTTGCTGAATTTTAAAAATAGCCTATTTTACCAAATGCTCTAAGGAATGGCAATCAGCAGTCTTTATAGATTCCACCTGCTTCTTGGGTTTCAAACCTCAAGCTTCAGAAGCAAAGATCAAGAGAATTTAAAGCCCTCAAATGAATCACTCACCACATGAAATGTTACTGCTTCTAACTATCAGGATTTTTTTTCCCTTCTGTGCGGGAGAGGGGGAGCTGGGCTACCAAATCTGCACCCCATGGCAGAGTTCTGTTACGAAATCCACGTAATGATTTTTCCTTCTGAGTTCCATCCTCATTTTAATATTGTTCATCTCCTTTTCTTTGGCTTTATGTATAGCCTTATTTATTGCTTATACTCTATTATCCTGTAAAAAGTCATACCCCATGAACATGAGCACATACTTTGCCACAAATTGCAATTGGACATAAAAGAGTTAAGAGCTCCTCAACTGATAATAAGCACAGAACTGTCAACAGGCTGCTAGGTGCAACTCTAGTGAGTTGAGTGTCTTCATTTATGATCACTAGATTGTGATTTTCAGCAAAATCCCGGTAGCCAGGTTGCCGTGTTTATATTTTGATATAGTCAGCAGATATTCCTAGGTTGAGGTGGTCTGAATTAGTCACCTTTTAAACAAACATCTATGCCTGTACATAACACCAGCTGATCTGGAGTTTTGAAACTGAATTTTCAAGGACGTACATTATAGCATGTGAGGCAAGATCTCTGGTTTACACCTTCAGGAAGATGATGAATCAAAGTCTATTTGAGGCGGCAGACTGCAGCTTTTCGGTGTAATGATATGAAGATTAAAGAGGAAAGATAAATATGAAGGACATTTTTGCTTGGGATGTGTGCACATATATGTATTTATGGATGTACATATTGAGCTGCTGCCTCATTAGTCTATTTAAACACAGCTGTAAAAGAGGAAATATTTTTTTATTCATTAAGTTAAAACATGTCCCTGAAGCTTACATATATGCTCTTGACAGGAGGAGTACTGATTTTAGAAAGTCGTGTTTAAAGTCTGTCCATACCATTTCTAATGTGGTCTGTGTTTACTGATAGATGGCTTTCAGCTGTTGATATTTGTCACTATTGTGGTTTCAACCTGTGTTAGACCTGCAGAAATAGTAAGCATGAGAGGTTTCGCTGGAATGGCTATTTTGGTATTTTGCAGATGAACCAAATTCACAAGCATAAATTTAAAGTTTTCCGTCTGCTTGATTTTGTAGAAGTATTTAAAAATGCTGTTTGCTTATTGGAGTAAGCCATTAGCTGCATGGACTTCAAATTGACCATCCACGTGTCCACCCATTGACCCATCATTGTTCATGGAATTTCTACAAAAGTGTCAGTTGGCAATAAAATGGAGTATATTTGTGGTATCCTGAATTTTCAGAATATTATACTCTACATACCTTTAAGTATTTATATCTTGGTTTTACAAAAGAAAAGTGATGAGAACAGAGGCTAACCATCTTGCCCAGGTTCCAAAGTACTCCGTAAGAATCAAGAATCTTGGAATTTGGAACAGACCTTACTATTCTGTCTCACAATCTTGGATCTTCTAGTTTAGGTGGTTTATAATGAAATCCTGAATGCTCCTACTTTGTGATTTTTTTTTTTTCCCCGAATGTACACATCTTTTGTTCTCTGGGTTATATCTGGCCATTGGTAAGCAGCTACTTTTGCCTGTTGTTTTCTGGTGAATGGTACATTTATTCCCAGACCCACTGCATTGGACCAGTTTGACCATGAATACACCTGTGCTTAGGAGTCAACATGCTAGCACTAGGATTTTGAAAGGCATTATACCTGTAATCCTTTTGGAGGCCTGATTATTCTAGAAGTAATAAGTTCCTACTTAGATTTTATAGAAGCATTAACTTAAATATACTTGAAAGTAATGCTTTCAAGTATCAAAAGTAGTAGATGTTCTTTTTGCAGATATTATGCATTCATTTAATATTCTTTCCATTGAATTTACTCTAGGATTCCTTGACAGAGCAAAATTGTTGTCATCAGTGTTTGAGTCTTTCATTTTCCAAAATCTGACAATTTCCACCGATACTCGTACATTCAAACCTTTCTCCTAAGGTTTTGAGTTTTCAGATATTATAATGAATGAAGAATGACATTAGCATCTTGGTTGCTATCTACAGTTCTCTGAAAAGGACTCCATATATACTTACACAGCTGTCAAACTTGTTAATAGGTTGAAGATGCTCATTTTAGTGTGTGTCTATTAGGTATTTGGTGCATTCAGCAAAAATTTCAGCATAATTATAAATTATAGAGATAGGTATTTGTTAATGTTATCTATGCTATTCTATCTTATCCATGTAAAATTTGAAAATGCTCCTGATATTTTGCATGTATTTAGGTGACTTTTAGGATATTCATTGACTCCTTCCGCTCGTGATGAGTTTGTTTCTTTCCCCAGAACATAGTGTAGGACTGTCTTTATACTACTATTCATGAGAGGAGCTGAACAAGAGAGAGACTACACTGCTTTAAGATTAATATAGTTACTGATAATAGTAGCTAATATTATCACAGTCCTGTCCTTCTAAGATTAGTGTTCACTCTTAAGATTCCAGGAACAGGAGAACCTAATTATTTTAAAGGGTCTTGGAGTGAGATTTCACATACTGATCAGCTTTAAGCCTCCTCTTTTGTTGTAATTAATCTGACTCATCTTGATATTGCTGATTTTTGTTAAATGTTGTAGGCGTAATGTTTATAATTAACTCTCTTATAGATTTGAGGTTAGCTGAGAAGAACCTTGACATTTCAGTGCTATTTTCTAGTATTTCCCTCTATGTGATTTTCATTCAGGTTTTCATCTATATGCACCTCCTTAGAAATATCTTTGGTTATTTTCATTAATGGCTGCAGGCATCTCTTAGTAAATGTGTCTGTTTAGTGGACCATGTGTAAGTGTATTCTCTGGTTAGCAACAGCTTTAATTCATTTTTCTTATAAATGGATTTTTATACTTTACTAACCTCTTTTGTATTAGAGTAGACATTGTGATGTTAAAGGGAAAACAGGGTAGAATTAATAGACTAAAATAAATTTTAAGATTTTCTGGTCCAACCCTCTTTTTTCAGAAAGACAGATTTAAATCACCTCATTTATATTTTCCAAAGCTTTCTTGCTCTTAAAAAATATCTGAGAGAAGTCAACTTTATAACATATCAATAAACCATCATGACTCACATATTAGATTTTATTTTATATTTATAAACTAAACAACTCCCACTATACATGCCTATTTCTTCTGATCTTAGCAAAGATCAGAAATACTCTTCACAATCTTGAGAAAACTATTTATGAACTTGGAAAAAAATCATTCAGCTATTTCTCAGGATGATGATCTCAACAATATATAAGTCCCTTATTTTTCTACACTGGGCATATTTTCAAATGCTTTTGAAGTTTCCCTCCTTTTTCCTTTAGCCATAGATGATGTCAGCCCTTCAGGCAGATAATCCCAGGAACTAGCATTGGTCCAGGACTCACTCCGAAGGATTCTGGAACTTTAGAGCGTATCTGTTGCAATAGAAGGGGAATCAACATGGATAATACCAAACAATAAGAAATCCAGATGAGGACCTAGGTGCCCATCAAGCTCTCAGCCCCCAAACAAAATCTGGAGGAGACAGTGAATTTTCCTCTGTCTTTATCTGTACCGGTCCCTTTTCATTTCCTTACTTTGAACCGTCAGACATTATTGATAATGTGAAAAGAGCGTACCATCATCTTTGTGACCAAATGGAGGAATGAAGACTTTCCACCACGAATGCCTTTGAAGATGAACAGGTAGTGGAAGTTAGGAGAAGCCTGAGGTGAGGAGAGAGAAGGTGTCTTCAGGCTCAGCATGAGAAACAAGTGCGTGAAGGAAAGATACCCAGGAACACAGGCAACAACTATCTGACAGAAGACATTTGAGGCTAAATTCCATTAAGACTTGACAGCGACACACAGCAGAATCTTTTAACAACTCCTGGATCTGTCCCGTTAGGAGGATTCCCAGGTTTCCTCAGAGTGACCATCAAGGTGTTTCTCCCAAAGGAATACAAAGTGGGATCAGGCCTGCCCCATTCTGTAGGGATTTCCAGGATTGTCAGTAGCGTTAGCTATCTGCCCTCTTTGTCAAGTCCAAAGAGAGCCACCTCCCTGAAATTCATACCCGGTCAGTTACATTACTCAGTTACAGTTCTTGTTGAAAGCCATTGCATATGTCAACATCAAAAATTATTTTCATCACTGTATTTTTATTTTTGCCTGGACCTTGAAAGGTATTATTTTTCTTTGATTTTTCATTCCTTCATTTGTTGAGAAGACATTCCTATGTCTTTTACTCCTCAGTTGTAAAGGCTCATTTCCTCTTGTACATTCTTCATTGCTTACCAAGGTCTTATTTTCCTTCAGCTTGGACAATCTTTTCCTCAGATATTTGATCTCACAATAGCACTTTTCAATATTCCTATTATACTGTACTCAGAATGCAGTAGTATGTGCCGGTCCTAAACATTCCCTACCAACCGTCTAGGTACGTGTGATGAAAATCTATAGCCCACCTGTCTGTCATCTAGCATGGATAAACTACATGAAGGACACAGCCAGCTGAAGCCATCCCATTTCTTTTGTCACTGCCTTCCTGTGTCCCTTAAAAATGCTAGCAGATGTGCAACTCCAAATTGGATGTTAAGTTATCTCTCTTTTTGCTTATTTTTATAAGTTAGGGTAGTTCTTTGCCATGTTTAACTACTCATTTGTGCCACATCGTATTATTTAATAGCAACACATGCAAGTGAGCAAATATGTGGTTTTCCTGGTATACAGGGAACAAATAAGAGGGATGCTTTTGCTTTAGTAGTTACTAAACTAGTAGTTAGTAGTTACTAAAGCAAGTTAGTAGTTACTAAAGCAACACTGTCTTGCTGAGGAAATATAAGCAACAAATCATTTTACTTTTACTTTTCCGTCATTCTCTACAGGAATTTTCCATCTGCTTCAATTCAGTGTAAAACTCTTCCCGTGGGCAGAATTTTCACGTTGGACTAGAACAGTTGGAAATCCCAAATACATGGTTTAATCCCATAATTTATTGAAGCAGTATCAGAGATTTATTATTCAACTTGATCATCAGGGTGGCATGTTTATACATATTTAATTTCTTGTTTCTCTTCTGAGTTGAGAAACTTATTAATCATAAGTCTCAGAACTGTCTTTGCTTATTCATGGTGGTCAGGACACATATTCTTAGATTCACTCTACTGAATTCAGTATTCTTACTGATTTTTATTTCAGGAGGCTCAGTCTTGGGATAACGTTGCACCTTATGTGAAGTTTCAATGTCAACTGGGTTTCATAAAAGATAATATATTTTCATCATCATCATCATCATCACCACCATCATGCCACATACTCTTGATTTGATATTCAGCATTTCAGCCCCCAAATCTTTTATCTTGACCATTTTATCACATATATGTTTAATATGCTCACAGAAGGGCTGTTTTAATTCTGATATATTAAATCTATTTGCAAGCACTCAAGTCTCTTTTGCCTTTGATTTCTAAAATCTGGAACATTGGAATTTAGAATATAGAAAATTATTTCAAACCAATTGGCATTTCCTATATTACTGCATCTTCATATCCAAAGGATTTTATTACTACACCATGCATCAGAGGTCAAGATTATATTCTGGATCTCTATGAATCATTTTAATTAAATGAATCTGGTTCTGAGGCACAATTTTTCTGGGTATGAGTGATTGTTTTAAGGGATTCAGAGTTTTTGATCTTTCCTGGAATGTTTCATTTGAAGATTGAAATGCAAAGGTTGAATTCAGGGAGAAATATTGCTTTTAGGGGCTTCTGAGTAAGGATGATAATCGCAGTAGTATGTACTCCTCTTCTTTTTATATTCACTTTCTGGTCAGTTTTCTAATGACCGATTGGTGACTAATATTTATATTGTTATAACTTGGTCAATGATAGTGTAGGAGTGGGAGACTGGTCATTTTATAAGGTAAATTTTGGAGAGAAATTCTAAATTAACTGATTTTGCATAATTCACTTTATTTGATGATCTCTTTGCATTTCTTTTCCCCTCCTCTGTGACAGTTTATTTTAAATTCCCATCAGCAATGTCCATTATTTGTCTCCTTTTTGATAGCAATTGTGCTAGTTTCCAATGAAGAGAATAATACGTCCAGAAATGGATTCTGTGTTTATAAAGCACATGTGTTTAATTTGTAGTCCCACCACGTAATCTGATGATCGATATCCAGAAAGACACTGCCGTGGAAGGTGAGGAGATTGAAGTCAACTGCACTGCCATGGCCAGCAAACCAGCCACAACTATCAGATGGTTCAAGGGGAACACGGAGCTGAAAGGTGAGATGCAGATGGCCCTGTACTGAAGTAGTTAGTTAGCACTTGATGCTAGCAGGTATGCCTTTGTGGAAAGTAAAGACAAATGCAAAATAAGCCCATGAAACAACAGTATTCATTTAGATATGGTTTCTAATCAATTGCTAAATATTAAATATGTCTGAGGACAAAGCATAACAGCACTTTAGTGTTCTAATTCATCTTCATTCTGTGGTTTGAGGGTTCCTGGTGATATCTGTTGTTCTACTCAGGTGCTCAGAAAGAACTAAACCTGTATAGTAGAACTCTTTGTGCCAGGAAGAACTTCTGTTAGGGGTTTACCCTAACTAAGCTCAGGCTGTCTATGTCTGTACCCTCAATTCTCGTTGCTTTTACCCTCTCTTATGTAGAGACTAACGGTGGATCAGAATCCCAAATTCTTTCTTTCTTTTTTTTTTTTTTTGAGACAGAGCCTCACTCTGTTGCCCAGGCTAGAGTGCTGTGGTGTCAGCCTAGCTCACAGCAACCTCAAACTCCTGGGCTGAAACGATCCTATTGCCTCAGCCTCCCGAGTAGCTGGGACTACAGGCATGCGCCACCATGCCCGGCTAATTTTTCTATATATATTTTTAGCTATCCATATAATTTCTTTCTATTTTTAGTAGAGACGGGGTCTCGCTCTTGCTCAGCTGGTCTCGAACTCCTGAGCTCAAACGATCCACCTGCCTAGGCCTCCCAGAGTGCTGGGATTACAGGCGTGAGCCACCGCGCCCGACCAGAACTCCAAATTCTTATTGTATACATTTTTTTAAATGTCAAACAGTCTTTCACATGGTAAATTCCACAACCTTCTGACATCTATTGCACTATCAGCTGTGTTGTCTATATGCTTTCTTACAAGAGTGGTTTCATGAAGTGTAGACTAAGAATTTTATCTTAATTGTGAATTTATGGAGACCAACTCTCTTGTGAAACCTATGATTCAGTGGCCCAATTCACTAGCCTGTTGTTGTGCAAAGTCTGATTTCATGATGGAAGTACAGGTAGCTCTGTATCCCTGCTCTGTTGGTGTTTCCCTCAGTTCTGGCCCATCCCATATTTAATTCCTGGATCCTCAAATACCTGCCACCTGGGCTGTTGTGTTAGATAAAGGATAAAGCATATACCCTATTTGACCAATTTGTATCAGTTAATTCCCTTATGTATGTCAGCGTTCGGATTCCTTCCTTTTCAAGTTTGCCCTGCAATTAGTACCCTTGGCAAAGGACTCAGGGGCTGAACTTCTCTAGCTGTTTGACAAAAATGCTAGCTGTGTGCCTCAATTTCCTCTAAAATGGGGATGATGAGATCGTGTACCTTATGGGGTTCTTATGAAGGTGAAATGAGTGAATATTTGTAAAGCATTTAGCTAATACCTGGGCCAAGGTAAGTGCTGTATATGCACTTGTTAAATAAAGAATGTAAGGAAGAAAAGAATAAGCCCTTTTAGAAAGGGGATAGAGAAATCTATATCAGGAAACAGATAAATCTATATATAACAGCTTAAGTTTCAAAAAGCTTGTTCTGTTTTAATCTCCTATTTTCTAGGTATGGTTTTGGAAGGAAAGAGTTTCTCATTTCCTCTCTGCCTTTCTGTCTAAGTGAATTGAGCCATTAAATGTGTACCGATAAGTACAAAACATTAAAAGAAAGTTAATGGTGTGCCGTGTTCCTGGGAGTGCTGAGTTCAGGAAGGGACTGGCTTGGCCTATTCATCCCATCCGGAAGCCTCCTCCCTCCTTTCCTGGGTGTTCTTGGACGTGTCTCCCTCTGGCCCAGAGCCCTGTATCTTACTTTGCTCTAGCCCACTGCCACTGCGTTTTTGTGGTCTTCCAAAAGTCTCAGAGTTTAAACATTTCAATTACAATTTCAATTATGTAAATCCATTTAGTTACTTTCTCTCTTAATTGTTGATGATGGGGGTAGGCAAAGGGGGTTGTTTATATCTCTACCGCTGATTGAATTACTTAGGGGATTTGGATGACGTCCTGGAATTGTTAAATGGCATGACAGCCTAGTAGATATTTCAAGTTTACATGGTTACAGGGATGAAAAGCACTTTTCTTTTTCTCCTCTTGAATACATTGAGCAGCCAGATGTTAAAATGGTTCAACTTACAGCTGAGTTTTTGTGGTAGGGTTTAGGATAGAAGGAACATATGTAATATATTTCAGCAAAAATAGTGTATATTATTTGGGGTTGAAGTATATCTTAAATACTATTCTTCAAGGTTGAAAAGTAGGAAATGAAAGGAAATAATCATTTTATCAGTTAACTATCCACAGATTACCCTCATCTCAAGTGACTTCCGTAGACATTTGTTAAAATAGCAGTGTTGGGATCAGGGGAGAAGGGAGAGGATATATAATAACAGATTCACCCAACTCTGGCTCCTGGATACATTTTCTGTCCCTCAGGCAAATCGGAGGTGGAAGAATGGTCAGACATGTACACTGTGACCAGTCAGCTGATGCTGAAGGTGCACAAGGAGGACGATGGGGTCCCAGTAATCTGTCAGGTGGAGCACCCTGCAGTCACTGGAAACCTGCAGACCCAGCGGTATCTAGAAGTACAATGTGAGTACCCGAGCATCTTACTCTGAGGGCATGGAGTAGCGGTTACATAAAAACATTGCAGGTACCCTTCATTAGATGCCTTCATTTTCTATAGCATAGACTGAATTTTTATCTTGTTGTCTTGGTAGAAAAATAATCAAAGGATTATCTTTCTGAAATACAGTACTGCCACATTACAAAGTGCCGATGAAGATTTGAGAATACTACATTTAACCCAAATATAAAAGTGAAGTAATTCCAATCTGTTCCAACATATGACTGAATTAATTAATTTCTTTGAATATAGACTGTTATTATTTATAACCTCAAAATCTAGGGTAATTTTTCTCCCTTTTTTTAATCCCATACTAGGTACTGACTTTTTTTAGAAGGGATTTTATTCCCATTCTACGTCAGCATTTTGTTTTAAAGTGCATGTTCCCTTCCATTTTGCCTTAAATCATAGCAATGAGTTGAAAAGTCAAACTCTTTGGAATCATTGCCACAATCTTGATGGCTTCGTCAATACAGCTAGATCACAGTGAGGGAGACTGTCTCCTTACTGTGCCCTGCGGACTAAACACATTCTCCTCATCTCCTGTGGACCCTTCCGCTTAAGAGGAAAAAAATCTGTTTTCTGCACAAAACCATCTTTGTGCCAATGTAGTGGCCAAGTAGCAAGCTTCTCACTTTTTATCAAAAGGCTTCTGTAACTTGGCCTCTGAAAAATTCCAGGTGATGTTTGAGTATGCACAGTGAAAACGTTACAGGAGTTTGGTTGAGGTGCTAGTGATTTGGTGTATGATGAAGCAAAAGCATCACCCTCTATGCATGCGTGGATGGGTTTCCTAGGGCTTCCACAAACTGGTGGCTTCAAACAACAGGCATTTATTCTCTCATACTTCTGGAGGCCAGAAGTCCAAAATCAAGGTGTCGGCAGGACTGCACTGCCTCCAAATCCTCTAGGGGAAGATCCATTCTTACCTCTTTCAGCTTCTGAGGGCTCCAGGAGTTCTTTGGCTTGTGCCTTAATAACTCCATTCTCTGCCTTTGGCTTCATATAACTGTCTCCTCTTCTCTGTGTCTCTCTGCTCTGTGTGTTTCTTATAAGGACACTTGTCACTGGATGTAGGGCCCACCCAGGTAATCCAGAATGGTCTCATCTCAAGATCCTTAAGTTAATTACATCTGCAAAGACCCTTTTTCCAAATTAGTCCACATTCACAGGTTCCAGGAATTAGAATGTGGACATATCTTTGGGGGACACCATTCAACCCAATCCAGTCCGTATACTGTTTTTAAATTGCCTGAGCAAAACAGGGAGCAGGGTTATAAAACATTGCTTCTAAGAGACAATCCCATTCCAGCCTTTCCTTACTCTGTGAGCTTGGCTCAATTTAACATTACATAATGCAGGTTTTTCTTGTTAATTCATTTCATCTACTTCATTATATAGCTTCATTATGGGCATCATGCTTATAATTTTCATATCACTAAAACTATTGTGGTGTAATGTCCCTATAATGGGAAAACAGAAATGATCAGATATTATCTAAATTAGCAGATAGTAGATTTCTTGTGACTTTGTTAATATGTAATTCATTTAAGCAAACTTAATATCCATTAACTTTCCTTGTAGGGGCCCATTAGCTTTAATAATACATTAGGTCCTTTGTGAATCCTGAGAAGATATTCCCCCAATTTCCACCCCTAAACTCTTTTAGCATTTTCCCAGAGTATCTTTTAAATAGAATATAGCCCCACCCACCTGCAAAATTACACTCATTTCCAAATGCAAAATATTTCAAGTGCTATACCTCCTACCCATTGGAAAACTCGGTGATGATCCTTATAAACTTTTTCTTCCATATTCTGTAGATTCAAGTGAGATTTATCCTTCCAAGGAAAGGAGTAAGGCTCCATATCTGAATCCATTCAACTTAAACAAAGTACGACTAGCCCTTAACTGTAGGAAGGTGCCTCTGATGCCTTCCAGAAATGAGGATGCACCAATTGATCGTTTTAAACTCTAACATAGCACCTTTGTGTGGGAGACTGTTTTTTAATTCAATATCAGTCATACAAATATTTTGTCCTTGATATGCCATTTTTTGAATACATGTACAGCAAAAAATCTTTTTAAATAAAGGAAAGTTAAGAATTACAAAGCACTATATTAATCTGAATGGGAATTCAGGGTCTGGTTTGAAATCTTAAATAAGGCTCTCTATGCTCAAGAAAGTCACTGGACAGTTCACTACCCTCCAATCCTAGAGCACTATTGAGAACTTTGCAGAGTCAGCCAGGAATTCCTTAAGTAGCTTCTTCAGACATGATTGGAATTCTCTCTCCATCATTTCCTGCCAGCTTTACTCTCGTGGAACACCAGCAGCTCTGCTCATGCCCCAGAGGCCTGAAGCACTCAGTCATTGAGCCCTAAAGCCTGACCGGCCATTGGCCAGTACTGTTGGTGGCTCCTCTCCAGTCCCCCATAACAGTCCTGTCTTTGCAGCCAAGCAGCACCATCCCTTGATGGCCATGCGGAAAGAGGAGATGCATGAATACATGAGATGCTTAGACTCCTTTGTTCCGTAGCCAATGGCGGTTGAATTATTTTGGATACCCCGTAAGGAGAACTTTACATCCCTATTTTTAAATTGACCCAAACCCTTGAAGTCAGCAGTTTTTAACCCTTTTGGGATCATTGACCCCGAAATCCCTAGATAGCTATGGACTTAGAAAAGATGAATAAAATCAGGCAGTCACCATATTTCTCTTATAATCTAAGGAGTCCATTTTACCCCTCAGTTTTCCTAACTTCAGTTATTTGAGGGCCACTTTCACAAGTTTTGCCATATTCATGGATCATCTGTATTTTTACCTTATTTAGAATTTTTCTTTAAGTCACTTTATTGCTTTAACCTAATCAGGACCAATGTAAAAATATCTATTAAATTATTGATTTTATGCATTATGTATATTATGTCTAATAAGCATTAAAATAAATGTAGAACTATTCTTTTACTAGCTTGTCCTTTGCCATCTAAAAAGATTTCTTATGCTATCAGTGGTAAACAATAGCTTATCACCAGGAGACACTGAGCCCATCCATGGACCTCAGATTCTACTCCGGGTAAATAAGATGACCTTGGGATCAAATCTTACCTTGTATGATTGGTATTAAGTCTGCTCACTTGGTTTGACCCTGGCCCACTTTGTTCCATGAAGGTTTATGGAAACTTTTCTCTACCTCATCTTAGACGAACAGATAGTAACCAGGATATGAACAGGGCTAAATGACAGACAATGGATTTGAATTCTGTATAAATTATATCCTTTTAAAAAATAATGTTAAAAAAGAAACGAATAATGAAAATCTACATTATATGTCATTAAATTATCTTACTTTAAATAAGACAGGGAAAAAGGGGAGGAGGGACAAAAAGAAGGGAAAGGTGACACTTCTCCCTGTAAAGTGGAGTGCTACCATATTGCATAGAAGACAAGGCTTGAGCTACAACTCGAAATTGCTTTTGTCTTGTGGATTTAAGTCCTAATTAACTGAACCGGAATTTTGCAGTGTTTGTTTGTTAGGACCTTTATTTGTGATACCAAGAGAAATTGTTGTGCCCAATTATGTGAAAAATCAGCCAGATGTGTATGCTGTCATACTTTTAATAATCCTTAAGTTTTCAGTGAGTACAGATATTAATTGTGTAGTATGCATTGAAGTGATTAACATCAATGTAATTTATCATCTGGAGACTTCTGAACATAAATAAATGAGTTGTTTTGTTCAGCAAGGTGTTGACCCCTTCAGAATCAGTGAATTAAAGTCCCCCCCCTTTTTTTTGTTATAAATATGAAAGGCACCACAATCAGCCAAGTGTTCAGTTATTTGATTTTCTGGGGCATTAGCCGCTCTTGTTTGTGACATTTCCCTGTTGGGTGCTCGTTTGCAAGCTCATTAATAAGGTTTTCTCATAGGAACGTTGCTGGGAATGAAGAACATACAGTAGGGCCCTTAGTTTTCTAGCTTTCATTCTGAGACTCAGCAAGGGTACGGCAGCAGCACGCAGTTAAATGTTTAAAACAGAAAATAATTATGCTCGCACACTGGAAAAGCTCAGAGCTCTCTTTCCTTAGATGTTATGCAGAGAACAGTTTTGCTTTTTAATGTTCCGAGCTATATGACCCTACAGTCTTTCTGTGCATTTTTGCTTGCAAATCTCTGTACAGGTGGTGGTGCCCAAATTTACAACATGGTTGATTATAGCAGCACGTGATACGATTGTAGCACGGTTAGTAGAGCTTCAGATCTGAGGGAATGTACTCTTGTCAAATAAAAGCCTGTTTAAATGAGAACAGTTCACCATCTGAGCGTTAAAAGAACACTGTCTAAATAGCATCAAGGTGGCAACACATAGCGACGTAAGCTGGGAATTCAAAGAGAAGCTGTGACCCTCAGTGTGGAATCAGATTGCTGGGCGCAAGGGAGGAAAGCCTTCCTCTGACTGAGACAGACACGAAGCTCTTGCATTACTGCTGCATGGCTTTTGCTTTCACCCATCGTAGCCTTGCTCCCTATGATGTTTTGCAAAAATCCTCATTTTGCGAGAGTTTTGTATGTGTGCATATTTGAAAAAAAAGGAAAAAAAAAATTCAGAGATGAGTTTTGAAAGGCAGAATGAAAACAAAGACTCCAGAAGTGGGTGTTTGAATGCCTTCCCTGCTCTGATTATCATCTGACAGTTAATCGTGTACGTGGGCATCATTTTCAAAATGAGTTTTATTGACTAGATGTAGCCAGGTATTTTATAAATCCATAGTTCTGTTCATCCAAGGTCCAGAGAAGGGTAGATATTTTTTTTCTTTTATTCCCTCAACTGGGGGAAAATTGGGCATTGAGGAGATGATCAAAACCTGTTCTTTATCTGTGCCAAAATAAATGTTTCTCTGGTATCGATAGTGCCCTGCAGCGAAGAGGAGAGGAAAACCTGGAAATCGGAAAATCTTTCCTATTTGGAGTGGAGAATAACATTTAGTTTCCAAGAGCAACTCCTATATCACATTCTCCCCTATCAATTCTGTTCCTAGGTTGTATTCTTCAAAGCATAATAGCTGGCATGTTCAGATTTGGCCTGTTTGCCTCTGATCTCCCATCCCTTTTTCAACAGAATATGCTCTTCCTCCCACTTTCCCTTTTATTTTTTTTTAAAGCAGTGAATTGAGTTTCAGGGAGGTTATTTCAGTATTTATTATTCCTTGTGAGAAATAATCAAGGCATGGAGAACCCCTGATTGAAGCTAATTTTTTAACCTATTATTTGTTGTGTTAACACAAAATAGTGTTGCTTCCAAGTTCCTGATGTTACAAGCACTGTAGATTGTTAGCGATGCAATCTGCAGTACCAAAGAGGGCAGGAGGCCAAATAACCAATATTCAAAATACAAAGAGTGATCGTTGGACAAAAACATTGTGAGCAAGACTCGAATGACCCTTAAGGGGAAAAGCCTTTGCCTTCACACCTGCCTTCTGGAGGCACACCCTGCAGAAAGAGGTCTGTTACACTAAAGACCATCATCCTACATCTCACTGACCTTAATGTATTTATAAAAGGTGTGTCTGTGTGGCTGTGGACATCAAATACTTACATAGTGAAACTAGTCTTCTAATGTACATGCTTCACTTAATGGTTTTTAACTCAAGGTCAAATTTTGATTCTGTGGAAGGTTAAGTGGTTGTGAAGCTGACATCTACAAATCTAAAATGAATGGTCAGACAACACCCTTTATGATTTCCCTTAGGATACCACTTTGAGATACACAAGAAGTATTAATATTAAATAAATGTGTAGTAAAACAGAAGTACACAAACCAGAACACCTGGGCTGAACCTCAGATTTGGGGAGCTGGCTTAACCTTCCAAAAGAAAACCCAATTATATTTTGTGATGAGGCCTAAGATGGATTCATGGTCTGATTTTTTTTTTTAATCAGTAGTAGAGCTAGGAGTAGAAGTCCATGCCCCAATATTTCTCCCCCTTCTCATGCACTTACTCCTTCATTCATTCATCCAGCAAATATGCACTGTGCCTATTCTGCCTCAGGACCTGGCACTGTTCTAGTCACCAGCAATTCAAAAAGCAAAACAAAACAAAAAAACTTATCTTACAGAGCAGAAAATCTTGCTATAATAGGGGATTTCCTTTTTTTTTAACTGTTAACTAGAGAAACAGAGCTACAAGGATTTTCTTGCCTAGTTTTTGCTTTCAAATTTTGAAGATTTCTTCCACGATATGGAAGAGTGTTCTGTGAGTATGTACCCCATTTAAAAGCATTGGGAACATAACTTTCTGCTATAACATTGCAGAATAAAATTTGATTCTGTTGGGTAAACAGGAATTGTAATATCCACAAAACTACTTGGAAGTTGCAACAAGAGGAGATTGCATGGTACTGTGGAGACGTGGCACCGCATGCTCTTCGGTCCTACATCAATCCCTCCAGATTTGACTCATCCCACTCACAATCATAGTTCAGCCCTCCCCAAGAAGTGCAGTTTAAGTACTGCGATTCATACAACAGATGTAACAGCAGGAGGTCCTTCACCTTGCAAACAAACAAAATAAACGACAGTGAAAAGTATTCATGAATGTATTATGACAATAGAAAGCAAACCGTTTGCAAGATGTTCTCTTTAACTCCTCTGAAAGCTCCCTGTGACTCTGTTCTCTCACCAGTCCCAATCACCTTGGATTGCCAGACATTGCCCTCCTTTAGTTACGAAGCTGACTTCTCCCAACAGTTCAGACAGCCATCTTGTAGGGGTTGATTCTTGCTTGAGCTCAAACAGCTTCGAATACTCACCAAATCTAAGGTTAATCTTTGCATTGTTGTTCTACTCCAAACTGCAGTAATCCTCCATGATTGACAAAGACTCTCCAGTCAATGCTTCCTCACATGAATGCGCACGGGCTGACCCAAACCGTCTACCCAGCCATTCTGATGTCATCTGTGCCCACACTGCCCTTGAGTTCTCCCTGGTAGAACTTAAAACAGTTAGCACTTCATCCCCAGGCATCAAATCCCACACTCATTGGTGTATCAGAATATTGGGTGCAATCTCAGTAAGAAACAGGAAGAGCCTGTGTCCCAAATTCAGTTGCAGGAACTGATTTGCACTCAGGCCCTTGGGCCTGGTTGCAGTAAGCATGTCAAAGAGCATTTGATGCCCCCCCCCCCATTCCCTGATTTAGAAAGTCTCAGGACGAGAGGGAAGGTGGCAGCAGCCCCTAGGATAACAGAACTCCTACAAGGATACCTCCTGCCAGGATAGCAGGATGCCTTCCCAGCTTGCCTCGCTCTCCTCCTCTCTGCTACCCGGGAAGGCTGAAATCCCAGTCAAGAGGAAAATGCATAGTCCTTTTTTAAAAAATGCAAAAACCTGATATGTTAGTGTTTGGATCTAGAGAGGAGACTGTGCCTTTTCATTTACATAGGAAATTAAAATACAGGTTATAGAATCTTGAGTTTCATCTTCTGAAAAGATCACAGAATGTGGTGCAAGGTCAGACTGGCATGAAATCAATTGTAATCCGCCGGCAAGCCATTCTAACCTCTTTAAGAGTTTCCTTTTATATTTTTTTTTCCCTTTATAGAGAGAGCAAAGTACATTTAAAGAAAGTCTCATCAAATCAGAATGTCTTTCTAATATTATTTTTTTAATTGGTTGCTACTGTACTGTGACCTAAAGCCTCCTGGTATTTAACCCTCTGTGCAACTTTGACTAATGAACAAATTTTGTCTGCTATAGCAGTCTTGCTAAATATCTTTTATGAGGTTTTAAAAAAATTACAATGTATTATGAAAACCTCAGATCCTTCGACCTAATTGATTGGCTGTTGGTGATGCCATCTCTATAACTGTAATGTTCCTTAAGTGCACAGACCTAACTATTTTTCTTATTTTTATATAGCAGTTCCATTTTATAATGACATTAAGCCATTCTGTGCAGTACATTTCAGGACAGTTATTGCACTTGAGTAGCAAGTGTCATCTGGCTTTTAGCCTTGTGCCTTACAACACCAACCGAGGCGTAAAACGATCCCCCAGAAAATGTACTGGTCTTTTACCTCATTACTTAAAAATAAATCTTGGAGCTTGGTTCTGTTTCAGAAAAGATTTGGTGGGTTATAACATTTGATTTATGAACATAATTTAAATATAAATGATGAGCTCTGGGCTATTCAATCAGCCATCTGGATTGTTTGGTATGTTGACATATTCATACTGTAGTCAGGATCTTCCTAGGGAAATTTAACATCCCAGAGTTCTAGAGGTGCCAGTGGAATCCCCGGGTTTCTATTCCACCTGTGGAGAATACTTAAGTTCCTTTTTCAAGACAAAGGAAGGGGAACAGAATTTGTAAGCTTCCATCACCCAGGGATGAATCTTGGCACATAGACCTTTCATTTGGTTTCTAGGCTGGGTATGAAGATAGCTCAGCCGCGTATGGTCAGATAATATGCCTATAAATACTGCGTGTGTCAACAGAGGGAGACATTTTTCTGTATAATACAAGCAAGATTAATGTTTACCTTTTCAGCCAGCTATTAAGGTAACTGTGGCAGCTGTACCCATGAGTAGATGGTAGATGTTTCTCCAGAAACCTAAAGAGTAAATTGGGAAAGTCAGCTATCAAAGCTGAAGGTGTTATTTTCTGTGAGTTTTTGTGTATGATTCTTGAAATAAATTCCAGGTACCATAGCAAGTCCTTAGCTTGTTCTTCCTAATTTATGTGAGTAATTGACAACTGGTAAACAGCTCATTAGGAACATAAAAAAGCATTTAACTGAAACAAACTTAGTGGTACTGAAGAGGCAGGGTGGATTGGGTTTTTCAACACTCTCTTTATTATTAATGGAAGTTGAGCATGTAAAACCCTTAGTGCACCATGCTGAAAAATCTGTCCTCTCTATTTGCTTTAAATTACATGAGGAAGGAGGGGAAAAAAAAAAAAAAAAAAAAAAAAAAAAACCTTCCACATAGGCCAGCAAGCATTCTGCTTCTCCTTAATTAATGGAGAAAAGTCAGCAGTGCATGAAAAATGCAGCCCTTCCATGGATCAGAGATTAACCTATAAGCAAATGTTACATTTCAGCCCAAATTTTGGGCTTTCAATTTAGCCTCACCCAGAATGGTTCATGGGTAAGAATGGCAGAGGTCCCCTAACCAGGAACTCCATAAGTGCTGCTATTTCTGAGTATGAACTATGAGGCTGCAAGTCTTTTGTTATCCATGTGTTCAGTGCCATAACCTTGTCCCATTAATTTTTTTCTTACCTTTTTTAAATAACTTAACCAACTAGCTATTTTGCGTGTGTATGTGTTACACCAACAAAAGTAATGGACCCATGTGTGTTGCCCAGTAGTTGTAGTCTACGGCATGGTCTCTATCTCTAAAAGGGAGAGGAGCCCTTGCTTCAGGCTAGCCGCCAGTGCCAGTTCAAGGTCATCGTGGTTATCCTTATTTCTGCCTTTCCTTAATGGCTACCTTCCCAACCCAGTTATCAGGATCTGGAAACCTCTATGCCATTTTGCTCTTAAACATTTTCTTTGCCAGCACGTCCAAGAATAGAAGCATATTACTTGCAGGGGTCAGCTGGAGCTTCTGGGCTTGTTAACGTTACATTCTCTGGCAAGTGACTTAGCTTCTCAGAAAGCGCTACCAATTCACAGTGTGCAGTGCACACTGGTGGGTATACAAGGGGGCTCTTTTAAAAGGTTTTGAATGCCACACGGTTTTCAGAGACATGAGAGAAAAAAATCTGATATTGGAAAGAGACTATAAAAATGCATTTGGAAAGCAGCCATCTCTAGAGAGGACTTCCTTGTGCAGCTTATGTAGCTGTGTACAGGGTGAGATTGGATGAGACTGGCCATATTTCCATCTTCTCCCTTATTCCATAGGATGAATGTTAATGAGCTCACCACTGCTTGTAAAAGGCCAAGGGGCTGTTGTTTAGGTGGTATGATTGTCTGAGAAAGTAAAACTATGGTAATTGTTTTGACCTTTCAGCCAACTGATGTCTTGCCCTCTCACATTTATTACTCTTGGGTACATTTCCAAAAATATGCATTTACAGAGCCACAGAATTAAATGAGAAAAACTGATTTAGGGATTAATAGCTTGTTAGTTCAACATAGAAAAAATAATCTCCTAATTCCATTCCAGGTTCATTTGTAAATGTATTTGTATGTGTGTCTATGTTAATTCTAACTTCTTCAACTTCTCTTCTCTTCCCTTCACCTCCCATCATTCATCTCCCATCCCTATACCCCCACACAAGCATATAGTTTCAAGTAGCTAGTAGAAATAAGAATGCTTACATCACTTACCTAAGTATTTCACTGCATTAGGAAGCTATACTTGGCTTTTTTTTTTTTATTTTTTTGAGACAGAGTCTCACTCTGTTGCCCAGGCTAGAGTGCCATGGCGTCAGCCTAACTCACAGCAACCTCAAACTCCTGGGCTCAAGCAATCCTCCTGCCTCAGCCTCCCAAGTAGCTGGGACTACAGGCATGTGCCACCATGCCCGGTAATTTTTTCTATATATTTTTAGCTGTCCAGATCATTTCTTTCTATTTTTTAGTAGAGACGGGGTCTCGATCTTGCTCAGGCTGGTCTCGAACTCCTGAGCTCAAACAATCCGCCCGCCTCGGCCTCCCAGAGTGCTAGGATTACAGGCGTGAGCCACCGCGCCCGGCCTATACTTGGCTTTAATTGTGAATTGCCATTGGGAAATTTAGTTTTGAAACAGAAATCCATCCCAACATACATTCGATGGGGCTGTCTCTCATTAGGATTCTCTGTGATCTTGGATGAGTATCTTCATTCTGTGGGTTCCAGAGTTCTCATCCCTAAAAGTGGACTTACTCTACCACCCATGATGGTTCCTATGATAGTAGGCTCTGAGTGAATGCTAGTGTCCTGTCTTCTTAAATGGTTACACTGAGATGTTTTATTAGAGTTTCATTAGAAGCCAGCAAAAACTCCCAGTTCTTTCTTCTTAAAGCCACTGGAGTGGAATTCAGAAGTTCTGCCTTTCCTGTTTGAAAACAAGAGCAGAGAAGAGGCAAACTTATTAATATGCAGTGTCACAACTTATTGTCACATAGTAATATATGATATATGATAAAATGTATCAATTCTGAGCACCACAAATATCTGTGGCTTCACCTCAGCATGAAGGCAAATGAGTTTCCTTTAGCTTGAGTGAGTTTGGAGATAAACTTCAATGTAACAAAATGTATTTCACAGGAAATGTTTGATGTGTCGCAGTTGGCTTATGAATCTCTTATCTATTTGCGGTTCACTCCTTAGAGTTATTAGTCAATTTAATTTAAGCAAATGCCAGGATTACTAACTAATTAGAAGGGTGTTACTGAAGGCTTGCGGATGGGAGAGAGTAAGTGCTGGTACTGTGGGTTTGGAGGCAGCATGCAAGTCTGATTTTGCCTGATGATACCATTTGCTAAACATTATACTTTGTGTTGTTGTCACACAGATAAGCCTCAAGTGCATATTCAGATGACTTATCCTCTACAAGGCCTAACCCGGGAAGGGGACGCGCTTGAGTTAACATGTGAAGCCATCGGGAAGCCCCAGTAAGTTCTGAAGGCCAAGGTTGGCAGAGGGTCATGAGCAGTAAATGTCACAACACAGAGATGTGCGTTCACAACTCATTGGCCTGTCACCTGTCTCCTGCTGCAAGGGATGGAAGATTCTCAGGAAATAAAGAATATTCAGTGAAAGAGGGAATAAATATCTGTGGTTCATAATGGTCAGGATTCGGAGAAAAATTAAATGCCAGCTAAGATTGAAATCTCAGCTAATTCTATTTTATTATCATCAACATGATTGTCAGGACTATTTTCTCTCACACACAAAAAAATAATCCTAATAAATTTTTAGTGTGCTCACAATCTAATGATATATCTGCCACCTTCTGTGTTAATGTCTAAACCGCTAGAGAGATGGTTTTCAGACTTACATGAAGCTATGTTTAGAGCCAGCTGTAGGAAAATGAATTTGCCCTACCTTTAATTTTACATCTCCTTCCCTCAAAGAAAAGTGTCGTATTTAACTCCTAGAAATATTTTTGTTGTAAGGAAAGGTTCAGGAACTTTTCTCAAGGAGGATATATATACCGTTGCCTAAGAGAAAAAGAAAAACCCACTAATATTCTTATTTTCTGGAAAGTATAAAGGAGCTATTTCACTTGCCCTACTAAATGATCCAACGTGAAGTAGAGGAGCTACATATATTATCACTAATACAGCAAAAAAACCACATGGCGGTACCACATGAAATATTATTGTTTACTTGGTGGAGGGAAGGTTTTTCATCTTTCTAGTAAAGATTGTTTTTAACTGTTTCTTAGGAGAAAAACAACCCATGGAATCAGAAAATGGAAGAATGTGTCAATGTCAGGGTTAAGGGCACTCAAACTTTAGTAGTACCCAACAAAAAACAGCACTGAGCTCCCTCTGCTGTCCCTGTGGTATGATTTGTTTTTTCCTCAGAGAGTTTTGCTAACCAGCATCATCACAGATTTCATATAAAGAACTCAGAGCATCGTGACAAAGCTTCCCCCAAAATCTTTGGAAAGAAATCTCCCCATTACAGCTAAGGAATGACCTATGACAACAGACCAGAGAACCATAGGGGAGCCTGGTGCTGTCGGTTCTCTCTTCTCATTTCAACCCTCCCTATGTTTGTGTTTGCCTCTCCATGGGCTAGAATATCCTTGTGTCTGTTCTAACCATGTGGAGTTTTAAAGATGACCTTTAGGAGGTGGGAGGGGGTCTCGGTTCTGTTTTGCTTTCCCTCTGGTGTTCCCAAGTTATTTGGTTTTGAATGCTTCAGGCTTCAGCAGAGCGGTCTTTTTCTCTTTTGAGCGCTGCCAAAGATTCAGACCTTTCTTTTTGTAAACTGTTTGAATTATGCCCTAATTAGCAGCTTACCTTTTTTCCAAAACAATCCAATGGAGGTAAAAAAAAAAAAAAAAAATTCTCAGAGGCCTCTTGCCACTTGCAACACCTATATTCAGCCACATTAACCACATTTACAATGTATGGCTTGCTAACCTATATTTTGTTTTTGTATTTTTCCCCTGAAGAAGGTACTGTGTTCAATTGAATGTGCCGTGAGGACAGTAAATTACATGTTTCCTCTAGGACATTTACGCCAGAGAGGGTATTTGTTTGTTCCTCTCAAATAGGAACGGGTATATGGTTGTGTGAGCAAGCTCGCATTACTCCGCTGCTATCCCTTCTAGCATATTACCTATTTATTTTCTCAAGAAATTGCATACAATAAAAATGGTAATTTAACTTGCCATTAAATGTTGTGAATATTCTCAGCACTTACCCCCACTGCTTGTTTCAGCTGTCAAGCAGCAGGACATCAGGTCTGATTGCCAGGCAGACCCATTTGCCATTGCCTACAAGGAGGACATATGCAGTACTAATTTTTAAATAATTTACTGGGTTGCGATGACAAACCCATGTGTAATTAAAGAAAAATTGTAACTTCACATCCTATTTGAAAATTGGAATGCTACTTGACAGGGCTAACTTGAGTATCCGTTCATCATTAAGCACAGGTCTCTTGTCGTGTCACTGCTCCTAGAGGTAGCCGTAGGAACTGGTAGGAAGTCACTTCTGCGCTGGAATCTCTTTTGTCCTTCCTATAAAACAAAAGTTTTCAGGCACAATCTTAGATGTGGCCTCGATTTCATAGGAGATTGAGGGAGATGCATTGAAAAACGAAAGCTTTAATTCAGTGAGTCTGAAAGATACTTGGTGTGTGTGCATTTTTGGCTCTGGTGAATTTTGTAAAATTTGCTTTTTACGGATGGATACAAATGTGGTACTTTAACTCCCCAAAACAAACTTGTCTGTGATGAGCAAGTGCTGTAGGACCTAATAAATCCACGTGGAGATGCATTCCATGGCGGTTAACCTGTGAGTCCTACCCCAAGCTTGGAGGGCTGCAGGTGCACTCACATGGGGAAAGGACTCACAGTGTGTGGACCTTGGAGAGCCAGTCAAGAAGGGCAGTTTGCCAAGGAACAGACAGACAAGGTGTGGACCAGGGCATCAGAGAGAACAGTGGTTCTTGGATAGGGGGAGGCAGGTTATGGGGGAGGGTTTAAGAGGAGAAGAAATGATTGCATCTTCCCGGAACCAGAAGTGATTTTTCAAACAGCAGAGGCCAGAAGAAAGTGCTATTCAGATGTAAAAGTCCATTCCTTTTGGTGAAGCTCAAAATCCATTTAAAAATCACACATGGCTTCTAAGGAAGTCTTAGGGTATTAGTAACCATCAGATGAATGCATGTATCACTAGCCAAGAACTTGATTTTTTTTTGTCCTAATTAATGAGATGATTAACACTGGGTGAGCTCTATCCTGTCTGAGTTTGTGTGAAACCACACAGCAGGGCATATAAATAGGGCACATGGGTTTATTTGCTGATTTGTTGAAGATGAATTGGAAACTAGTAAGACTCCTGCTTGTGGTCTGTTCAGAGTTTTTCAACACCTGGTCATGTTTTTTAAAAAAAATTTGTATTCCAAACAGATTTTTGGAGACTTCAGGGTTATAATTCCATGAACTTAAAATATCTCCTGTAGGTCCTCTTTAATTGTGTCACCCTGCGTGTGATTCATTTAATGCGTGGGTGAGAAGTTTGATGCAGACGTCTTGGTGGGAAATAATAATGCAACTTGTCTTTCTCCCCTTTCCGCTGCAGGCCTGTGATGGTAACTTGGGTGAGAGTCGATGATGAAATGCCCCAACATGCCGTACTGTCTGGGCCCAACCTGTTCATCAATAACCTAAACAAAACAGATAATGGTACATACCGCTGTGAAGCTTCAAACACAGTGGGGAAAGCTCACTCGGATTATATGCTGTATGTATACGGTACGTGAGAAGATAAAATGCTCTTCTGCTAGAGTCATTCACGGGTAGCTACTACTTGTGATTCACTCCCAAAGCTTTTGGTCAAATTGTAAACCAAAAACCGGTTGGTTTCCTTCAAGAACTTACAGAAGCCCGGCCTGAGGTGGACCGTGGTGTCTCCACCTGGGATGGCAGTGACTTTTCCTCTCTCTCTCTAATCGTGGGGATTTCCCACCAGATGACAGTCCCTGGTCATGCTGAGGAGGAAAGCTGTGTCCTCAGGCACAAGCCATGGAGATTATGTGAGAAGTAATGACTGAGAGATTGAGCCTTACCAATCAGTGGCTTTTCAGCTCAGAAAGTTTATTCCCAGTGGTATTTTTCTGATACCTGGGCTAACCTTTCTCCTGCTTTGATGAGCAGAACTATCCTATTTTCAGCATGAAGTTATTAAATTCCAAAAGATATTGCAAGCCAGTAAATACTCAGAACAAATACAAGGTCTTTGGTTGCTACACAAACCATCTATACCTACTGCATTGGACACAAAAGGCTTTTTTTTTTTTAATTTGTCTGTTTTCTTAGTATCTTTTTATAGGATTATTAAAACATAGCATCATGAATTTCAGTCTCTAATCAACAGACATTTATTGAGCATCTACTATGTTGCAGGCATTTTAAACTTATCTCCCATTTATATCTTACTGCTGATTTTGTGTGTGGTGAATATTTTCTATTTAGTTGAGGAGTGCATGCCCTCTCTAGTTTTCTGATATCATTTTATGATATCAAATTTAATCTCTTCTGTCCAAGAGTTTAGTTAGTTTTATATCAAGAAAAATAGTCATGGACTGACATGACACAGAATGGGTAACCAGATACATCAAAAGTTCAATATGTTATAAATATTTGAACGTGTATGTGACAGGGGGCATTTCTTTCTTCATGTCAGTAGTGTAAATAATCTAAGTATATATGAATGTATGCATAGAAACATAAATTATATACATACAGAATATCTACACCATAATTTCTTAGAACCTGGTTCGGTTCCTTAGAAGAAAATGGGAGTGTCAGTCTTTTTAATCAAGTAGAAACATGCTTTATACCATATCTACGTGGATATTAAAATATAATCCTTAGCCTATACCTGAGGGGTTTTTCCCCTTAGCGTAATGCAAAATTAAGAGATCATGTCTAATCATGTTATTTGTAGACTTCAGAAGTATGCTTTCTTTGCACACTCCCCACACTGTCCATGGTTCACACATAATAACACTAATTCTCCCCGGTAGTTAAGGAAGTCCATGTGAAGGCTCTTCCATGTAGGCAAGACAGGCGCGGCATGCCCCGTTTTCAGTTGCTGGGACGCTGAGCCGCCTCTGCTCAGACCGTTCAGCAGGGGTGGAAGGTAAATTCCTCCCTTTTGTTTCTGCGTGTGCCCTCTTCACACCACGGGCTGTGTCTCTTGGGAGTCCCCTACATTGCTGTGACCCAGGTTTACAGACTTTCCGTCCAGCTCCTTTTATAAACTGCAGATTTTAAAGAGCAGTGACCAGTCTATTTCTACCAGTCTATCATATGCTTTCTGATTCCGAAGACTAAGTTATTTGGAAAAGCGGCTTTGATTTATTGTACCTACTGTTCCTGCATCTCAAGATGAAAAGCAGTTTGTACATTTGATGGACAGATAATATTTGAATAATTTTGGATAGTAGCTTACAGCTAGCATTTATTGCGTGCTCACTTTGTCCCATGCCCTGTGGTGACAGTTTTACATTCATGAGTTCATGTAATCTCTACAATAACACCATGAGGTAAGCATTGTCATCATCCCATTTCACAGATGATAAAATGAAGTTTAGAAAGGCTACAACTTTGCCCAACTTCACCAGGTTACTAAATATGTTTTAGAACCATGATACTTTGACTCTAAAGTCCACAGCAAAGTTTTTCTTTGTAAATTCTCTTATTCTCACCGCTTTCCAACAGAACAGTTCCCTCCAATATAAGATGATCCTCTTGGAATAAACTCTCTGACCCAGAGTGCATTATTTGAAAGCCAAGAAACATAGAGACCCACCTGTTTAGGCAGAGACAGCTACATACACCTGTCTTCCTAGCCCAAGATGGTGCACCTCTCCTTGTCTAGGGATTTGATAGATCTACAATATACTACCTACCTTCCTTAATGGGTACTAGTAGCAATACTTGGAATGATAGGCTAAAATAGTAACCTGAGGTATTACTATTAAATATCCTAGCAATTTGCGAAGGTACTGGGTGGATTTTCTTTCCAAAGATTATTTATTGTACTACAGTAACTTTCGAAGTACTTTACGAACTAAAAGTTGACATGCCTCTAGAATGTTGAATTTTCTAGAAGTAACTTCTATTTATGAAGAATCTAGCTGGTTAGTGCCTGGGCCCCAGTTGGTTTTGTTCTTTTAGCCTCTACGTGTCAAACACAGCTCATTAGCTCAGACTCTGTATTTTCTTATATAATGGCCTTACATTGCTCTTCCTGCTACAGATGATCTAAGCGCTGAGGTGTTATACCTGTTAGTAGAATCTAATTCATTCAGGTCACTTGAGCTAGATGTGAAGGACAACAGTGGCCCCAGTAGTGATGAAGATAATTGAAAGTGTGTGATTGTCACAAAGTCAGAGTGACTGGTGACCTTTCTCTGAAGTCTGTGCCCTCGTTAGTCTGGTCCACCCACCCCTCGGTTCATGATCATATTTTCAAATCACCTTCAGGTCCACTTTTCTTATATTGTGGACATCACACACTTTATGCCAATACTTTTAGACATAGGTACAGAAATAGGATTCTAGGATAACAAGGGGAAGTCTGCCAGGTACAAATGTTCTTTTTTGATGGTAAATATTCTAATTCAGGCAAAATAGAAAAACCACATTAACTAACCCCACGCTGGGCAGCAGGCAGCTCTGTGGGTGCAGTTTTGTTGTGTAGTGGAGGGAGCAGGTGTCTTAAGTACCGGGCATGGGGGTCAGTTCACCTGCTCCATCTGTATCAGCACCGGCACCTGCAGCAGGTATGTAGGTGCATCCAAACAAGTTGCCAGGTCACAAAATGCTTCCCCACCTGTGGCTTCCATAAAAAGTGCAAAGGAGCAAGACTGAACATACCACCTGAATTACAGTATTTCTCATCCTATTGTTCTTTTTAAAAGGTAGTTTAAAATTACTTACTTAATCATCTCTACTTCTTGGAGGAGAACGAGCTTTTTTTTAATGGGATCCTTTGTGGACTCATGTGAGGCTGCTTTAAACAATATCTTAAACTAATTGTGTCCCCAACTTAAAGGAGCAGAGTCTCCCTAAAACAGAGCAGTTTGCTCTCGACTCCTCCCTATCAAATCCATCCAGGTGTGTTTGTGTGAGAGAGGCAGCTTATGAGGAAAATTAAAACCTTGGATTATTGATCAATGGTAGGAATCATTTTAAGCAGACTTACCAAGCAGCAAAATAATGTTTTCATAAAGTTTCGGGAAGTTGTACCAAACCCAATAAAGGTGCAGTATATAATTAAAGTTTTGATGTATTAATTAGACAATCTGAGAGCTCACTTGAAGATAAAAGGACACCAGATGTGTCAGGGAGAAAAAGTTGACGTGCTTTAGATAAAATTTAAAATCAAAAGCTTTCAAATCATCTTATGCTCTATAGCAGAATGATTGCTTAGTTCAAAGTCTTGCTGACAATTTAACACATTCAGTTTGATCATTTGGGCTTCGAATTTTTTTTTCTCTTTCATATTTGCCCTCCCCTTGTCTCCAAATAATTTTTGAAATGATAGAAGAATATACAGTATATCAAATATCTGACAGAGGGTTCCCTATTGGGTTCCTGGCTTTGAGGGTCGAGCCTCGGTTATATTTAGTTCTCTTGTTTACAAGATAGAAAACGTTCTTTCAGTTTTGTCACTGTAGTCCACTTAGGTCAAGCTTTTAACATGAGCAAAGGCAACTTATTAATATTTATAAGTTGTAAAATTTATTGACTTTTAAAAAATAAAATCTCAGTAAAATCTCACATGCCTGGGACTTGATATTTAGTGGTGACATTCTCTCTTCTTTGTATTTATTACAAGTATAGAAGTAGTTTTGCTTCCTGCTGGGATGTATTGATGGAGAATAATGAAGTTAACAGTCCTAGAGAGCAAGTGTGCAGGGCACACTCATCCTTGGCTGATACGAGCCCTTTAAATAGAGCAGCACCATCTCCTCCTCCTTCCTCCCATCTGTAAAAGTATAAACGAAATGACAGCCCTTGTACCCTCTTGGTGTGGAGGTGATTCAACCTCACCTTTGAAATCTGATAGGGGAGAGGAGTGTCATATGTTTTGATTTTTCTCCTCCCTTCTCTACTTCACTTCTCCTCATCCCTAATTCACTTCATTAATAAAAAATCTCTTTCTTCTTTTCTTAGCTCTTCCAACTAAGGCTCTGGGATATAATTACAAGACATAAATCTTCAGAGAGAGAGAACTTTTGGGTTTAAAGGGGGGAGTCATCAAACAAACATCTCAATGTCCTCATGCCTTTGTTTTGTCATTACTGATCATTGTTGTGTTCAGCATTGTGGGTTTGATTTTCCTTTTTTTTTTTATCCAGATCCCCCCACAACTATCCCTCCTCCCACAACAACCACCACCACCACCACCACCACCACCATCCTTACCATCATCACAGGTATGGTACCTTCATTACCATTGAAAATGTCCTGAATGTATATTGTCTTTCTGGTATGTATAAAAAGAAGCCTAAAAGTTCCCTTGAAATCCTTGGAATTTTATTGTTCCTTTATTTTGGAACTCCAGAGACATTAGGTACTATGTTCTTAAGTTGAATCTGAAGGACCTCAGAAAAATCTTTAACATCCAAGCATTTAACAGTAGATCAGATATTTTGCAGCTTATGCATAGGGAGTTCTTTTTTAAGCATCAGTGTTCAAAACCAAATGGTAGGAAAAATGGCAGCCTGGCTACTAGAGAACACGCCGATAGCCTCTGCTTAGCCACGGTTGCTGAAATGGTAAGTATTGTGGCTGTGGATCTTGTCCCTGTTTTAATTTCATCTCGATCCATGGGAAGGAAAATACACACACCTGACTTGCACATGCCTATTTGGCCATGCTCCAAGATGCATAGTCATCCTTCCTGCTCCGGAGAGTACCTGCTGACAGTGTTGCCACCTGTTTGTATTGCCTGGATAGTCACAAAAGATCAGAGGGAGTCCCTGTCTTTTCCATGCTGAGCACTCACGTGTTGGAGGAGCGGAAAAGGCAACTACGGTGGTTCTGTCTCCACAGCTTTATCCCTTTGGACCGTCTGAAACTCTTACTCAGCGTGAGTTTCGCTGTCTCTTATTCGTGACTGTCATTGAGGGGAGGTGGTGTGCCATCCAGCCCTTCCTGGTGTCCAGTGGCGCTCTCTGTTGCTTGACGTTGCTTGTCTAGGAGCCGTGGAGTTCCTTCTTTCCACCGAAGTGGGAAAGTTTATGGCTGCACTATGTCACCTTGACGTGCAGGATTTCCTTAGATAAGGCTGTCCCCAACCACTGTTTACAGGGACCTACCAAGGAAACAGGTAAAAGGAATTATTCTGTGAGAAAAAAAAAATCTCTTGAAAAGGCAGCTTTTCCACTTCATTCCGTTATCTGGCAACACCGCAAGGGCTCTGGTACCCAACATGCCCCGATACACAAAGCTGTTACTGGACTTCTTTATGAACACTGGATATTTCACTCCTTACTCTTCGTGGTCAGCTCCCCTTTAGGGCCCTAGATACAGCAGCTGTCCTTCACATTGGCGTTCTAGAGACATTTTCAATTTCACAGGGGTCGGTCAGATAGAGATGACAAATATTCAAAGTGTTCAGTGAAAGAGGAGGCCTCATCAGTTGATGGAATATAACAATAGATTGTCTAATCTCAGTTTTCTGCACCTTTCCACCCATTACAGTGGAACAAAGAAAACCCTTATTTAAGCCACGACTGAGGATTTTTCTAAACATTGGTCACGAAACCATCAGTGCCAGCACTTCATTTTCAGTCTTCTGAAAATCCATCAATTGGTTTTTGTGTCTCACTCTAAGCTCAGCCCTATCCAGGCTGCTTCCTAAATGCTTGTCTGTGTGTGTTTCTGTTTTAGCTTTTTGTGACTTCCTTCTGCTTCTCAAGTAAACTCAGCTCCTTAGCATAGTGAATCAGCTCCTCACAGTGAATCAGTTCCTCCCGTTTTCTCTGCCATTCATAAGCATATCAAAGGTGCTCCTTCCTAACTCTGATTTCCAGAGCCACCCCGCTATCCGCTTGTCTTACCAAGACTAGGTCCTTACCTTTTCTGATTTCTTACCTCTTAGCCGGTTTGTAAACTGAATTAGGTTTGTGCTCTTCTTACCAGGTTTTCATAAAGTTTCCTGTAAAAGGCCCTTTGAATGTCAGCATAAATTACATCACCTAATTCCCCGCTGCCCTGCATATGTTAACCCTTCAGGAAAACCATCAGCGGTCTGTTTTCTCTTTGCAGAGGTTGCCCAGGTATGAGCTGGCCGTTATTACCTCTCACTGCAGAAGGTTCCATCCAGGTAGCTATCCAGGTTTACATCTTAAGGCAGTGAAGGCCTTATTCACTGAGTGTATAAACACCACATTTCTTTTTAATATGGAACAACACTTTCATTTGTGGCTGGCCTTCTCGGTAGCTGGGGCTTTTATTTTTTTAAGACCTTTCTTAACACTCCCTGAACTCCTCCCCCCTCACAATGAATCTCAGCAACTCAGTGGAGTCCTCGCTTCAGTTCACAGCTCTTAATCCTTCACTCCAGACTAAAGCTAATCTTAACGTCCTCGAACAGCTACAACTCACTGTTATCACAGTTCCGACTGCAGAGACTCCATTTAAGAGGAAATTCTGAAAATAAACAATGCTATATTTCTGTCCACATCAAAGGTAGCTCTGTCCACATCAAAGGTAGCTTGTCTTTGCTCTGCCTCTCTGCTCAAGGTAATGTAAGATGATCTCATAGGATGCACTTTAGCCTTTCTACACACAAAACACATTTGCGGTAATGAATGGCCAGATTCTCACTGGCACACCCACGAGTAGTTAAACTAAAATTGCTACTAAAACAACATTGCCGAATCCGTTGCCTTAATAGATGTGATCTTCTAGACTTACTGTGTCTTAACAAGCCGTCTTAAATATATTTATCTTGCCCAGAAAGTACACTTGTAGAATTTAACATTTGCTCCTTTCTCCAAACAGATTAAAGGTTATGGAGCTGAATGATTCTGTGTCCCGTTTTAAAGGTCCAGACTATCCCTTAGATTTAGATTGGTTCCTAAAAATTCTTCCAGACTGAATCCTGACAAATGGATAGCTAAATTAATTTCCACCTCTTCTCTCTTGCACTGTTTGGTACATTACAGCCACCATTAGCCTTAAAAGCTTCAACAGCCATGTCCAGTGACAGTAACATAAAGCCTGAGCTTAAAAAAAAAAAAAAGAAGAAGTCCACAGTCATCTATTTCTTTTCTCCCAGTCAAATGCAATAACTGA
Organism: Varecia variegata; assembly: GCA_028533085.1. NCBI lineage: Eukaryota > Metazoa > Chordata > Mammalia > Primates > Lemuridae > Varecia > Varecia variegata. Next base: position 107,922,206 of record CM052438.1, read on the forward strand.
AACCCATTCCCCAGGTCAGAGTTTCATTACAAGAAAAATGTACACATGCAATAGAAATATGTTTTTAAACTCAAAAAGTCATAGTCAATTTCCGATTTCTCTGAAAGGAAGTGTTCCAGTGTTATCTTTTATCTTCCCTAACCGGGATAATCAAATTGTTCCCCTTGTTAGGGAGGCAGACCGGCATTCTGTTCCGAGTCACCTGACTCCCTCACAGCATGTTAAAGCTTCATCCTGGAGACCCTTGAAAGAGAAGAATTGTAAACCCAGTCTGACCGTCTCCTGCGCCCACCCAGACTCATAGCCCTCATGTATGGGATGTGCAGGGCGCTTGCTCCATGCCTGCCCTGCATGGAGCGAGTCTGGTGGGTTCCACGTGGAGGCACACATCTCGGGAGGCCTTACTAGGGAGAAATTTTTGTAGTCTCTAAAGTCCTGACAGACAGTCCCCAATTTATGATGGTTCACCTTAGGATTTTTCTACTTTACCATGATGAGAAAGCGATACACATTTAGTATAAACTGTACCCATACAGCCATTTTGTTTTTCCCTTTCAGTACAGTGTTCAATAAATTACATGAGATCTTCAACACTTCATTATAAAATAGGCTTTGTGTTAGAGGATTTTTGCCCAGCTGTAGGCTTATGTGATATTCTGAGCACATTTTAGGTAAGTGAGACTTAGCTGTGATGTTCAGTAGGTTAGGTTATTACATGCATTCTCAACTTAGGATGAGTTTATTGGGACATAACCCCATTGTAAGTTGAGAAGCATCCATAGTTAATGTCAATTTGCCAAATCAACATTGTTGTGGCTTTACAACTATTAAGCCATTATAATGTCATTAGAATTTCTTTGCAGATAAAAAACAATTTGAGGGATAAAATAGGCTTGGGAGCCATTCAGAGCCGAGGCTTAGCCATAGGCTCTGACCATATACAATTTTTTTTTTTTTTTTTTTTGAGATAGGGTCTCACTCTCTTGCCTGGGCTAGAGTGCAGTAGCATCATCATAGCTCACTACAACCTTGAGCTCTGTGCTCAAGCGATTCTCCTGCTTCAGCCTCCTGAGTAACTAGGAACTACAGGTGTGCACCACCATTCCAAGCTAATTTTTTAATTTTTTTGTAGAGATGGGGGGCGGGGGGTCTCTCTATGTTGCTCAGGCTGGCCTTGAATTCCTGGCCTCAAGCAATCCTCCCACCTCAGCCTCCCAAAGTGCTAGGATTACAGGCAGGATCCACGATGCCTGGCCAATTTCTGTTTCAAGTATTGCTATTGGCAAGCCATTCTTTCTTTATCATGTCAAGTTGTCCATGTGGTTTCATTCATGAAGATATATGCTGTCATATGGAAGCACAAACTGCATAATTTATATTGCCCTTGGAATCCTTTGTTAAAAGACAGAGACAGCCGCCATTACCCCGGGAAAGAGGCCTTCATGTAGATTCCTTCAGAAAGTAGAAGAAAAATCTGCTGCCATACCAGGGTGGGTTTGTTTGTTCTGTCTTGTTTTTTACTTTCTTTGTAGTTAGCTGACTTTGGGTCTCAGGTATACATAAAATTACCTGTTTCTGTGTTTGTTGATAGCTTTAGCCCCTGTCTCCCAGTTGGATCAAGCTTTTTTCCTGTAGTCATCTTAGGAAAATGTTTTGTGTTTCTCTTCCTAGTTAATGTGAATATTGTATTGTTCCTGCCCGGGTGCGTCTGAGTCAGATGCTTGATGGAGAATACCATAGGAACGACTCAGCACTCGGTTTTAAACACACAGCAGCTTCCATAGAAAATTCAGGCCGGGAGGAGTTCAACCTGTAGGTCACACTATACATGTGACTGTCATAAATTAAAAAATTAAAACCACCTTAGAATGAGAAATGAATAGCTATAGGGCCAAATTCTGAAACACATTTAAAAATCCTTTCATAAGAATGAAGCAGGTCATTTCTAAATGAGTTTTCCTCTTTTTTAAAGTACGCACCCAATTAAATATTTTGTGTTCCTTGGAAAAGAAAATAGCAAAATTTTTTCTTATTGGTGTCTAAGCACTCAAAAACCAATATACCTTGGAGAAAATGATTCCTGCCCCCAGGCCTACGTTATTATTTTGGTTTTCATAGCCTGATGTCATAAGCTTTTTGTGTGTGTAATGTGGATTAGATTACTTAAATAAAGAAGATGGGCACAGCCCCTCTCCTTCAGTGATATTTATAGAAAATGCCAAAGTGGGGAAACTCAACACCAGAGCACACGTTCTCAGTGTCTTAGGTACAAAGGAAAGTAGTACACCTGTGCTTAAGACCAAATCTGTGGCCTGACCATGTAAATTATAATAGAGAGCTTTTATAATTATAATAGAGAGCTCCGCATAGAGCTGTCTGTTCCCCAGGATCTTAGCTTCATAAGCCCTACTCTGTGCTGTTCATATTTGCATGGTGCAAGGGCTGGTCTGATTTTAGCCAAACATTCAACAAATATTGAGCACCCATAATAGGTACAACACCGTGCTAGTGCCTATGGAGACAAAAGGCTCTCTGAACCCCTTAAAATATAGTTGAAGAAATAGGTTATACACATTAGAACTCAGTAGGAGATAGTGTGCAGTTGGGGAGATTCAGTGACACAGGCAGAGGGTGCCATTGAAGACACAGGAGAGCATCACAGTGGAGTTTGGTCTGTTCCATCAAAGAATGGGTAGAATGTGGATAAGAGAGGATGGCATTTTGAAAATCAAGCATGAAGGTCCAACATTACTTCAAGCATCTATCTTCCGTGTGTGTGTGTGTGTGTGTGTGTGTATTTGCATGTATTTATGTTCTAGGCATAGATTAAGCCACTGTTGCTAGGAAATATACATCTTCATCCTAGAATGTTTACTAAATTGCCTTTTTTCTAGAGTTGGCATCTACTCCATTGAGACTGTTTTTCATTTGTCATGTATTGAATACTTACTGTTACTGATATGCCAGTATGCCTGATGACAAGAATATTATTGGGGCACTAGTAACCACTCCTAAGCGAGACACCTTTTCAATTTTTTGCTCCAAAAAGTGCATGTCCATTTTTTTCCATACTGTCTTGTCTACATGTTTATTTTGCTGATGGTGGTAAACCTATTACAAATAGCATCATAGCCAACCAGCTTTTGGCCCATATTCATTCAGGAGGGAATGGAAGAAATTAGAATACTACAGTGATGAAGGTCACCTGATTCCGCATTTTTTTAAAAAAGAATGAGAGACAGAACATGAGTGAGATTTTTTTTTTCTCTAGTGCTTCTATCATAATTTCCATGATTTTATGCCCTTTATTTTAAAAATAATCCTGGAGATAAGGATGTGACATATTTCCATACTAAAGATCTATCAACAATGCAAATAAATAATATGAAGACAGTTTTCTCAGGATTAGAAAAAGATATTTGGAGCTGTCTTGGTAGTGGGATATAAAGGACTGGGCAGGAAGGACCCAGCCCTCCTGTATGTAACACAAGAACGAATATTTGCTAGGACTTAGGGAGCCTCTTCCCTCTCTCCATCACCACCCTCCTTGCAACACCCCCTTTTCCTCCCTTCCCCTGTGCCTTCCCCCTCTCTGTCCTTTCTTCCACCTGGTATTCACCGGCAACATGATACAGAAATTGTTTTCCTTGTTAAATGAAACCACTATACAGATTCCTATTATTTTGCAGAACATCTGGTTTGCAAATGAAAAGATCTCAGGGGCACAGCAGCACTAGTGAACAATTCTGAAGAAGCTTTTAACAAAACTTGAAATTGTTTAACCAAAAAAAAAAAAAATCAACTCCCCTTCCTGCTGTTGTGTGGCATGCAATCTCTTCACTCATAGGGGAGATGACATTAAAAAGTAAAAAAAGCTTTATTAGAGCTCTCCTATTTGAGCCTTTTACCTTTAGTTCTGTTCCTATCCACTTCTACCATCCCCAAGAAACGGGAGTTTAATTAAAGAATAACATAGGTGGAAAGAAAATTAACCAGGAAACCTGTAGAAAATAAATTTCAGAGTTTAATCTTCCAGCACTTATTTTTGCTTTCAATAGATTTCAAATAAGTTGAAAGAAAAAGGGGGAAAAAACTCCTATATTTAATATATATTGGCCAGCACAGCACAACTATGAAAATAAAATTGTCAGGGGAATTCCTTGCCTGCCCTAGTGTCTAGATTTAAAGCACCTCCATAACACAAACTGAAGGGGAATTCAATTAAGAAAACCCATTGGCTTCTTATTGACTTTAGTTAAGAAAATAAACTGGGGGAAAGTGTATTAAAATATGTCTGGACTGCTTAGTATGCTTTCATTTAAGCTTATGACAATCAAAATGGGAGAATTTAAATTCTTTACAATTAAACTCTGCTTTCAAGTAGATTGGGTTCTGTGGGTTATTACACCGTGCATTTTTTAATGTACACCCCACTCACACACACCCCAAAATGCAGTCTCGCGGTGAATCTGTGCACTGTCAAGTAGAAACACCACAGATCAATTGGGGAAGAAAAAGTATTTTAGGTTGTGAATTTAATTTTGTTCTAGGATTTTCATTTTCATTTATGGCACCCGTTGTGTTTGAAACCATGGACCAATTTATGGATTAGTTTTAAACCCCCAGTCTGTCACACTCAATGAACAATTCTAAGTTGGAGAGAATCCATATGAAAGGATTAGAATATGCCACAGTGGAGCTTACACATGACTGTTTCAACTAAATATTGCCCAGCTGCCTCCTGTGCAGTCTTTTTTTTTTAATTTTTTTTCGTACTTGGTTAAATGGCTAACGTCTCTAATTTTACACATTGTCAGACCTTTTTCATTCCATAAATATGCTGTAACATGAAATGTAGGTGATGTGTCATTTATTCAAGATAGGATGCCATAAACTTTTTGTAGGACTGGGAGACTAAGAAGTCAATATTGAGAAAAATGTGCATCTTTCCAATAACAGTGCAGGGCCCTTCCTTGGATACCTTGTTTGATTATACTCATAAAGCAGCCAGAGAGTGACTATTAAAATCGTACACACTTACTCGGTTTTCAAGAACATGGGACTGGTTTTTTTTTTTTCTTTTGGCCATATAAAATAAATGTACAATAAATTTGCCCTCATTGTAATTAAAATGAAAATAGAGACAGTATCTTAGATGGGCCTTTTAAATTTCATAACCCAACACTACTATAAGTCCAGCTCAACTTTTTGTGACTTATTTTTCTCAGGCCTAGCTCAAAGGTGATTTTTTTTAAGGCAGCAACAAAATGAGTTTTAAAAAAGCCTTTTGTTAGGGCAATTAGACACTCTCATTTTTCAAGCTGATTACAGCATTTATCACTTACACTGGAAATCTAGTGTTTGCATTTTGCCTATGCACTTAGAATGTTATCAAACAATATGGTGACCCCACAAGTTGATTCACAGGGTGAGCTTGCACGTGTCTCCAGTCTTCTGATTAGGATACCCTAATACATGCTACTTCACAGAGTTGCACTCACTCCAGAGCCAGGGTGTCTGTGGTTTCTGCATGAAGTCATAATGCAATTATGAAGGAGAATTAGATTCTGTCATAGTGCTCTCCTGCGGGGAGCACAAAGTCACTTCTAAAGAATTTTTTCTTAATTCTTTACTTGAAATAGCCTCTGTTCAAGTAGCATTCCAGATGCTCTTAGAGAAATGGAGTCAGTGACTCCCCAGATACACCGTCAATCTTGTTCTGAACGTTGTAGCCAACCTGCATTTCTGCTCCAGTCTCCTGCCCCGTTGCTGATCATGGTTTTGCCATTTCCAGCTGCAATGACCATGTTGTTTGACTTGAACATGTGTTTGCTTTTAATTGTTTTAGAATGTGTTTTTCCTTCTCAACATCCCTTTTTCCTCCCCTTTTGGGTGCAATTGATGGATTTCCCATCCCCAGAATGGGGTAGCAAGATGCACTGTGAATTTCCTTTCTTTTTCTAGTACCTACATAGGAGCTGACGCATAGCTTCACTTGGTTTAATTTCATCTTAAAGCTGACATTATGTTGTGATGTAGGAAGACAGTAAATTGGGGTCATTGGTTAATGTTCAGATATTATTTTTGAGGACTCTAACCCTTAGGTTTTACTCTACCTCCTTTCTTTCATTTTATACTAATTATTTAGCTGGTGAAAATAAGGCATATTAGAAGTACTACTACAAAAATAATGAGGCAAAGTGTTTATTGCTTTTTTTTTTTTTTCCATTTTGGAAAGGAGCCAATGCCTAGCCCTAAAATGTATTAACATGCATATAAGTGTTTCTGTACAAATGTGCATTTGATTTTGTCCCTCAAATTTAAAGTACTGCGAACTAATGCTGAACTTGGATGTTTCAACTAAGATATGTCATCTGTGTCAGGACAATCTGGAGGTTCTGGTATAGAGTGTCTTTCAACTGTACAATTTTCTGTATTGTTTTTTACTACTGTTTTATGCACACAGACTTGACTTGTAAGTATCTTATTCTTATGCAGTGTATTTTATGTTTTCTTTCCTTCATCTATTCTTCGGAAATTCAGCTCAGTTACATTAAGCTGCATTGGCCTTTCAGATTTCTGGGTAACTCTGGCTCCTTAGAAGAGTTCTAATTTTTGATGGTACAGGATCCTGAAAAAGCATGCCAACTGAAGGGGAACGCCGGTGTGAATTCATGTGTCATATTTATAAATCAGAAGCACCAGGCTCATTTGACCAAATGAAAGTTATGTTTGAAGTTCCAGTGCATTTAAACATTGCCTGTGTCAAGTCTGAACGAGTCTTTTGGAGTCTCCAGAACTCATGAAAACAGTTACCAGCTAAATAGCTGCATTATTTAAAAAAAAAAAAAAAAAAAGGACAGAGAACTACTTGCAGTTTTAACCCAGAATCCCACTTCAGTCACCAGCTTTTGTCTAGAGATGACTAGCTCTTGTCTATGTATCAGCATTCCTTTCTTGCCAGAAGGGCAGTGTAGAAAGAACACACTTGAGAGGTGTAGAACTCAAAATGAAAGCATGACCAGGTGGGCTGTCGTTGGAATGAAGTTGGTTGACAAGAAGAGTGGTGTTAAAACGACTCTGGAAAAAGAATCTCATCCTGCATTTTGTTAGATATTTATCCCATTCCTCTCTAGCCAAAAAGTAAAGAGAAAATTCCTCCAGCCCCTTGGAAGAATTTTCTGTGAAGAGGAGCCAGTACAGAGGCCTGGTTTAGAAACCTGGTAGAAGAAGGAGAAAACTTGAACAGCATCAGAAATAGAAGAACAAGGAGACAAACAACATTTTCTTCCACAGCAAGTTCATCTAGCAATGAAAAAAATAACCGCACTATCTCCTAATCCAGCCGCGAAGACAGGACACCTGGCAGCTCACAATGGTGAATGTGGCTCTAAACTGTGAGCAAAGGGACGACAGGATACTTAAATTTTTGGAATGTCGTATGATCAGAAGTAGCACTTGGCAGATTGTGTGGTCTTGGATGTTCTCATGAAAGGTTCTGCTTTTAGATGGTAACAGTAAGAGCTGTAGAGTGAAGAATGGATTTGTGTGTGTGTGTGTATGTGTGTGTGTGTACAGAAACCAATCTGTGAAAACCTTGAACATGTTCATTGCCATGGCCTCCCAGTTAATTGAACTTTCCAGCTAAACTCTGCTGAAATCATACACTGAATGGAAAACTTAAACCTGTGTGTTCATCTACAGGCATCTGAGCGTAAGCAGTAACAGGATCCTAAAAGTGCGATTTGATTCAGTGATGCTTAATTGGCATACAAGAAGCCCAAGAGCCTGGGTGTGTTGGGTTAAAACAAAGGCAATGTTTGAATGTATGAATCCATTGTTTAACCAGCCTTCCGACTGAGCTTTTCTGTCACAGTCCTGAGCCTCGATGCGTTAAGAGCCATCTACCAGCCACTGAGTTTGCACTGGTGTTTCTCATCACTTTGCATGTTCCCTGACTATTGACTAGCAAACATATGTGTCCTGGCAAGACCCCCAGAACCAAAGAATTTACTGTTTTCCTCACTGGCTCGCAGCTTTGAGCTCAAGGCATGTCTTAAAACAGTGCAACTCACTTCAAATGCTTTTTGCTTTTCATTTATTATTGCTTGTCACGCGATGTTCTTTGAAAGCTTGCTCATATATTATCTGTTCCATTTTTTTCCATTTTCCCTTTTTTTGCATGCCGTCCCTCCTGTTTCTTCCCTTCCTCCAATCCTCTGTTCCCGTCTGTAGACACAACGGCGACGACAGAACCAGCAGTTCACGGTTGGTATCACATTACTGTTTATCTACTTTCTCAGCGCTGCTGAGAGGCAAGGCAAGCCTGGGAAAAAGAGAAATGTAGTCTTCAAGGGAAATCATGTTTCAAGTAGACTGATCTCATAAATATACTATAATTCTTTAAGGCTTGAAAGGGTGTCAAGTCTTGTCATTTCTGTTGTGAGTTCAGTGGCCAATGGTTGCAGTCTGAGACGAGGCCTCCTCCTCACCGGCCGGCTTTAAGTGCAGGAGTTTCAGTTGTACATAGTCCTCCTGATAAAAGTCCACCAAACCTTGAATGAGACTTCAAAAAACCAATATTTGCGTAAAAACCACAGCATCTGAATTAAAGGCCCAGTTGCTTTTTTTGCTTATGATAGGCTGTAGTCCCAGATAAATTTTCAAGAGGAGTCCTTTGTGTCCTCAGCTTAGTGAAGTTGAGATGGAAGGGTAGGTAGGTCAGGGAGGAAGATTCCTGCTTAAATGTATGAGGTGGTGATGAGGAGAAGTCATTGCTCTTCTTTAGAAAGATCTTGACTGTAATTACGTTCCTAATCATACTTACCCCACCACCCCTCACCGGTTCACTCTTAATTTCTACGTGTTCATAGAAATTTATGCTCACATTTGGCAGGAAACGTCTCCAAACCAAGAATGATACTATGTGTCAATGTTGATAGCATTAACTAGGACTTTTTTTTTTTTAAGTCATTGGTATGTGGATGTCTTGTAGGCAAAACAGTAAAAAGTTGGTTAAGTCTTTAACCAGAAGGTGATAAAAACTAAGTGAACAGTTCAGGAGGGGCATTAGGAAATATGATCTCCTTGTCCCATCTCACCAATGACTTACAGGACTGGAATAAGTCTATTAACTTTTCTATGTCTCTCCAAACAGAAAATGAGAATCATGTTTCATCTGTACATTACTTTATTACTCAGCTCAAATCTAACCCTGATAAGATTGTGCCTAGACAAAGATATGTTAGTTTTAAAATGGGCTGAATTTTAATAATTGAATCCGAGGGACTTGTTAGGTAAAAGGCCTAATCACTTGGCATGTTGTTGTACAGGGTGGAAATCTATCATTTAAATGACAAGAGGTGATCAGCCAACCCTGTAGTGTTAATTCAACTTTTAGAGAAACATCTCCCAGCACAGACTGACTTCCTTAAAGAGACCTACATTTGATGACTTACTAGTTGGAAATCTCTAAGCCAAACCTGCCCTGTGGGCGCTGTCCTTGAAGGTTAGGCCTCGATGCTTGGCAGATCACCCCATGTTTGGACCTTCCTATGAGGATTTCTGAAAAAGCAAAACAAATTTAGCTACTGAATGATATATCCCTCCCTTCCTCACTCCCACTTCATTCTGCCCTTTCCTGTCATCGGCAGCAAAGGGAAAAGTTCATGAAATTAGTTAGAGGGGCCAGGTACACTGACAATCATGAGAAATCAATTAGGCGTAAAACTTGCACTTTCTAAGGCAACACCCCACAGTACTTGCTGCGTGGCAGGCATTGCACTCCATTAAGCTTAGTCGTTTGTAGGTTTCATCATTAATTGAGCACCGCCTGACTTTTATCGATTATTCTCAGAGGGTTATTTTAATGTAATTTGAGAGATTTTCGCTCTATTCTTTTTAAGATACTTTAAGTTCTGAGCTTCCTCTAATTAACTACAGGGTCAAATGTAACCATGAGATTCCTGAATTCTATGAGATCTTTGAAGAAATATTGATCATTTATCTCCTAAGGCTCCAGAGTTCTATTTTCTAGGTCCCTTCAATAAAATTCATGTACTTACGTGACTCTAGTGGATTAGGTCTTAGAGTTGGTTGGAGTATTCAAAGTAGGAAATTTGTCCCCTAATCTAAGAAATGAGAATCTAATTTAGGAGCCTATGCTGCCTTTAGGGTAGTATTTTTAATCAACTCTTTCTCTTTGGAGAAAGAGAAAGGGAAGGTGCTCTCCTTCCATGGTATAATAAAGAGACATTTGCAGAAGGACTTTATAGCATTCCTGTGGCAGGATATAGAGATGTTTATGTACTGTGAGAAGCAACTGCCATCTTATTAGTTTGGGGACAATGTTTAAGCCAGTGATAACTTCAGTAGGATGTTATTGACTGGCAGTGCATGAAAAATATGCCTAAAGCCAGGAAATTGGGGGTGGGGGTGAATAGAAAGTAAGAATAGCCTTACTGTATTTTATATATATAAAATATGTGTGTGTGTATATATATGTATATATATCATACTTTAAGGTGGACTCCTTAACAGCAGAGAAACAGAGAAGTCCTGGATAATCCAGGCTGATCCCTGTATCATGCATTTATAAATAAATTCTTCAATTTGTCCAGAATCCTCAGAGCATCTTCACAAAGGGCTCCAAACACTATTTTGAACAACACACTCTCTAGCCCACAGCGAACAGCTTTAATGAAAGCCAGAGTAATATCTAAAATTTTACTTGACAGGGGCGAAACTTGCCAGGTCAATTGTCAGGGTAGAGAAAGTAATATAATAGAACATGGTGGAAATTACAAAGCAGAGGACCAGATTTCCAAAGAGATGAAGATATAGAACTGATTGTATTCTAGTAAATTGTAGCTAAAAACCCAACTTCTTCAGTACCGCAACCATTTCTCTAGACTCATTTGAGAATAATCTTGAGATGTTCGCTATGGCAACCTGGGCCTAGAAAAATGTTAAGTGGTTTGATGACTTAGCAACTTAAATGACAAGACATACTAGGTTAACAAGCTGTGACCATTTTACTGGTCTTCAATTTTCATACTGGATTTCCTTCCATATTTCTCTTGTCTTTCATAAAATGAACAAGAAAAATAATAATGTTTTTTAAAGCTTTCCCTTTGAAGACTCATTAAAATATTTTATTCAAGCTTGTGTTGCTAGAGTATGTATGAAGTTTATACCAGTTGTTTATGTGTGTTGACCATTTGTTCTTACCAATACCTGATTGGAATAAGCATGTATTGGAAGGTTAGAAGTGCATGGGCATGATTGAAAATCAAATGGATTTTCTCCAAAAAAAAGCCAAACAACAATTATCCACAATGTGTTCTTAAGGATCTAATTGATAGTAAAGATATATGTGAGTGTAAGAATGGGATTTTTAGAGTAGGCTGACACAAGGGATCTTCTTTAAATAAGGGTCTTGAGCATTTGTGTTTTTGGAACTCATCCTTAAGGCCTGGACAGGAAGAATCCTGTGTTATGTGTGCATGTTGAGCAATGCAAAAAACACTCTGCCAAATCCTGATACCACTTGGTCTGAAATTGATGGCAGAAATGCATGAGTGATTTAACGCACGGATGATGTAGTCGTTACGATTATTGATGTGTGGGTGCGTGTGATGGTTTTTGTTTGTTTGTTCAGATGTGGGCGCTCTCTGTGTCTTGTGCCTTGTTCCTTTTCTGCCCTGTGTGTACCCTGTCCCTTTCCCCACCCTCCTCCCCCATGTGAGGGGTCGGGTGACAGCATGCCCATGGTCTGGAATAGTGCTTGTGCTTTTGCTGCACTGCAGTCAGCTGGCTTCCTCTGGGTTTGAGGTCTCTCTCTCTCTCTCCCTCTCTCTCTCCCCGCCTCCCCGCCCCACCCATTTTATTATTTTCAAGTCTCCCTGCCTTCTTGCTTTTTCTACCTCTTAATAAAGGCTGATAATCTCATGAATTTTAATATCCCAAATGAGTTTTTAAACAGTTCTTAATTCATTATGTATTTGTGGTAAGACTCAAACTGGGAACCCCTCTGAAGAATAATTTTTCATTTTCAGTTTTGATTTCAAAATGTTTGGCCTGTGCTGGCTACCTGCTCATGCCCCAAACTGCCGTCCTCAGTTAACTGCCCCGTGGATCTCCCTTTTTCTGACTGATTTATCAATACTGCAAAGCACGATAGAATTCTAAAAGCACATGAGATTTTCTTATCTTACTTTATATTCAGTTGTGGGGAAATTCTTAAGCCCGTTGTAAAGGACAACAGCCAGCAGTGCGCATTATTACAACCGCTATGTCCACCATCTGTGTATGTACCTCTATGTACATCTCTCTGTATGAGTACATAACAGTGGCATTCAAAGGCTGTCATTCAGTCAAGGGACTCTGCAGACATTGTATGTTCTACACAAGAAAAAAGCTAAAGAGGTTTACAAATGGCTGCAGGACCTGAAGATTGTGTTTCAGCCTTGATATGCAGTTTGGAAACAATGTGCTACTGTTTAACGGCGTGAACCAAATTTCTGCTAATGGGAAGAAGGGAAAAACTCTCCACAAAAGCTGACAAAGCAGGAAGAACAGGATGACTGAGTTTTTAGATTAAAACTACCAGGGGCGTCTGAACTCATGGCTGGTGGTGGAAGTAACAGTTTCCATAATATGGCCAAGTGATCAGATGTATGCTGCTTAGGTAAGAGAGAGACCATCGCCTACTTTGTTTTTCATAATGGGAACGATACTAGGGCCAGTGGGCTACGTTTTTGTTTTCTAAAGGTTTTATTTGATCATTCTATTGGGAAATTTTCTGAAAAATGTAGCAATACCCTGATGAACTGAACCCATAAGCACTTAAATTTTACTTGACCTTGAATTTATGTAAATGTCTCTAGGATTTATCATTTCTAATTTTTTGAGGTTTTTCTTTACCCTGGTTTAAAACTGCCACATCATACCACTTTTAGCAGCCAGCAATTACTGTTGAAAAGGAGGAATCACAACTGCAAAAGCACTATCTGAGAAGGCTTAGGGTATGTTACAGCACATTGTACCACCATGAGAAGGTGAAATACACATCTCTGTAGAAGAGACCGTGCATATATTAAATTATCGTGATTGCACCTTAGGACTTTATTAATTGCTCAAGAAAATTCCATATGGACAAAAAAGTAAACTTTCATTTGTTTAACAAAGTTTAAAGAAATTTGTTGAATACATTTGAATTAGAAGTGACTAGAAAGGGCTTTAATGGATGATATGAAAGTTTAAAGAGAAGAACCAAGAAGTAATTTCCCACTTATTGTTAAATGGTGAAGTTTCCTTTTGAAGAATGTTCTCTGCTTCATAAAATGCATCTTTGTCTTTTTCTTTGAGAAAATGAGAGGTGTATAAGTTTTAACATGAAAGAAAATACCTAAGCCAAAGCAATTTTAGGAGGTAAATTTTGCTTGTCCTCACTTACACACTTGTGCCTCAGTCAATTCGTCCTAATTATATTTATTCAGAAATTATCCAAGTATGGCAGAGCACTATAGATTCAGACAATACAATAGCACTACAAAAACAAATTTAACACCACTAGCCTAGATGGCTTCCTGCTTTAGAACATAATCTGAACAGTAGATTCCAGATGATTTGGTATATTTTAAAGTTTATGCCATTAAAAATGACAGTCTCAGCTTTAATGAGGTGTATATCAACTGTCTGTTGCTTTTTAATGGAAAACTTTGCATATCAATGGTATTTCATAAACATATTTGTCTTTATTTTTTAAAATTAGCTTTCTAATGCCCTCCGCAAGGAAATAAGCCTTTAGCAGTGAAGCTGCCTACTTGAAACATCCTTGTTTAATATGGTTCAGTGGGCACTAAGCACGGCTATAGAACACTTTGATATTCATTGGGCCACACAGAAGTGAGGGATTAGCCTTCTGAGAACTGCAAATTCATAATTAACTACAGAGAAGTACTTTTTGTTGCCCATTTATAACAGTTATTCAAATAATTGTATTCATCAGTCTTTATACAATGGATAACGCCAATTAGCAATAGGAACACTGTCAACCAATCAGATTTCAGAACAAATGGATAGCATCCCTACTCAGTTGCCTCTGTAACTTATTGCATTGCTCACTGCTTTCCCTGTAGTTGCCTAAATCCATGTTTGGGAACACCTGTGGATTCAAAGTCTTCCCATCTTTAATTGGTTACCTGCCCTTGAGTATTGGCACCCAAGTGTCATGGTGGAAATTCTTCCTGAAGGGCTGATAGTGTGACAGCTCCTTTCAAAGAATCAACCTTACTATCAATATTCATTCAGCTTTTTTATAAAGCATCTTACAAAATGCAAAGTTTAGTGATCATTTGCACACAATTGTTTTGGTTAATTTGGGTTTTTTAAAATAGTGCAATCAGTTTGACATTATTTGTTTCTAGAGCATTTGTTTTGGTTGCTTTTATGCTCTGTTTGAGCATTACTCCCAAATCATTAATAATTCAGCAAATACTTACTGAGAATATACTTTGTACATGGCTGTTGGAGAGAAGGGAAGACACAAAAATAAACAACACTTGCCTCTGTCTTCAAAGACCTTGCTGTTGAATAGGTCCACAAACAACTTCAAAAGTGACAAATTTCATTAGAGAGGTTGTGTGAATTACAGGACTTGGCACAGTCACCTAGGACCTCCAGCAGAACAGCAAAGAACAAGTAAAGGCTGCCTTGACTGTCTTAACAACATTTTGTGTTGTTTAATAAACATCACTGAAGGGTCAGCCCGCAAGTAAAGCATGAGGAAATGGAAGCCATCTCCTGCCCGAGCCTCCCATTGTTGATCTACTTCCCTCTTCACCTCTTTAATTCAAATCAGAGCTAGCTGAGAACCATCTCAGCTGGCCAGCATTGGGGTTGACTCGGATATAGGCATTTCAGGTCCCTGCTTGATTACCTCCTGGCCTAACTGCTTTTTCAGCTTTGAGGGTTTTCTTTTTCAGGAATATCATTGATTTATGAAATTCTCCTTTTTAAAAAATCATTTTGTGAATCAGATTTTCTGATGAAGGCATAACCTGTAATCTGCAGTTAGCAGATGCTGTACCATTTTGAAATACGTGGTCCAAGATCATCATAAATTGATAATGAACTGTGTTTGTCAGTTTTGGCAAAGGATTTCAATTTACAGTAAAATGTGAACTAAAACGTACATACATCAGTATGTAACATCTAAATACATTTGTATTTAAGAGATATATCAGAGCATCGACAGCTAACAATCAGGCTTTATTGATTTTTTTCTTTTTGCATGCTGTTATGAATGAGTGATTTAAGCATTCACCTTCATGTTTCATGTGCTTTGAACAGTGGAGACTGAGGAATCTTTCTGCCTCGATTGAGTATTAATAACAAAATTATATAATTGAAGAAATGTACTACGGATTAATACATTCAAGCTATCCAAAAATAGAGAGAGATAGCAAGAGATTTGGCTCATGTTTTTTAAGAAATTCATCCTCAGTTCTTAAGTGTTTTGTTTATGTCCCTCGAGGAATGAAAAGAAAAACGATTTGTTTTTACTTGTAAGGCCTTACTCAGTTGCCCAATTCCGCAGAAGAACTGGACAGTGAGGATCTCTCAGGTAAGGGCTAGTCATTAGGTAAGGCACTGCAGTGTCCAACCTGTGGGTGCTCTGTCCACTTCTACCAAATGGCCATCCGGTTTGCTGAGCAATCCGTTAGCAAGTATGGATTTTGAGACTAACAAAAAACAAATTTTTATCAACACTTTCTTCCTCCCCACTCACCCACCCACCTTTCTTCCTTGTAGTAGTAATATTTATATTTCAGATTGGGGCCAATGCTATTAATGCAGTAGAGGTTAAGTTACATTTGCGATTGTACTAAAGCCACTCCGGGTGTTCAGTGGCTTAAAATAATGTTTACATCCCAGATATATAATGGATCAGGAGAAATTTTGTTGCATTAGGAATCAGTTTATGGATGTTGGATTATGTGACAAGATCTTAAAAAAAAAAAAAACAACTCACATAGACTTTCTACTTCTGTGGAATAAACTAGAAAAGCCATGTTATAGTTAGAAGTAGGGGGTGGGGAAGGGCAGGGTGGAAGGGGGGCAATTGTTTTGTCACACACCATGATGTAAACTAATTATCCACCTCAGACCTTTTTCACAGCACACTGAGCTCTTGCAAAAGTAGGTTTCATGCTTGATTCCAGGATTTAGGTGTTACTAATCCAGAATAAGAAGCATATCCTAAAAGGGAGGGAGGGAGGAGATTTAAAGTGGTCAGAGCTAAACAGTTATATGAGCTCCTGTGATGTTGGGGGACTTCACTGCCAACCAGCTACATGCAGCTTCTTAAACATTTCCATCAGTAGCTTAATAAATCAGTAAGCAAGGCCCCTTCCTTGTCATTGGAATAGAGAAACAAAGCCGCAGGACTGTCAATTCTTACTGAAGCCCATTGGAAAGAAAAGTTCCATACTGCCCCTTCCCGGGGAGTTTCCACGGAAGCTCCCAGGAGTAGTTGGTGGTTGAGGTGCAGTTCTTAAGTATAAGCCTTACCCAGTGAGAAAATAAGGTAGTCCTGCCCGGTTTTTTAGGATGCCATAGATTTATCGCCTACTGTGTGCTTCTGTCAAACCTCAGAGATACTGTCACTTTCTGTTAGGCAGCCTGTCCCAGTTTGAGTTTAGCTGTTGGATTTTTCTAGCATAGAAACTCCAGGAGGCCCCGTTGGTTTTGCTCACTGCTGTACACCTGCCATGTGCTAGCACCCAGTTGACACTTGTTGGATGAATGAATGAATTTCCAAATCAATGAATTTAGGTGAATAAATAGAAGAGTAGAAAGATAGCCAGCCCATCAAGGGAGTGTTTCATTTTTGCCTCTTATTTGTGGGTGGAGAAGTCCTTCTCCCTGCTTAAAATGTAACGCTGGAAATAAGCAATTTCTGCTGGCCATCCTAGTGGTAGACAGTCTCAGTTCTGACACTGACTCTAAATAAAATAACTCTCTGACACAGTGGCCCTGGCGATTAGATCTTCTCAAGGATCCTAAGGAAGCCTGTGGGTTGGGTTGACCCTGATCCCTCTTGGCGTATTAGCCAGGCAAGGATCACTCAGATATGCCAAAGTAATCTTTCTCCTCTTTAGGCAAATGTGACTAAATCAGCCATCCACCCCTGCCACCAGCATCATCAGTTAGGAGTACTCCAGGTCTCAGCACTGCACCATGTCAGATGGGTCCCTGCCACAGTTCTATCAATCACCCAAGTCAGGAGCAATAAACCAACAACTGTTTGTGTTCATAATAATTCAGTTAAATTAATAATTACAGTGCCCCCTCCCCCACTCCCTCCAGGAACACTGCAGTCATAGATTGCTCAGGAGCCGTAAGTCATGTAGAACACTGATGAACTATCAGGCTGGGGCTGGGCTGCCTTTGCATCTGGTTTGATGAACTAATCAAAAACTGATTAGCACCTTTGTTCAAAGGGGATGCTGATTAATCAATTACTATTGATTGTGAGCTTGGCTTCCCTCGGCAGCAAAGAGACATCTGAAGGAAAAAAAAACAACCAATAAAAATTGAGCAGCTGTCATAGTGTTTAAATTTATTAAAACAAAATACATTATTTTTTATGAAGCTGTCTTGAAATGGGTCACTGAAGGGGAGCATATTGATTGAGAAAGGATGAACTTCTCAAATTCTGTAGCCTAGAGACTGAATTCAATTATAATACAAGACAAACAGGTTAACACCCGTCTTAAACAGTCCATCAATAAATTAGAGTAGGTGTTGCACATTTAATGCTAAACTGTGGTAATGAATAACATTATCGTCCATTCCCTCCTGTGTCGGGGTAGAAACTTCATCCTTTCCATATTATGGGTGAGCGTTCTATAGTGAATTTCCTTCCAAATAATGATGGTCTGCCTTTGCCTTGCCCCCTCGTCCCCACTTCCCCCTTTCACCAGCGCCACCTCCGTTAATGACAATTTCATAAGCAACATATGGTGCTCCATCCTCACCCAGCAAAGCAAGTCGCCCAGCTGATCCTCCTCTTTAATCTGCATAAAAAAATTATGCTTGCGTGTAGTTCACTGATTTAATTATTGGCAGGCCTGGGGAGCTTATCCAGTTCGACTTTGAACCTTTTCATTTACTTTTTGGGTGTTAACTTTATTGATGATGGATCCACAAGAGTTTTGAATTGTTTTATCAATTACATCTGCCGTTTCCCGGTGACAGCTGGTGGTTATTGCCACCCATGTGGAATAGAATAGCTTTAAGCATATTTATCCTTCTATTTTATTTTAAAACTTTTAAAAAATGTCTCCAACTGCCTCCATCCATCCAGCAGTGGAGGGGCCTTAGAGACCTGTACAGTGGAGTGAGGTGGCAAATACACAGCATGGCAGAAAATGGCCCTCCGGAACAATCCAAGCAACCCATCAGTCTTCTTTTGAAGCAAAGGCACAGACAAGAAATTCCAGAGCTGTTATGATTCCCCAAAACATATTTTCAACTCTTGCCCTACAAACGAGATGATCTGGAAAAACCCTACAACATCTCCCTCACAATGTGCAAAAAAAGTGTGGGTGGAGGCCAAATTCTAAATGGCTTTGATAACCCTTGCCTAAATGTCAAGGAGGAATGTAGGTGAACCAACTACAGTCCGCTAAGTGGATTACACAAGAGACATGGCTTCGGTATATAGTCTAAATTTAGATAACAGAAGCACTTAAAGGCCCTTCAATCCAGATTATCAGTCCTGGAGTGGATTATATGGCCATCTGGTTACTGAGAATGTGAAGTCCTGGCTGCACTTGCTTGAAATGTGTATGAGAAGCTGTCAGTAGCCATAACATTCAGCAAAAACTCTTTCCTTGCCGACACCCGCATAAATTTGGCAAACAGGCTATTTCATTCTTTTGGTAGACTGACAATAATGATAATAAAGAAAACGTTAAAAACCAGGTGGGCTGCATAGATCCATTTAAGGGTATGGCCCATAAACACAAAGGTGTGGCGTGATTTAGTTTGTATTGTACTTTATAGCTTACAAAGCTCGTTCATACATATTGTCTCATTGGATAATGAATATCTCTCATTATTCATCCAACAAAATTATTTTTGAGCTTCTTGTGCTGGGCTCTGGTCTGGGCACCAGGGATGCAGCAGTGAGCAAGGCCGGGTGGGAGCTGGAGCTGCTGTGGACTTCACGCTCCCGGGGAGTGATGTGTTTGTGGGGCAGACAGACTCCAAACACAAGTTAATTTCGGACAGTGCCAAGTGCCGTGAAAAAATCAAACTGGTTTAAGTGAAAGCAAGAGACTGAGGCTGGTTTAGAAAAGCTCACCTGGGAAGGCCACTGGGACAGGAAGACCCAATGGATGCGAATGAGCCAGCCATGGGAAGATTTTTGGGAAAACCCTGCAAGATTGTTAAGGAAGGCTTATTAGTCTCCGTTTATAATGAGAAAACTTGGGCCTAAGGGATTCAAGTGATTCACCTAAGAGACAGTCAGAATTTGAACCTGGATCTTCCTGCCTCTAGAGGAGATAGAGGACTTTGGCTGGAGTGGTCATCCTTCCCCCTGTGAAATCCACAGCTGTCTTTTCGCTGGGGCTTCAGTTCAGTGTGTGCACCCAGGGAATAGAGAGGAAAAGTCAGGCTCTCCGTGGCCCGCCAGGTACAGGGCAATGCACTGACTAACCTGGAAAGATCTTTTCCAACATTTTCTCCTTCAAAGAAGACCTAAACTCTGCTCCAGTACTTCAGTGCCATTGTCCCAGTGATTTCCCCTGAATTATGGGATGGGTTTCCCACTGAGATAGTCCGAAATGCCATGAAAAAGTGATGGGTTGGAAAAGGCCAAACCATGTAAATTCCCTTCTTTTAAAATTCAATTTAGTACAAGGCAGTAAACTGAAAAAATCATATTGGGCCTGTATCAGCTTGTCTCATTTTCCCACAATGTGAGTTTGAACTTTGTCCTACTGCTGATCTTTCCCATAATCCAACATGCTCCTGTTTCCACCGGGGGGAGGAAGGAGACCATCAAATAGGAACTTTTCCTCCAAACTAAAAAAGTTGGCAGGCCACAGTGCAAAGTGTGAATTTCAGTTCTACAGGTTGGACACTGCTTTGGGGTGACTTCACCATATTCATTAATCCATCCCCCTCACACCCCCAAATGCCTGAGGTCCACTGAAGCATCTTTCTCCAGAGAGAGATTCTAGTAGGAAATCTATGTCTGGAAATACTTGACAAGTCTGTCCTCTTTACCAGGTGTATACTTCAAGGAAAACTCTGGTGTCATCCTCAGTGCCTCAGTGCCTGTTGCTTAAAATGGATAGTGTGCTCAAACTTCTAAAACCATACTATCACAAGATGAGTAGAGGGGACTCATAAGTATGGCTTTTGCTCTCTCTGGTGACGCTAAATGCCTTGGGAGGATTAGCATCTAGTCATTTCCACCGTAGGTTAAATTAACTAAATCAAGTAACTTGAGAGGGGAGAAAAATCAACATTTAAAAAAAAAAACCTTGTTCTCATATTTAGCTGACAACAGTATTTAATATCCTGATACTCAAATGTTGTAGCTGAATCATAACTTGAACTAGATGGCCTTCAGCTGCCAGACCCACGGCCTTGACCTCTATAGAGGAGAGCTAGGCCATTAGTTACACTATGTGTCAATTCTGTATAAATGGAAAGAAAGAACTCGGTGACTTCAACTCATAAGCATTTATTGGGCATCTCACCTGTGTAGACAATGCTGAGTATGCAGGACAACACTTACCCCCAAACGAATTGGTCATTATTTGCCTTGGGTTGGTGATGAGAACTGGAATAAGGCCCTCCTCGGGCTTTAACACAGCAGATTTAAATTTGGCAAACACTTATTGAGTCCCTATGATACTCCAAGCCCTAAGCCAGATAGGCACTTTCATTTTCAGCATCACAGTGGCCTCTCAAAGCGACCCTGTGAAGTACATAATTGTGCTCAATGGCTCAGAGGGCCTGATTGACCTGGCTGAAGTCACAGAGAAAGTGATGAAGCTCAGCGTGTATCCCAGATCTGACGACAAGTCCAGTGCATCTCCCAAGGGCCATGCAAGGGGTGAGCTCCCACCTCATCTCCTGTTCAGGCCTGTTTCCAGATGGCAGTGCAGGCAGTAACAGTCTAAGAGAGCCCTGAGTCCTCGTCACTGAGTGGTGACAATGGACAGCCAAAAATCTGCATGCAGGACTTCTAATTTAAATGAACACATACTGAGCTCCAAGTGGCACGATGAGGATGATCACTGCAGTTTTCTTTCAAGTAGCTTAATATAGTTCCTTTGACATGTTAGTAGAGCTGCAGCTACCTCGCTAGAATTGAATGCAGCTGACGAGTAGTACTAGACGCCTGGAATGCTATATGGGAATCTTCATGATTTTGTTGCTTTACATTCATTCCTTCTCTTCCACTTTCTAAGACAGAAAAGAAAGGTTATGCTGCATAGAGGCTAGTGTGTTCCAATATATATTAACATCTTAATGGGAAAGCTGTGCATGTACTGTATACATTTACTACTCTCTGACAAGAGGGAATTAAATGTCAGAAGGATTTGTAGCATCTATAATTGAATTGGTGCTGAGAAAAGCAAATCTTAAAGAAGAATAACATATTAGGATTAGCAAATAATGTGGCATTTTGTCAACATATGCCATTCAGTTTGTTCCCCTTCAGTAATAAAGTTGTGCTTTTTAAAATGCACACTTATTTTTGTTGCCATAGATGGGAGCTACAATAGGTGATGAGAATGAGTAGCTACAGTTTTCAGATGGTGGCAGGTTTTTTTTGTGTGTATGTTTGGGTTTGGGTTTGGGTGTTTTTTGTTTGTTTGTTCATTTATTTTTGAGGTCAGATTATGGTTTTGCTTCAAATTTGGAAAATCCACTACCAGATGTTTTCTTTCTTGCTAGCAAGAAGTAGCAAATGACATCATAGTTACTAAGCTTTCTCTGGGATAGACTTATCCCACAACCCTAGGAAGCTGGCGGCAGCATTTCCATTATAAACACCAATTCTAAGAGTTTTTAATTAAACTGACTTGTCCAGCAAGACCTCAGCCCAAGAAAGAGACTAAAACTGAACCAAGTGACAGAACTATTGCAAAAAGTCAACCAACAGTTCTAACTTTCTCTCCAGTCATCCACGCTTGGGGGAAGCGTGGAAGGTCGAGCATCTGAATCATCCAATACATAGAAGTGCGAGGACTTCTAATATCATTAGAAGCTTCCCGTATTTTAAATGTTAAGTTTTAAGATGAGACTTAAGGTAGTTTATAACCTATGAAAAGAGTAAATATGTGCATTTAAGGGGAGTGTCTAGCTCTCCCCAAGTTGCTAAATGTGCCTTAAAGCCTGAACCGGGGATGTCTGAAATGTGAGTGTGAGCCAGTGCAATGTGGCTGTCTTGCCCTGGGCTGCATATTTT
>CM052438.1:107945209-108000520 GCA_028533085.1 Varecia variegata
TCCCGTATTTTAAATGTTAAGTTTTAAGATGAGACTTAAGGTAGTTTATAACCTATGAAAAGAGTAAATATGTGCATTTAAGGGGAGTGTCTAGCTCTCCCCAAGTTGCTAAATGTGCCTTAAAGCCTGAACCGGGGATGTCTGAAATGTGAGTGTGAGCCAGTGCAATGTGGCTGTCTTGCCCTGGGCTGCATATTTTATTGTCTATTACTGTATCACACTTCACCTCCTCAGAGTAGAAAACTTGATGTCCTTTTGGCAAAAAAAAAAAAAAAAAAAAAACTGACCTCAGATTCCATGCATCCCTGGGCTTCAGGGTGGGCAGGCTGTAGTTGCAGTGAGGGTTCTGCTTAGGGAGTCCCTCTGCCAAAGTCCCTGTTTGCCTGGAGCTCGTTTAGGATATACTGGCCATTCCCTGGTTATCCATGGATCTCTGCTTTGGCAGCAGAGCCTTCTAGGCTTATCACAAATCCGTGATTATTCGCATGGCAGTTTATGTTACGTGTCCCATGCCAGGTGGTAAAGTAGCGATAGAAACCAGGATCTTGTGCAGAGCCCTGTTTAATGGAGTCAGCGTGGCTGGCGCAGTGCTGCTTTTAGGGGGACTCTGGCACGTGGTTTGAGGAGAGAAAGCAAATAGAGAGGAGCCCCCTAGAGGGAGGGGGCAGGAGACCAAAGTTCCATTAGCAGCCTCCTTTCTTGTTAGGCCCTGGGGAACTACTGCTTTAGAACTTCCCCTCTTTCACATCACCCATGATGGATGGATTGGGCCAGGGAAGCTAGGCCCAATCTTAGTAGTTCGGGGCATCACTCTTGGGAGTTTCCTTGAGATTTTTTTTTTATCCTGGAATTTCTAAGATACTAAAGTGAGCCCAGGGGGTTGAAGCTATGACCCAAACAGTAGTAGTCAACTTAACATTCTGCAAACAGCTTGCAAACTTTCACCTGGAGCCAAGTTGTTTCAGCCTTTTGCCGAAAGAAAAGCTAACTCAAGAATACCAAGCAGATCCTGATTTATCTGTCACACCTAGCTAGAGCCATAGAAGTGGGTGCAGGATGGGACAAGACAGGTAGTAGGGGTTGTACCACAACTGCGAGCTGCCGTAAACACCTCCCAGCATTAACAGTGTGATCTGCAAATCAGAATTATTCAACAAGTAGGCCTCCCTCATTCACTTGAGGTCGCATGTGAAATGATTTGGGTGAGATTCTTAACTCCAGTTGGACTACGTATGCAAGCTTCGTGCCTTGAGGCTGAAGCAACCTTTATGCTATAACCATACACCGAGCAAAAACATGGCTCTGCTTTTCATGGTGATGAGGGCAGAGCATAGTCTCAGAATAGAAACACTCTTACATCTGTTACTAAGCAAAAAGAACACTTGTAACCTCTTAGGGAACAAGACAACATGACTTTCTAAACCAAGAGATGTCCATTCGCCTGAGAGTCAGGCATGTTTGTAAGTGCTTTCCACTCCCTCATTTATTTTCCATTGAGAAGCTGGGGGCTGCTGAAGAATTTGCCTCTGGTTTCCTTATCTGCCTGACTCAGAAAGTGGGCCAGAAATCTAAAGAGGATGACCCCAGGAAAGCCAGCACTTCATGGGACCTGACTGAAGGGTCTGCACCCCAAGAGGAGCGAGATCTTTGGCTGATGGTGAAAGCTATGGCCTTTCTAGTTAGAAACAATTTCTAAAACACCGGTCCAAGTTCTTGCCTTGTGAGAGGAACAAGAAAGGTCAGACAACCCATGGACTTAGTCGGAGCCTTGCTCCTTTTCGTGGCCGGTATTTTCTTCTATTTCAAGATATCATCCGACTCTGTTAGCCCAGTGCCTCTCTGTGTAGCATCTCGTGCTGTTGCTTCATACCATGAGCGAGGCACCAGCCACAGGTGCAGACAGTTCCTTCTTACCTGGTACTAGGTAACCAGCTTCACCTCGTTCCCCAGCTGCCTCGAGCCAGTCAGTAGCACTGTAAACACTCTGCCACCCGCCCGCCCCACCCATAGAAACAAAAGGAAGGAGGGAGCTGAGTCTGGAAACAGCTCTGCTCTTCACAGGGAAGACCAAGCTAGGACAGAGACACCGAGTGAACGGGCACAGCTCTGTTAATACCTCCCACAGTAAACCCAGGAGGTGGGAGTGGGCCTGGCAAGGGGCGGTGAGGAGCTCATAACCAGCAGTGTTCCCTGTAAATTAAACCTCAGTTACCTTCTGTGTCCGTCTGCAGTAATTGAAGGCAGGAAAAATGTCTCAGTGATTAACTGGTGGTAGTAAACTTTCTGATCAAAGTGAGTATCCGAAGATAGCTAGAGAGATTACCTTTATAAATAAGTATCCATAAAATATGTATGTCCTTGAGGGTGGGGACGATAACTAGAACCTAAGTATTTAATTTGGGCTAAGTGCAAGGAAAACATAGCCACACTGAGCATATTTAGTTTTAAGTTCATGGGGCGGAAAGGTCAAATGAATAGTATTGGCTCAAGGAATGAATCCCACAGATACACGCCCTGTGAGGGGTTTGTTGTTGTTGTCGTTTTTGTTGTTTTGGGGTTGTTTTGGAAAGGTTTTCTGTTTATTTTTCTTTGTCAGAGTGTATGTGTCTCTCTCTGTCTCTCCCACCTTAGTCTTCTAGAATGTTCCTGTGCCTAGGCATGGAGGAGGCAGTCTTTTAACAGTGGACGGGAGAGTGCCTTCCCCCAAGGGTTAGGACTGTGCCTGGGGCAGCTTCTCAAAGCTTCTCTCTATTCTCTTCCCAGAACGGGACCTCTCTTCACCTCTTGTATGTAACTTTGCCCTCTCCTCAATGTCTGGTACCACCTGTTGTCCTCACCCAATTTTAAGACATATGAGTTTGTTGAAAGACACATAAATTTTAATAGGTCTGAAGCTCATGGCAATGGGAGATGAGTTAGTTCTCATTCCCACAAGATCCCGTATTTTGACAGCTCCCTCAGGAAAATGCAACTTGCTGGCTTTTGCGGCTCCTTTTGTTTCCCGTGAGCAATTTTGACTTTGAGCCGCTGGGGTGAGCATCTCGCGTGTGTAAAGCACTGTCCTCCAGCAGACGCCCCGGGGCCAGGGGCTCCCCAAGGGGGGTGTTCTCCTTCAAAGCTCTCTTGTCTCTGAAAGAAAGTTTCCGCAGCCAAGTCCTGCCTCGCTGAAATGACTCTCCAGACATCCTAAGGAGGCCGTAGCATCCGCAATCAGCAACGCTTTTGGCGGAGGAGGGATGTTCCCCTCCCCCACGTTTCAAGTTGAGCTTATTAGATGCGTTGCTGGAGGGGCCCGCCCGTCATGGCGGGGCTAATTGGCTGCAGTGCACTGGGCCTCCAACCCGGCTCCCTTGTCCAATTAAACTCCCATCATCCTGTTGTCCTGGGCGACCTGCTGCTGCCTCCGATCTGGCATTTCTGTTTGGGTTTGGGTTTTGGGGTTTTCTGTAGTCCGTTCAAAGATAACTTAATGAAACACTTTAAATACTCTATTTTTTAATTTAAACTCTTTTAATTAAAGTACTTTTCATGGAACCCTCAGTCACGAGTTATTTCCCCACATCCTTCAGTACTTAATCTCAGAGCAGAATTGGAAATATCGATAGAAAGTGTAAATCATGCCCTCCTGCTGAAAGCGTTGTATCAGGTTTCGGCTCAAAAGAGCACCATTACCTTTAGCTGTCACGGATCCGTACACTTGATCGATAAACTTCAAATATTATTAGAGGTGGAGGCTTCAGAGATTTGCTCTGTTCTTTGGAGAGAGACAGAGATAAATCTTTCTTAAAAATTGACTTGAATTTGCACTCTCAGTCTTCCTGGTGAAATGCATTTCTCTTAGGCGTCCAGCAACTGCAAGGGGGACAGATTTATAGGCCATGTGCTTCTTGTACTGAAAGATTTAAATGGTAAATCCTTCACATATGACTTCACAAATCATGTAAAGTTAAAAGATTTTTACCGTTTCTGTTGCTGCTGTGCTTAAATTGTAAGGTACAGCTAGTAAATCATTTTAATGGAGGTGTCGTACTTGACTCAATAAAAAAAAAAGACAATGGTTTAGCTTCCACTCCAAAATGTTAATGTATTAATCAACGGGAGAATAATTGTTTTTTACTACATTATAAATCTCAGATGCCATTAGGATTTCAGCAAGGGGTGATGTAGCCACATTCCTAAATTAAAATTGTTTACACTGCCATACATCCATTCTGCATCACCATAGCTCATTCTGGGTTCATTTTGGAGTTGTTCTCCAGCCAAACATGTCGTTCCTCAGTCGGAAGAAGACATCCCGAGGGAGTGATGCTTATAAAGGAAAATTAATTGCATTGTGAGGTGTTAAATAAATAAAATAAAACCTGTCTGTGACAATGGACAATTATTCCTTGCTGTCTTTTTTGAAATAGGTTTTTAGGTTTTAAATTGAGGCTCACTCCCTCATACATCCTAAATGTAGCAAGCCTGTCACTTGTCTTTAGTCTTATAATCCTTGTTTTATCTCTAGGCAGCTGTGGCTTCTGAGCTTCTTACTTTTCCTACGCACACACCTCTCAGGGAATAAGTCATCGGGCACCCGTAGAAAGATGCTCTATCCTCCCTTCTACACTTTGTGTTATTACCTAAAGGTGCCATTCAGGGTGCCCTTACATAGTTAGGTCAGCCTCCTTAATTAGGATCTGCAACTGGATACAGATAGAACGAACGTGAAGACTAGGTCAGGACCACGCAGGCTCTATTTCTTCCCTCCCTGGCTCCCTGAGCTTGTTCCACATGCATTAGCGCTCCTCTGCTGCTTATAATGAAATTGCCTTGTGGGGAGAACAGATCAATTCAGCACTGGACAGGTCAGTCTGTTCCTTCAGTGTAACTTGATCCATCTTGATTGTTCTCTCTGACTCCTCCATTAAAAAAGAAGGTGACCTTCTGACCCCGGAGGCAGTGTCACTGGGGCTTCTGGTGTCTTGTAATAAGCTCTACATCCCTATTCCTTTTCTGATTTCAACAGATTCCCGAGCAGGTGAAGAAGGCTCGATAAGAGCGGTGGATCACGCCGTGATTGGCGGCGTTGTGGCGGTGGTGGTGTTCGCCATGCTGTGCTTGCTCATCATTCTGGGGCGCTATTTTGCCAGACATAAAGGTAAGCGAGGTGCCTTGGCAGGCAGGAGCAACGTGTCACCACAGCCCCCGCATCCGGGGACTTTACAAGGCTGTCCTTGATAGGCGGTTTGGTTTACGTGGCCATACAACCTATCTGCTTCCTGAAACTGGGAGAGGAAGAAAACCCAAAATCTTAGCAGCTGCTGATTGGGACTTGAGGAGTTGATGAGTAGCACTCCTTGATTTGGATTTTCTCTAAATATAAAGCTTTATAGAGTTGTTATTCTGCCATCCATTATTGGGGACAGAGTAGAAACGATCACTTAGGGGCTGGTATGCAAGGTGTGGCATGAACCCCCAAGTGATAAACATGGAATAAGCATCCCTACAGCCAGCTGTTTTTCTGGGAAGCAGGGGACCCTCCCTGTTCCCTGACTCAAACTCGGGGTAAACTGTCATAATGGCAGTTTGATTTACCCAGGTAAAGAAAATCCTTTGCCTTAAAAGCCACATAAATAATGTATTTTTAAAATTATCAGTGCAATTGATTTAAATTGCCATTAATCATCACACTTATCAACTGTGCAGTCTGGATGGGCAATCATCTTTTCCAATGTTCCTCCTCTCTGCCCCATGCTGCTCGATCCTCTTCTCCCCTCTTTGTAATTTATTCTTCCTTTTCTTTGTCAGCGCTTGTCTTTCTCAGTTATTTTTCTCAAGCACTATGCAATGAGCTTGCAGAGTTTACTAGGCGTTTGCATACTGCTTGATTGTTGAACTTGGGTTTGGGAGAAGGTCCCTTGAGCACAGCAGTGGAGGTCCAAGGTACTTGACAACCACCTTTAGGATATGAAGTGCACGTCTCAAGTATAAAACGGTTTGGGATGCTCAGAGCTGTCGGTCCTTCACCCTCTGCCCATACTCAGGGGGCAGTCTGTTTGGCCTCCGATGTTTATTTAGCTTGATAGACCCAGGAAGTGAGGACAGAGAGCAGGGCAGAGTCTGAGCAGCAGCTGCAGGGGACCAGGGGAAGAACGCATGTGCATCACTCTACAGAAGGAAAAAGGATACAGGAGAGAAGCATTTGACCGCTTGCTTTCTCAGATTTGTCACTTTGGAAACCCGAAAACATAGCAAATGTCTCGGCCATTTAAAATTGAAGAATCTTCAGGAATATAGTATATAATGGGAGGAGGGTTATTTGATTATGGCAGGCAGTATAAGTTTTGTCTATATACCATACTGAGGTGCAGTCCTTGTCTTTCTCCATGTAAACTGTTGGGATTTGCTAAGAGTGTTACCAACTTTGTAACGTTCTGTCTATTGTCATTATAAAGTGGCTGTGCCAATTAGCAAATCCATGAATCTGGGTCCGGGCTAGAGTTGCAGGATGATAAAGAATCACTTGTTCATTCAGATAGACCCCAAGCCTTGATTCTAGCCATTATAATGCAAATTATTTCTCAATCTGGCACCTCCCTCTGAAATGGAAGACAGGAAAATCAAACACACTTGTGCGAGTGCAAGCACATTCTCACCGATGGATGGGCAATAATGATTGATGAATCCAGGAGACTGTGGTTCAGATAAACAATTTGAGATGACAATAGAAGGATCATCAGGGCCCTAATTCATTTATTGGCTAATTGCTCTTCCTTGCTTTGGTCTTTAACCACGTACGTGCACATATCTGGTCACTGGTCCTTGGTGTTTACTGTTGATACGTTAGTCAGCAGCTCTCCAGCTTTCTGCATTTTTAGCTCCCACTCACGTCTTCTTCTGCTGACATCCTCTGGTCATCATCACTGCTCTAATGTCTCATTTGCTGAATTATATCGCAGCGGTTCAGTTGGAGTGGTGCCTTTGGAACCCCCGGATCCCCATTTGTCTCACCCACCTCGCTCTCTCCTTCCAATTGTTTTTTCCCCTCCGCTGCCTGCACACCACTTCGGCTGATGATGGCCATAAAGCAAGTTGCCATCTCTGTGCCACTTTACACAGAGGCCATCAGACAGTCACGGTGCTTTACCCCTTCATCTTTCAGGTACATACTTCACTCATGAAGCCAAAGGAGCCGATGACGCAGCAGACGCAGACACAGCTATAATCAATGCAGAAGGAGGACAGAACAACTCCGAAGAAAAGAAAGAGTACTTCATCTAGATCAGCCTTTTTGTTTCAATGAGGTGTCCAACTGGCCCTATTTAGATGATAAAGAGACAGTGATATTGGATCTTGCGAGAAATTTGTGTGTTTTTTTATGAATGGTTGGAAAGGTGCGAGACTGGGAAGGCTTGGGATTTGCTGTGTAAAAAAAAATGTTCTTTGAAAAGTACACTCTGCTGTTTGACACCTCTTTTTTGTTCGTTTGTTTGTTTAATTTTTATTTCTTCCTACCAAGTCAAACTTGGATACTTGGATTTAGTTTCGGTAGATTGCAGAAAATTCTGTGCCTTGTTTTTTGTTTGTTGCGTTCCTTTTTTTTTCCCCCTTTGTGTGCATTTATCCCCCCACCTTCCCCCCCATTTTGGATTTTTTCCAAAATCTCCCATTTTGGAATTTGCCTGCTGGGATTCCTTAGACTCTTCCTCCCCTTTTTTGTTCTTGTTTTTACTTTCTTTTGTTTATTTTTGAGGTAACTGCTTTCTGTTCAAAATTCAGTTTCATAAAAGGAGAACCAGCACAGTTTAGATTTCATAGTTCAGAATTTAGTGTATCCATAAATGCATTCTTCTCTGTTGTCGTAAAGATTTGGGTGAACAAACAATGAAAACTCTTTGCTGCTGCCCATGTTTCAAATACTTAGAGCAGTGAAGACTAGAAAATTAGACTGTGATTCAGAAAATGTTCTGTTTGCTGTGGAACTACATTACTGTACAGGGTTATCTGCAAGTGAGGTGTGTCACAATGAGATTGAATCTGTCTTTAATTCTGTATCTGTAGACGGCTCAGTATAGATGCCCCACGCTGTCCAGAAAGGTTTGGGGCGGAAAGGACTCCTCCTTTTTCAATGCCCTAAACAGACCTGACAGGTGAGGTCTGTTCCTTTTATATAAGTGGACGAATTTGAGTTGCCACAGGAGGGGAAGTAGGGAGGGGGGAAAGACAGCTCTGCTCTGGTTACTTCTGTTCCAAATGATTCCATCCACCTTTCCCAATCGGCCTTACTTCTCACTAATTTGTAGGACAAAGCAAGTTCCGTGTGTTGTGCGAATGACTGAATGGGACAGGGTTTTTTCTTTTTCCTTTGTGCTTAGTTAGGAAGGCAGTAGGATGTGGCCTGCATGTACTGTATATTACAGATATTTGTCATGCTGGGATTTCCAACTCGAATCCGTGTGAAACTTTCATTCCTTCAGAATTGGCGTGACAAAGGCAGGAGGGCACAAAAGAAGGGCCGGTATTGTTCTCACACTGGTCTGCTGTCGATCTCAGTTCTCGAAAGGTCAGAGCAGAGGTGGAAAAACAGCATGTAGGGATTTTCAGTTACTTAATCAAAACTCAAATGTGAGTGTTTTTATCTTTTTACCTTTCATACACTAGCCTTGGCCTCTTTCCTCAGCCTTAAGAACCATCTGCCAAAAAATTACTGATCCTCGCATGATGGCAGCCATAGCGCATAGCTACTAAAATCAGTCACCTTGGACATGTCTTAGATGGGGAGCCTCGGGAAAAGGTAGAGGAGTCACGTCACCATTTACATTTTTTTAAAAGAAATGTGGGGATTTTCACTGAAACATCTAGGAAATCTAGAAGTAGTCCTGAAGGACAAAAACTAAACTCTTACCATATGTTTTGGTAAGGCTCCTGACTCCAGATAACAGTCCTTATGGAAAGATGGCATCAAAAAAGATAGATCTATATATATATATATAAATATATATTATATAACATTTTCAGTGAGTAATTTTGGATTTTGCAAGGTGCATTTTTACTATTGTTACATTATGTGGAAAACTTATGCTGATTTATTTAAGGGGAAAAAAGTGTCAACTCTTTGTTATTTGAAAGCGTGTTTATTTTTCTTGTCTTTATTTTAACCTTTGATAGAACCATTGCAATATGGGGGCCTTTTGGGAACGGACTGGTATGTAAAAGAAAATCCATTATCGAGCAGCATTTTGTTTACCCCTCTCCTATCCCTAGGCACTTAACCAAGACAAAAAGCCACAACTGAACATCCCTTTTTCAATGAATTTTATAACGTGCAGCTCTATTCGAGCCCTTGGCACCCATTCTGACCATAGTAGAACCATATCAAAGGGTGAGAACCACTTAGCATGTTGTCGAAAGGTTTTTTTCAGTTGTCCTTTTTAGAAAAAACAAAAAACAAAAAACTACCATTGCTCACGGAATTGGCATCTCATTTTTGGGACGTCCCATCTTTCTGTTTTGAGAAGTGTACAGTAGTGCAGTGTTCCTGATGTAACTTTATGGCTTACAATGTTGACATGTCTCAGGTTCATGTGTTTTTGATTGGTGTTTTCCGTCTCAGGTAGATTGCAAAGTGTAGGCCCCACACATTGGAAAAAATAATAATAAAACAAAGCAAAAACAGGAAATTATGGATTTTAGTTGTATATTGGTTTATGTATTTTTTTCTTAAGTATACAGTGCACTGTTTGAAATGTATTGTTGAGTATTACTTTGTACAGGTTGATCACTTTTTTTAGAGTGAAGAAAGAACAAACTTGTTTTTTGTGTTTTTTAAAGGAATATAAAATAATGAAGGATGTATAATTGATGCCAAATAAGCTTGTTCTTTAGTCACATCGACGTCTTATTTTTCCCTTTAGGCCAGTTCTGTTTTTAAGGTGTACATGGACGATGTTACAGTGTAAGAAACTCCATATCCATATGTTCCCATTCGCATTTTGTATTGGTTCATGTATACCATTTTTACAAAAAAAAAGAAAAAAAAAAGAAGTACTATAAAATATCTGTCTTCTTAATAAAAAAATTAATGTTACAAAGTGATCCTTTAATCTCTTTATGGACTTCTTACGGACGCCTTCGCGTGAGACAAGAGATGGGCCTCTGGTCCCGGCTTCCTCCTTAGGACCGTGTGCAGGGCCAAGAACACTGGCAGTAGGTGCTGGGACGTGCTGCCGCTGGGTTGCTTGGGACTGTGTTCTCTCCCCTTCTCTGCTCACCCCTCCTTGCTCTCTCCCACCCTCTCAGTGGACAGGTGAGCCAGATGCCGTGGCTGACTTGGGATCCTCCACGTGAACTCAGCGATTTGTACAGGTGTGCGAGATGCCGCGCGGGCCAGCCAGGACAGGCCCCCGCCCCCTGGATGTGTCTCCTGACCTCACCTCCTCTTTCACCTCCCACCCCCACCAACTTCCCTGTGTTGGCTGTTCCACCTGTCTCTTCCTTTGGGATTTCGTGTCTTAACGATTCATTCTGCCTTCTTCTTTTAAAGTTCTCTCTCCTTTCACAAAAAGAAGACGTGAGCTGTGGAGGACTGGCTTGGCCATCTGCAGAAGGTCGTTCTCACTTACTGTTTAGGTCGCTGAGACTTCCAGGCCTGGGGGGACAGCAGGACTCAGTCTGTTGTCATCGTCCTTGCCTTGCAGGCCAAAGTTAGTGATGACCACACTTCGTGGTGGCTGATCTTGTAAATGCGCAGATCGTATTTGACCAGCCCCAAATGCCCTTTCCCCAGCAGCTGTGGTTGAGTTCCCTTTTTCTCTCTTGGCCAGGTAATGGGGAAAGTTCAGCCATGAAAGAAAAGGTAAGCTCCAGAAAAGCCAACGGCTGCGTATCTACCCCTGGCCTCGTCCATCCTGGCCTGGTCCTGTCTCTGTTAAAAAAAAAAAAATCAGTCAATCATCTACACAGTTTTTGAGCACCTGCTATATGCCCAGCATTGTGAGGGGCACAGAGAAGTATAAGGTGGTCTCTGGAGGCTAAGTGGCATCAGTCACACCACATGGAAACACGAAGTGGTCCTCAGCCCTGGATGCCACACCAGATATGGTTAAGCCCGGAGAGTGCTGTGGGAACTTCTCGGAGCAGAGCTCGGTGAGGGCTGGTGAGTCAGTTTCACGGAGGAGCTGGGACCCCCACTGGATCTTAAAGGATGGTTTAGCGGAGAAGGGTGTGATCAAAGGGACAGAAAGCAATAAGCCCAGGCAGCCTGCTGATTTGTAAAGGAAGAATTAAGTGGAATCAGTTGTGTGTGCGGGGTGGGACCACGCCTGTGGCTGTCCTCAAAGCCCGGGCAGAGGAGACGAGATTCCAGTGGCCTCTCCCAGCCTCCGCCCCAGGGCCAGGAGCAGTGGGGAGCACCGATTCATCAGACCTCTGTCCAGAGACCCACGGGGTGGCTCAGGATAGGGATCCAGGGCACAGGCTGGAGTGACACTGGGCTCAAATTCCCTGAAACACCAGGCGAATGACCCAACCTGCCTGGCCTCGGTCTCCCGCGCCGTAAGGTAGGCATCACCGTAACCTAAAAGGTTGTTCGGAGAGATAAATGAGATACGCAGTCAGCACTTCGCAAATAAGGTGTCAGGCATGCACTAAGCATTCATTACACATTAGTCATAAAACAAGAGAGGCCAATGGTGATTAAAAAAATGGAACATTACCCACAGCTACCAAGAAGTGGCCACTACTCAGAGGGAGCTCCGTGGGCTGCTGTGCGTATGGACACATCAGGCCCTTGTGAACCTTGTCTTAGAAGGTTTAATGACCCCTTTCTCTTCACCATTCATTAGTATAGTTATTCCAGGCCATGTGGCATGAAGTGTGTTTAGTGTCCACACCCCCTTCCCCCCTTGTCTGCAACGCGAAGCTCCAGGTCCACCTGTAAATTGCAGAGAAGGGACCCCAGAAGTTCCCTGAACTGAGGCAGACAGAAGGTGGCAACTTGCTGCATATTCGCCATTTGAGCTCCACTGGGTATGCAAATGAGAGGGCGCCAGAAGCAGCCCATGTTAGTAGGAGCTTGATAAGTTGCCCAGTCCTTCATTTGGAACGAGAGTGAAAATGGCCCTTGTTTCCTCCAGAGGGTTTCCACAACTGTTTTGGCCTGGCACTCTCCAAATACATCAAATGGAACCCCGAGGTGATATGCGGGTGTTAATTGGTACAATCTTTCACTGTCTTCTGTCTACTTGAAATGTAATTCTTGCACTGCTGTGGACTTACTCCGTGGAGAAATGTTCCTTTGATTCTGTCATCCAGAACCTTAAAGCAACCATGCAGGTACCGTGCTACAGGTAGAAAGACCCTGCTTAAAGGAAGGCATTTTTGTCTCATTATAAAATTATGCCTAAGATTAATACACCTTTTTGCCAGGAGGCCAAATACACAAACCTTCGTCATGAAGAACTGGCAGCCAGATCCCTTCAGAGTGAAATTTGTATTCACAGCCATGCACGTATAGTTTTTGAAGTGCTTGGGTGCCCTGAACCGCTGTACAGGAAAAGAAGGAAGGAACTCTTGGCCATCATCCAAATGACCTGGAGGCCAGTATCCTATTAAAGTCACTGGTAGGCACATGGTAGGCACTCAGCAAGTGGCAGTTGATTAAAGGGAGAGCAGTCAAGCACCTGGTTGCCTGAGTGTTACTTTATACTTAGTCTGAATGGGCCACCAATTCTGTATTTCAGACCTTGACATTTGCAAGTCCATCCTCAATACAGGTAGCTTTCGGGTCGGCCTTGAAGAAATGAGCCAGCCAGCCCTGAGTTTAGTGCTATTGGGCTCATCATTCTCAAGGACCCACTGGAACAGACTATCGGTCCCCACTTTATGGAGAATGACATGTTTGGTAATGGCTAAGCAAAGCCTTACTATTGCTATCATGCATTGCGAGAGGCCTTCAGAATGAGGTATGGCATATTAGAAAAATCCAAACCATACTCCTTGCCTTATTTGTTGTGTCCATTTCAAAACGTTGAAATGTGCCTCTGATAGGAGCCACAGGATTCAGTGCCCCCGTGACACCCCACACCGTTACTTGTTACAGCCAGAGGGTGCTAGGCACCATAATGTGAGCGCTCCAGAACTGCGACCCAAAAGCAAGACTCTCCTCTGTTTTCAAGTCTTCCAATCCTCAGCTTCCAGACTCTTCAGTACACAGGAAACTATTTGTTTTGTTTTGTCCTTTACAGTTTTATTTTTCATTCCCAAGTAAACGTAGAATGTCTACTGCCCCTGGTGGTCAGTGCTGGGGAATAGAAGTCGAGCCTTGATACTTAAATATGGAATTAATTCCAGCAAGGAATCTGACTTAAAGTCTACTGCTCTCGCTCACACTCATGCACACCTGCCCTCTCTTCCCACTTTACTCCCTCCTAATGCATCGAAGTGTTGAGCTGGGGAAAGTGAGGACCACTACTGAGGGACAAATCAACCCATGCTCTGGGCCCCGGGCGTCTCCAGCTGCCCTCCAGACTTGCACTGGCTCAGTCATATTCCAGATGTGACCACCTTAAATCTTCCTTAAGTGCTATCTTCTCAGGTTAATTAATCACCAGGCTTAAACTTGCTGTTACCAGCAGGAAGTCCGTCCTGAAGTCAGCAATGTTACGATTGCATCTTCTAATGCTGTTTATCCTGCATTAGTGTTTACTTAGGGGGAAAATTGATCTGTAATTGATATTTCAGTCTTCCAGAGCTGGTGTTGGAAGAGCCTAATGCAAGCCTTTAATAGCAAGCAAATATTTAAATCCCTTAATGGTTGCCGAATATTGAAATGTGTGACTTTATTACTCTTTTTGGTTTGTTTTCTCTGTAGTTGTGTATTTCATCGTTTAAACTTGCAACAGATGCTGGCAGGCTCGAGTCTAGCTAATCCACAAAAGCTGTTTGCCCAGACACAGCAGACCTGATTAAAAAGTATTGCTATGGAAGGGAGTCTTCTGCACTAATCAGTCTCTGTTAGCTAGTGACGAAATTACCATCCATCTCTCTCTCTTTCTCTTTCTCTCCCTCTCTCTAGGCCTGTTTTCTCTAACCTCCTCTCCCAGAATAAAGTGATGGGGGCAGCTATAGTGTTGCAATTAGGAGCATGAATCTTTTATCGTTTGGACAAGGAAGGGAAAATGCCATTACTGTCAACTGAAATGTCCTACTTGGGTTTTTTGCTCCTACTTCCCTGCCAAAGCCCATTGCTGCTGCTGAAAGTGTATAACATTCACAGCTGTTCTTGATGGCTTGATTCTTAACACAGCCAGAAATGTAGCCCGGGAGATGCTTAAGACAGTTTATGGAAAATAATAGATTTCCTTGCAGAGACACCAATGCGTCGAGAAGGGCCTTGAGTCACGTTAGACCCAGCCAAGATCACCAATTTTCTCCCTTTCTGGCTTCAGTTACAAAGGCTATTGCTTAAAAAAAAATGCAGGCCCTCTTGAATTCTCTGTTTTCCCGGTTGGTTTCTATCAGCACCCACAAGTCTCTGGCTATGGCGCTTTGTCTCACCACTCACCTGCAGCAGCCATGAGATCTGAAAAGAAGCCGTGCCTACAGAAGTGGAAAGAAAAGGATGCTACCAAGGGGAGAAGAAGAACTCCCAGGAAAGCCAGCCGATGAGAGCTGAGACTAGGTCCACCAGCTTGGGTGCTGCAGAGACAGACGTCTGTGTTGGAGGTCACCACGACCAGCCCAGCACCAGGGTGGGGTCCTTCCTTCCCTGCGTTGGCACCCCATGTGGCCATCAGGAATGCCACGAAGCGGTGTAATTAGTTCCCCTAGCTTCAGCTATCCGGCCCCATTGCCCTGCCCTGACCCTCAGACCCAGCCCTTAGATAGGAACTTCCGGGAATGACACTCCTTTTGGCAAAAGGGAGTGGCTTCGCAGTCACAAATGTTGGGAAGTCTGCAAGAATGAAACAACAAACAGTGCCTCACAAGGTTGCAGCTTTCAGACTGTTTCTGCAAATGCATGTGAAAAGCCATGTGTCTCTTTGCCGCACTGTGTCTCCCCAGTCCTGCCAGGCAGTATCCAGGAAGAGGGCAGGGGCCCGCAGGCACTGCCCAGCTCTCTCTCCTTTTCCCTCTAGTCACAGCCGCAAACACCCCAGCAAGTGCCTCCGACTCCCCCACTGTTTTCATTCTCAGCTTCTCCTAAATGGAAACCATTAATCATACTAAATTGTGCAATGATTCCATGATCGGGAGAATGCTGATGGCAAAAATCATGCTCCTTTGTTGTGCCAGGCAGGCAAAAGGCAGAAGTATTAGCTCGTCGCCCTGCCCAGCTCCTTGCAAATGCTGACCGTGTGTTTGCCCACGCAGCTGCCTCTGTGCACACAGCTTATTTTAGCACCGGTCTGAGGCCTTCCAACTGTTGACAGAAAACAAGGCCACCTCTTCCTTATTCACGGGCCTGCCAGGAGACCAGCGCTCCCTGAAGTCTTACCCATCTCAAGGTCCCCAGATCAGGGGTGGGGGTGGGGTGGGATTCACACGGAAAACCCAAGGTGGTCTCAGATGGGGCGAGCTGGTGAGGTAAGCTGTGTCCCCCACACACTTGGGCCAGCTGGATTGCAGAAGAAGCCAGGTGTGGGTACCAAGGAGGCTTTTTGCCTTTCAGAATTTGATGTCTGCTTCGCTTTCGACAAGCCTCTTTGTAAGCCACCCCTTCTGAATTAGAATCATTTTCCAAAAGCTCTTAAGCTATGATTAATGCCAGGGCTGTTTTTAACAATCATCCTGCCAGTCTTAAGCTGTAGTCATTTTCAATAATTTGGAGTGCTCAAAGGCAAGCCAGGAGTTTGTTGACAACAAAACCCATAAGAGCACAGCCAGGCAGCCACAAAAGATGGAAAAGCAAAGGGACCATTTGGGCTTAGCTGGCTTTCTGCTCCCAGAGTTTCACCACTAAAAGTTTGATTGAACACTCACAATGCATTAAGGATCCAACTGTGAACATGGCTCGGTGAGAGGCCTGCCAGCCTGGCTTTTGTGTGAACAAACGAGCAGCATGTTTGGAGGGCTCCGGGTTTATTTATGGACATGTGTGTCTCATTCATGCCGTCCCCAACCCGGAGTGTCCTCGTTTGTCTTGCCTTTGCCAGCGGGCAAGACCAAGGAAGAAATGCAGTTGCTTTGCTTTGGAGCTGTTCACTTCCTGGGAATGCTGAGCAAGTCTCTGGCCAGGATTTGGGAATCCCACTCTAGACAGCCCGGGCCATTTCTCCAGCCTTGTGTGTCAAGCGAGCGCTCTCTTTTTAATCTCGGCAGTTTCATGCTAGAGTATCCCTCTGTTTGAAAAGCCCAAACCAAAGGCAGCTAGGGCTTGAAATGTCCACGATCGCAGATTTACTTCCGTGCAGCTTCAGATGGCACTTATTTCTAGCTCATTACTTCCTTCGGTAGGAAAGGGTCAGCTCTGGGTGATGGGAGTTTAACCCAATGAATTTGGTGTGATTGATAGATATTTGTGTCTCCATTCAACTCCGTCAGCACACCGGCTATTGTGGAGGGTGTGTTGCTAGCCAGGGAGAACACAGATTGCGTATAGCTGGGAGCTTTTATCAGCTGACTTCCAGGAAACTCCCCTCAACCATGAATCACAGCACGAGCTCAGCCCTGTGCTCCATACGGCCCTGGAGGTGTCCATCACGTCCCCTCTCTGTCTCTTTCAAGCCCCCTTCTTCTGACTCAGAATGAACAGGTTTCTGGTGTTGGGCCTCTAGAGCCACATTTCTGTCTTGGCTCAGGGACCCAAAGGCAAAATCATAGCCTACCAGTGACTCCCGCATCCCTAATCTATCCACCTCGGAAGAGTTTTACTGGATTTCCCTGGCAGCTTTTGGGGGGACTCACTGAGACATCATCCCCCCTAGTATGGCACCTGCTTTAGGATCATGAGGCTTTGGGGAAATAAAGTTTCCTCCTTCCCTTCCATTCCCTTCTATTGCCTCTCTCGGTTAATAGCACCATCAGTCTCTGGAACTAGAAGCCTGAGAGTCACGCCTGATTCTTCCCTCGCCCTCATCTCCTGCTGCCAGCTGGTTACCAGCTCCTGCCATTGCCCCCAAATCCTTCTCAAACTTGACCTGAACTTGTCATTTCCATGTTGCTCGCCTCATCCAGGCCCTTTACCTCCAACCGAAGGGATGTAACAGCCTCTGAACTGGCTCCCCAGCCCCAGCGTCAGCCCTCAGGGGAGGTACGCTGAGTCCTCGCTTGCTCAGAAACCACTCTTGGTTGACCTTTGACTGCAACACAAACCCAAATCCTCGCAATCTGCTGTCAACTCAGTTTGACTTTTCAGTCTCTCCCTAGGATCCCCACCCCTCCCCCTCCCCTGTGTTCCCCATGTCACAGCTCATGACCAGTCACACTTCTGTGCCTTTGAAGATGCGGGGGTGTCCTCCGCCCTTGGAGGATGCCTCTGCCCCTCCAGGTTGCTTCTCTGTGCTTTCTCAATTCCTCTCGCTCACCTCAATCTGTGTCCTTATCAGATATCTGAACTGTTTGTTTACCTTTCTGTCTGCCTCAATAAAACAGTGACTTCCTTGAGAGTGGAGACTGTATCTGATCCAGCTCTGCACCTCCGAAGCCAAGTGTGGAACCTGGCCCTGTGCTCAGTAAATTATTGAATAATAAGAGAGAGTCTTTTCTCATCTGTGGTTGGATTGGTCTTTCATCTGTCCGTCTCCTTGCTGGAAATATCCTGGTGAGGGCTGCTCTCTTTCTTCTTTCCAACCAGCAATTCTACAGTCTCGAGAACTCCCTCTGTCTGCTTTGTTTTCATTTTTGTTTTGGTTTTGTTTTGATTCTGTTTCTTGCTCTGCCATGGTCAGCATCACTTGTACCCATCTCCCGCTTCTTCCGTCTCTCCAGGCTGTTTTATCCATTAGGGTCAATAAGGACAGTGCCTGTGTCCTGTCACCGTGTCAAGGGCCTATGAACATGTTTG
Source organism: Varecia variegata (assembly GCA_028533085.1). Classification (NCBI taxonomy): domain Eukaryota; kingdom Metazoa; phylum Chordata; class Mammalia; order Primates; family Lemuridae; genus Varecia; species Varecia variegata. The sequence continues at coordinate 107,963,196 of CM052438.1, forward strand.
AGATCTGGAAAGAAAAAATAAGCGCTTTCAAATCCAGAGAAGATAAGAAAACTATAAAATCAAATTTGTTCAATGTTTAATTAAATATCTACAAAACAATAACACTGTCAACCCAAAAACGGCAACCAGACTTAACAGGTAAATAATCAGGTATATACCATCTTCCATGTGAGATTGTAATATATTTGATGAAACCAAAGGTAAAATCCTAAGCGCCCCCAATCCCCCCCTCTTGGCCAAGAGGACCCCAGAAAAACCTTAAAACTGAGTTTCCTCCAGCCATGAAGAGAAGGGAGATGGGACACGCTCCCCTATTACTCTCCCCTTTTGGAGTTTAGACGGGCATTAATGTTAAAATAGAGATGTAAGACTGACAAAACAAACTCTTTGTGGCAAGAAAATACCAAATCATAGACAGGACCTAAAGCCATGCAAGGCAAAGGTTAAGTCACACCTGCAGGTCATCAATTTGCTTCACAGATCACTTACATACAGTTGGTATGTTGTGGCTTGCTCTAGATTAAGACTTCCTTATCTTAAAACCTTCCTTTCTACTGATTCCAAGCCTTTAAACAAAGCTTTATTTCTTTAACCAATTTCAAATCAAAGAATCTCTGAACCCACCTATAATTTGTAAATGTCCCCCCCTCTCGAGACTTCCCATCTTTTGGGAATGAACCAATGTATACCTTCCATGTATCAATTTATGATTTTACCTGCAATTCTTGTCTCCATGAAGGCATAAAAGCAAACTGTAACCAACCACCTCAGGCACACTTCTCAGGAGCTCTTGAGAATGTAAAGCTCTGGGCCGAGGTCACTCATATTCAGCTCAGAATAAACCTCTTTAAATTATTTCACAGAGTTTGGTTTTTTCTGTTAACATTGACATAGTGCGGAATGGAGCCTCTGTAAAAAGAGGTCTTAGGACCTGCAAAGGTTTCCAAACAGTCTTACCACTGTCTTTTCTTTTCTTTTCCTCTTTCTCTCACTCTCTTGCTCTTTCTCGCTCTCTTTCTTCCCTTCTTTAAATCTTGCATCCAAACCCTGAGCACATAGAGCAGGTTCTGGAGGAACCAGCCCAGGAAAGGACCAGATCTGTCAGGTAGGCAGAGCACAACTATTTTATGAGCCATCAACCCCTCCTGGAAGGCTGACACTTTGCAAGAATCTGACAAATACACCTGGGGCCTCAGAATGGCAAGCTGAGCTGCCCCAAATATGCACAGAACACTTTAAACTTTCATTAGTGACTACTCTCCTGGGTCCAGCAACAACAATCTGTAGAAATATCTGACCTGCACACCCAGCTTCCAATCTGTATAGCATATTGTCAGTGCGGACACCCTGGGCTTCGGAGGGCAGGTGATTTCTCTGCCCTGCTGCAGTTTTTCAGCTTTGGGGTTTTGTTTTGGTGTGTGGGGGAGGGCCAGGCTGGTGGTGATGAACCCCGACTCCAGGAGCCAGTATTCATGAGTCGTGTTTCCAGCTGTGCCTCTGATTCAGCCGTGACCTTGGGCAAATCACTTCCTCCCTGGACCCTGCTCTCCATCTGTAAAAAGCCTCAGTCCCAAATTGTTTCCAGTTATTTGTTTGTAAAGTACTTTGACAGCTCAGATCCACGGCGCCAGTGAAGAGCAAAAATACTGCTGCTGTTATAGTGCATTTAAAACCCAAATAAAATGCCTTGCTCTCTCTTGAGATGAAAATTAAAAAGCTGTAATAATTGCCGACTAATTCCATTGTTGCTTTATGGTGTCTTTTGCCACCCTGGGATCATCCAATTTTTGCCCTTTTTCTTCAAAAAATAAATAAAGGCTCCTTTGTGAAGAATGGCTTTCATTTAGTAAATAATTTTGACTTGTGTAATTACTTCTGTGACTTTTCTTAACTTCGCTTAGCTGCAAAAAGCCTCACCCCCACTGCAGCCTTCTATCCCTGATACTCCAAAAAGTAATTGTGCAATTAGGAAGAAGTGGCTGGAGCATCACGTTTCTCTATATTTTAAGTTGGGAGTCTGACTTTGACTCCCTGCTTGCTGGAGTGGGTGAGCCAGCCCGTTATTAAAAAAACAATTATGCTGTTAAAAAATCAGGAGCTCCACAAGTGAAGAGCATCGATTGGCGAGAGCTGGTCAGTTATCACCAGAAGGTCCTGACAACACACTAATAGGTTTTTCTGAAGATCCAATCAAATTTTCTAGGCAGAGGCTTGAGGTGTTCCACATGGGATAATGCTTGTCCTGGGCAGTATTGATTTCAGCGTGTGGCTCTCTCCTCTCTCCCTCTTGCTGGCTCCTGCTCTTGTGCTGCTGTTACTTCTTTTTTTTTTTTTTTTGGTAATAAAGACTTGAGCTTTGTATTCCATGTTAACAGTTTGGTGGGGGGAGGGGAGAGCCTCAAAAGCCTCGTCCGCCCTTGACCGGGTGCCTCCCTGCACTATCTCCTCTGTTCCTCCATCCTTGGAGTCAGAGACAGCATCGCTGTTCCTCTCTGCGTCTCCCCGACCTTGTGGATTTTATTCTCATAGCTGCTTCCAGCCCAGCCAGCAGCCCCTCTGGGAAGAGATTCAGCTAGAAGCCTGCTGGAAAGGAGGGAATAAAGCAGCCTAAAGTCACAGAGGTTTCCCCCACCCCCAGCCACTACCATCAAAGTAAAGAAATCCCTGGAGGAAGGAGAGGGTGTTGGTCCATGCACACTCGTGTGTGTGTGTGTGTGTGTGTGTGTGTGGTGGGAGGGACACAAGGATACCAGGTGCAGTGGTACAGACTGTTGACTTGACCAGGGTGCTAAATCAAAGGGGGACAAGGGGACAGAAGGGGACAGGGATCCAGGCCATCCTCTAGTCAAGCATGGTGCCTCAGTTGCATCTTCTTGGAGGAAGGAATGTCTTTTTTCCAATTCACATAACGATGCATAAGTAGGAAGGGAAGGTCTCCAGGGACTATAGGAATTCAACCAACTTGAGCGGCCAACCTGCTCTGCAGCCTTTTTGTTTATGAGGCCCACGGCTACCCAGCTGGCTAAAACCGGCCCCTGGCAGACCCTGGCAGCTTATAGATGAACTCACATGAACTTTCCTCATGACCATGCTAACATCTCCACCCTGGGAGGAGCTGTAACTTCATTACCATAACACACAACCTGTGTGCTAGCATGACGAACTGACCATGAATGCAACACGGGAACCCTTCCCTTACACGTGTTGACACATCTTTTTCTTTCTCTGCTGCCCCGTAAAAACCCCAGACCACTTTGGGGAGACACTGCTTTGGAGAATATTCCCAGTGCTCTCCTTACTTGCTGATCAAGACCTGCAGGTGTGTGGGCCACTGGTGGCCTGGAGAGGGGCAGTGGAAACGCAGAGCCGCCAGGCCCGGGGAACTCTGCTGCTATGCACTGCGGTGTCTGGGCCCCGGCCACTCCCCCACGCATGCCTGGGTGAGATGACAGTGTTTGCAGTGTAAAACGCCTCTGGCAGCCATCCCACAATCCTTAGTACTTCCATGTACTCAGGGACCCCATGGCAGCATCCCAGATCTATCAAGTTGACATTCACCTCACCTACCCAACCTCTTCTGCCAACTCACCTCACGTGAGGCTCTCCCATGGCCTAGGTGGGATGCACCTGGCACCTCCCATCTCCCTCGCTTCTCCTGCCCAACCTTTTGAAAGGCAAGAGATTTGGTACCAGCAGACCCGGGTTCAAATCCCAAATTCTTCATTTAATAAAAGTTGACTTTGGGCAAGTTTCTGATTCTGTTTCTTCATTTTGAAAATACCCACTTCACACCAGATTGTGGGTTTCCTGTAAGTAAAAATCCTGTGCTGCTACACCAATGTTAGTGCTGGGTTATTGTCAAACTTCTAGGTCCCTGGGGCTTCCTGAACCGGCAGGTAGCGCCTAACCAGACTCACACCAATTAGCACTTGGTTACATCCCCACACATTGTCCTCTCATTGTTTCAAGTGTGCGTGTTGTCTCAGCAACCAGGCTGTTAGTGTCCTGAGCACCAGGGTCGCATCTTACACTCGTCTTGGATTCCCCACAGCCCTGCAGTGTGCTGAGCACACAGTGGCTACTCGGTAACTCCTTGACTTCCCTGGGTATTTATTGTTCTACAATTTTCAGTCTGTAGCACTTCCCACCTAGGAAGAGACTTAAACGGAATCTGTAGCTTTGGTTTAGTTCATCCAATCATGGAATTGACTGTCAGGTCTGCACAGCACCCCAGAGCTCATCTGGTCCAACCCCCTCATTATATAAGCTTCGATTCCAGGCAGCCTCACAGAGAACCAAACACCAGTGCCCACCAGAGAGACTGTGTTCCTGCTCCTACATCACCCCAGCCAAGACACTGGAGCCAAGGTGACGAAGGAAGGGCTCCGCACCCTTCCCAGGCAGCACGTGGCAGGGCAGCCGTTCTCAAAATGTGGGCACTGAACCTGCAGCCTTGTGCCACCCGGGAGTGCATTAAAGTGCAGATTCTTAGGCCCCTATTTCTACTGAATGAACACTGTGGGTGGGGCTCAGCAATCTGCATTTCCTCTGGTCCTGTCGGCGATCCTGATGCCCACTCCAGTGTGAGAACCTCTGACTGCTCTAGGAGGAAAAGCTCTGGACTTCGGCCAGCAGACCTGCATTTGGATCTGGGCTTCACTCCTGCTGTCGGTGTCTTTATCTGCAAAGCAGGAAACACAGTGCTCACTTCACCAGGCTTGTGTGCGCCCTAGCCAGGATGACACGCCTGGCACACAGTAGGCACTTAAGAAATGCTAGCTGAATGTGAATTGCCACTTGTCTTGGCTAAGTGGATGAAGGGCTGATTGCAAGGCTGATTGGAGGGTATGCAACTTTCATCGCCTTCATCAGGAAAGACAAATCTATTAAGTGGCTAAATGCATGATATTCTGTTCTCTACACGTGGAGAAAAAAGAATTCCATAAACTGAGGGAGACAACAAGGCAGAGTGCAAAGGCTAAAGATCTTGAAATCGGGAGAATCGTGGTCCAAAGCCCACTCCACCACCGTGTGTTGCCTGTGCGATCTTGACTGACTTACACTGACATGTTCATTCATTCAACTGACATTTTGGGGCTCCTACTATGTGCCAAGCAATGTGCTAGGCATGGAGGACACAGAAGGGAACAAGTCAGATAAGATCCTGTGGCAGATCAGATAATCCCCTTGCTCTCCTATAAATCCCCACCCCCTTGCAGTAGGGCAGAGCATATGCAATTGAGCAGAAGGGATGTGTGTCCCTGCCACGCTGAGGGCGCATTTTCTCTACTCACATATGATTCTCCAGTGTCTCTTTCCTTGCTGCAGCCCCTGAGAAGGTCGATGTTCCACATGGTACGGCCACAAGACGCTGAAGCCACCACTGTCCTGGATCTCTGAGTGACAAGTTGGGACATACAGCATCAGCGAGAAACAGGAGATTTGGGGTTGATGTTTCCACTGCATAGCCCAGTCTCTCCTGACTAACACAGACCCTGCCCGCAAGAGGCTCGCACCCTAGTAAGGCAAACAGCACACACACAGCTGACTGTTTCATGACAGTTGTAAGAGGTGCTACGGAGCAGGCGTGGGTTACTGTGAGAGCATGTATGGGTGGGGCCTTATCTAGCCTTGGAGGCTCAGCGTGTGCACAGGTGTGGTTCAAGCCACGCTTCTCTGGAGAAGTGTAAGCTGGGACTTGAGGGATGAACAGGAATGATTGAGGCAAAGAGGGAAGAAGTCAAGTCCAGGCAGAAGAAACAGCGTATGTGAAGGCCCGTAAGTGGAAGGGTGTGTGACATTGATCAACGTGGTAGGAGTGCCCAGAGTGACCGGGGTGAACCAGAAGGTGAGCAAGAACCAGATTCTGGACGATTTTATAGGCCATGTTAAGGATTTGGGGTTTTGTCCTGAAACAAGTGGTAAACTGGAAATTTTAAACAAGGCAACAACAGGAAATCTGCTTTTCAAAAGGCTCTGAGCCTTACCCTCCGTATCTGTACCATGGGCACAACAATATATGTTATTCAAAGAACTGTGAGGATGGGATGGAATTACCTTGTGCCCAGCACACTGTGAACACTTACAAAGGTCCAGCCCTTTCTCTTTGTCTAGCTCCCTCCTGCGTGGAGTTTCCATCTGGCGCACACACTCTGGTATGTTCTTTTGTGGGGGATGCTGAGCTCTTCAGACAAAAGCCAAAATGCCTTTGCAATAAAATAATGACTAGTGTTTACTGAGCACTTACAGTATGCCAGATACTGCTCTAAATATTAACTCACCAAAATCTTAAGGAATAGATATTATTACTATTGTACCCATTTTACAGATGGGGAAACCTAGACATAGAGTAGTTCAACTATTTGCTCTGCATCACACAACTGATAAATAGCAAGGCAGGATTTAAATCCAGATACCATGACACTCACTATGCTTCCCTGCCTCTTTGAAAGAAATGGAATTTTAGGGAAACATGGTCAGAGGGAGCAGCTCTGGTCAGGCCCAAAGGAGCCAGTGAACACATGGGCCCAGCCACTGATGCTGAGCAGACAGCCTGTGAGAGCCAAGGTGCACACTCCATGTTCTCAGACCACCTACCCGTGCAAGGCAGAGGCTGGACCCTGTAGCTGACCCTGAACACTGCCCAGCCCCCATCCACCCTGAGCCAGGGAGCGATGCGAATCTCTAAGTCTCCTCTAGAGCTTCCAAACCCCTTTTAGAGATGATCCCTCCCAGCACAACCCGCGGCATACTTCCCAGGTCCCTGCTCAATGAGACCCTTGGGGTTACAGCGAGTCCTAGTGGGGGCATCTCTCCAGTGAGGAGGATGCCATCGGAACTGGTGCTTGTCCACGGGATCAAGCCTGAAGCACACAGTGTCAGCAAACACCAGAGCCCCTGCAGAAGGGGGCTTCGAGGCAAGCAGGCAGGATGGCCGCCCTGCCCTGCCACTCTCTGCAGTCAACCAGAAAGCCAGAAAATGTGCCCGGCGACCAGCGAAGCAGATGGCTGAGAATATCATGTATATACAATATTTATGAAATGTGAGCTGAGCAGAGCTGAGGCTGAGACTCCAGTCCCAGGCAGAGTAATTCAGCCCTGTGTGATGAACAAGATTGTAATTGGGGTAGTTCCAATTTACTAACCATTTGCAAAAGATTACATACCTCTCACATATTATCCTCTCCTAATCTTACTTTAATGAACCCTACTCTATCTGGATATATAATTTTAGGGTGGGGGGAAAAACAATTTCTAGCCTAGAAGGCAAAGCTGTAGCTAATACATTAACATCCAAATTAGGGAGAGGGAGAGTAATTGTGAGATCTATAGCTAAAGTAATTTAAAGCCTCCATCCCCTTCTAGAGTAGAAGACAGATAGTGGAGGCGGCTCTTGTTACAACCAAAGGCTTCCCAGTGGGGGGTGAGGACTTTCCCTCCAGCATGGCAGCCTCACCTGGAAACGCTCACTTCACCTGAAGAGGGGACACCATAGGAGTGTGTTTCTCGACTGATCTTCACTGGTGGAAATGAGCCATACTTGTATTAGGAAGGAAGCAAGTCAGACTAATAGAAGAACTTCCAAGGAGTAACATTTGTTGTCAAGCACACTTCCCTAAAAGCTTAAGACTAGGAGGGATCCTTAGGACTGAATTAACTTATCTTTACATCCGGTTCATCATGTGTAAAAGGGGAACGGGGTGGAATAATAATGTGACCTGAGTCACACCTTCATTCAGTCAACAATTCTTATTGAGACCTGCTATGTGCCCAGCACTCCTCTAAGTGCCGAGTTGGGGGTGGGGGGGACAGAAGTTTAAAAGATGAAGTTCCTGCTCTCAGGAAGTTTACATTTTCATGAGGAAAGTAAACCAAATACACATTCAGTATTTTGGTGATAGGACAAGGACAGGGTCCCTGCACCTAGAGTACTCGTGACGGGCTTGCGCTCCTTCAATACCAAGAGTGGCACATCGGATCTCCCAGCCACTGGGCTTGGGGAAGTCCCTGGAATTGCTTTCGTGCCTAGGTCTCGCTGGGGACCGTCCACCCTGAGCCATCGCCCTCTTCCACTTTGGAGGTGTGGTCTGTATTTGAAGTTTGGGGGACATTACAGACTTCGGGAGGCAAATGCCATACAGCTACCACTCCAGAGTGAGGGCTGCAGGCGGCAGAGACCCAGTGTCCAGGGCTGTCCTGCCCAGAGCTCTGTCTCTGGCCAGTGGAGGTCTGGAGCCCTTCCGCCCATGCAGCTTGTGATAGGTAGGGGACTCCCAGGGGAGGTCGGAGAACACAGCCAGGGAAAGGCGACACCTGCAATACTGGAAACTTCCTTCCAAACGCCTCCCTGATCCCCATCCGCAACTCGGAGCAGGACTGCAGGGGAGAGATGCTCCACCATGCTCTCCCTGTTCCTACGACTCGCCAAGGGCCCAAGAGGGAGGGCAGGGCGGAGGAGAGGCACATGCAGAGTAGCCAAGGCCCCGCCATCGGGGGCTGGAGCCTCTGCCACGCTGTAAGCACAGGCTGGGTGCCAAGAGAGGACTGCTCGCCACCACAGCTTTGCTGGCCACACTGGTCACAGCTACCCCAGGATGGAGGCACCAAGGCTGTCTGGGTCCCAGATGTGATGCTGTGACCCAGGAATGGCAGACAAGGGTTATGGCCAGAGCCCTGGGCCCCATCTGTTTGGAGCCCTCTCCAAGCACCCCCCTTCCCTCCCCAGGTCCCCCTTCCAATCTCACTTAATTGCCTCTCAGAATTGTTTGCCAGGGTGCGGGAGACTGATGGCACCCAGGGGCTCTCTGTTCCTAGAGCTTGTCCATCAGACCTGCTCACTTGCATGTGCACTCCAACCCTTTCCTTGCTCTCTGTCCTCCACACTTTGTCTAAATAAACACACACAGACACCTGAACAGCAAGGAGCAGCCTGTCCAGCTCGCCAGGAAGCCTCAGGAAATTCACAGCCATTTAAGCACACCCTGGCAGGAAGGGGAAACAGGGCTGGTGGCTAGGAGCTCCAGCTTCCCTCTGGTCTCTCAGCCACCTCAGGGAGCCAAAGTCATCTGGTCCCTAGTTCCCCAGGCCCACCCTGAGGGAGTCTGGATTTGGTGAAAAAAATCTGATAAAAAGCCTTTGGGATTAACAAATGCTATGGACTGAATGTGTCCCTCCAAATTCATCTGCTGAAGTCCTAATCTCCAATGTGATAGTATTTGGAGGTGGAACTTTGGTAATTAGGTTTAGATGAGGACATGAGAGTGCAGCCCCCATGATGGGATGGGGACCTTCTAAGGGGGTAAAGGGACCAGAGCTCACTCTCTGCCCTGGGAGGGCACAGCAAAAAAGCAGCGGTCTGTAACCAGGAAGAGGGCCCTCACCAAGAACCAAATCTGCCAGCGTCCGTATCTTGGACTTCCTAGGCTCCAGAACTGTGAGAAAGAAATGCCTGTTGTTTAAGCCATCTGGTCCATGGTATGTGTTAAAACAGCCCAAACTGACCAAGACAATAAGCAGCAAGGCTGGGCTGGATGCCCTTCCAGATGCCAGACCCTGCCTGGTAATTTGGCAGGTTCCACCCTTCCCAGCCCCGACCACAATAGCTGGCCCTGGTTTCTGCCTTTGCAGGTGTGTGTGCTGCTAGCTCAGCACATGACGGGGAGAGGGGACAAGGAGAATCTAGGCGAAATACACAAATAAAATCAGAGAAGAGAACAAGGAAGGTGGAAAGGAAGGAAAGAAGGAGAGGAAGGGAAGGAGAGAGGGTGCTTAACTCCCAATAAGCTAAACAACTGCATAAGTGCATGGAACACGGGGCCTCTGCTGTCTTCTGAGAGGTGAGTGTTGACGGGGGGTGAGCAAGCATCCCAGATTGCCCAGGAGTAAGGAGGTTCCTGAGACAGGGGACTTTCACCACTAAAACCAGGACCAGCTGGTGACTACGGTGGGCTCAGTCCCATCCCTCTGCAGCCTGTGCCTTAGAGTGAAGCTTGGTTTAACAGCCCAGAAGGAGCCCGGGAGCAGGCTTCCGGTAAAGGATTGCACTCAAAAGAAAAAGGACCTCTTCTTCGTCCCTCCTGCTCCTGCGTTACCGGCCTGCTCGCTTGTCTTTGCATAGTGGTAGTTCTGGGAGGGGTAGTGGGGTTAGCAATAATAATACCCGTTAACACAGAGCTTTCTGCGTCGCAGGCACAGTTCCAAACCCTCCAGACACACTAACTCATTTAACCTTCCCAACTACCTTTGAGGTAGGTATCCTTATGACTGCCACTTACAGATGAGGAAACTGAGGATGAAAAAGGTCACCTGTCCCAAGGACACAGAGCTAGCACTTGGGGGCTGGGCATTCACCCTGTGCAGCCTGTCTCCAGTTGCTCCTGTCTCCCTGCTCACCTGCAGCCAGCCACACCTCTGGGCCGTTAGCCTCCTGTTCCTATGGGAACCAGTGGGTTGGGGGAAGGAGGGGCAGCTGGGCTTCTTTCTCTAAGCCACATGCTTAGGGGCACTTCTCTTGTGTCAGAGGCTGAGTGGTCAGGGCATGGGCCTGGGTCCTTGCAGCCACTGAGGTACTCAAGCTCCCAGGGCCACCAGTGGGGCACTGGGGCCACCCTCTCCCTATCCTTTGAGGGCTGACGTTCCCTGCTCTCTCTCCCAGGACTTAATGGCCTGCACCACCATGCTGCCAGGAAGCACGTGGCCTCGTGACAGCAACTCTCCAAGGCTGAAAAAGGAGCAAAAAGAATATTTGATCACAGGTGGCTGCTGTCAGTGCCGCAGTCTCTGAAGTCCTGAGGGCTGGTGCTTCCTGCCTACTGGGAGTCCTGTGAGGCCCCGGCCCGGGGCTGTGCAGCCGCCTCTGCAAAGGGGGCACACAGGACACACCTCTAGGATGTCACCCCGGAGGCTGTGTGGAAATGCCCTCAGAGACCACACTCCCTCACCTTCCCTGCCGCCTCTTCTCAGCAAGCAAGGAAGTGTGCCTTGGACAGAGTATGACTTTTTTTTTGTTTTTGAGATGGAGTCTCGCTCTGTCACCTGGGCTAGAGTGCTGTGGCATCAGCCTAGCTCACAGCAACCTCAAACTCCTGGGCTCTAGTGATCCTTCTGCCTCAGCCTCCCGAGTAGCTGGGACTACAGGCATGCACCACTATGCCTGGCTAATTTTTTCTATATATTTTTAGTTGTCCAGCTAATTTCTTTCTATGTTTTTAGTAGAGATGGGGTCTCACTCTTGCTCAGTCTGGTCTTGAACTCCTGACCTTGAGCAATCCTCCTGCCTCGGCTTCCCAGAGTGCTGAGATTACAGGAATGAGCCACCACGCCCGGCCAGAGTATGGCTTTTAAAACCAGCCAGACTTCACTTTGGTTTCAACTCCCATGTACAGCTCATGGTGACCCTGACAATGTACCAAACTCCTGTGTCCTCGTTTTTTAGGCTACAACACTTCCTGCTAGGTCTGACTCAAGAATTAAATGAAACATCACAATCAGAGTGCCTGGATTCGTATCAGGCCCACAGAGGGACTTGGTAAGCAGCAGATATAATTAAGTCACGTCAGGAAGCTCAGAGCATAGTGGGGTCCATCCACCCTCTGAGTGAGGAGGCACAGGCGTAGTCTGTCTCAGACTAATGCATTGCTCTGATTCTTTAAAGTTCTAGAGAAAAGGAGGTTTTGAAACCTCCTGTTGTATCCAATTTCATGTTTTAACAACTCCCCTCTGTGATAATTCTTTTTTTAGGTCTAATCCGAGTCCCTCAAGCTGCAACTTGAGTTAATTTTCTTTTGTCTTCTTTTCAGAAGAGATTGAGAATCACCCAGTCCCCTTCTGATATTTCTTCAGGAGCACAAGGTCTTTAACCTTCTCCCCTCCGGGCTGTGCAGCACAGAATAGCAGTGCTGGCTCGGTCCTGCTCCTGTTTCTGGCGTGCGTTGGGTCCCCAGGGGAACCTACTGACCCAGACGCGGGAAAGGTGTCTGTGGCACGTGCAGGGACAAGGGCCCAGACCCTCTGATTCCCTGAATCTGGCTCCCATAATCCCACCTCCTGTAATCCTACGTGTTCTGGGCCACGGAATTCTCTGCATTTTGGAATCCTTTGTTCTCTTTCTTGTTTTTTTTTTTTTTTTTTTTTTTTAAAGGGTGGGGATGAAAGGATGGGAAAGAACTTTCCAAGAAATCTAAACCGTGCCCCCTGAACCGGGCCTTGTCTCCGTTCAGGGCTGAGGCATGAGAGCCCCGGCTGCTGTCCCGTGGGGGGTTGGGGTGGGGGACGGGAGCCCAGCGACCTGCGAGGGCACAAAGGGCCCGGGCCGGCCTCGCACACCCCGTTGCCCCGCGCACGCACCCGGCGCTCATCCGCGGACGCCTGCTGCGCTTCCCAGCCACTCGTCCCATAATCAGCGCCATTATCTCTGGATAATTTTCCCTTCTCTCGGCAGCGCGGCCTGTGAAAAGAAGCCGAGGAAGGACCGTGTTTCTGGGACTACGAGGGGGACGTGATCTTGATTGCAAATGAAAAATTAAGCCCGCGCGTCTCGCATTCATGCGGGCGTGATTGCGCGACGGCCGCTGCGCGTCCCCCGCCCGCCCCCGCTGCCTGAAGGGTAGCAATGATCTGTCTACCTTTTCCTGGGCTCGCCTCTGGTTTAGCAAATCTATAATGCATTTAATCTCCGAAAGCCACTGCGCCTGGCTTTAAATGCCTAATTTGCTGTCGAGAGCTCCTGCAATTCTCTCCCCGCCGACGTTTATCTGGAGGCTTTTGTTTGTCCAATCACTTGGGCTCCCCTTGTGGTGGCGGGGGCAGGAGAAAGCAACCCCAGAGGGCGGCTCGGGCTCCCCCAGCGCACCCCCAGCCGCAGGCAGACTGCCCCAGGAGCCCTCCCTCTCATCCACCTCGTAATTGCACTCTTGGTCCAGCCTGGAATTCGGCCTCCGTGTGCCAGGCACTGTGCGTGCGCTGCGAAGATGAGAAGGAACCAGTTCCTTCCTTAGGGAACTCTGGGGCTGTTGGGAGACAAACCCATATAATAATTACCATACAGTGGAATAAATGTTTTAATAGAAGTGTGTACAAAATGCTGGGAGAGAACAGAGACAGAGGTGACTCATCTCTTGGAAAGATGATGAAAGCCTTCCAGACAAGGTGCTATTTCTACAGCCTTGCAGAGTAAGCAAAAGTTCATTCAGTCGGGTCGCCATGGCAAGGTGCCCCAGCTGGGAACAGTAGTACCAAGAGGATGGCCACTTGGGAAATGGTGAGGGGTAGGGTGTTGGTGAAGCCCAGGCTATGGGGTGAGAGAGTGCTGAGTGGTGGGAACTGAAGGGGAAACTAAGCCAGGATTTAGATCTTGTTCTGTGACAGTGCAGATTGGGGGTTTCTAGGCAAGAATATAAATACAAAGATAGAGATAGGAATGTAGATATATAGATAAATATATATGCACAGACATATGCAGCTATATTTAAGAGTATATATTTACATAGCTATTTCTGTAATTTATTTTATATATCATATTCATTTGCTAGGGCTGTCGTAACAAAGTACCACAGACTGGGTGGCTTAAACAACAGAGATGTATTTTCTCACAACTGCTGGAGGCTGAAAGTTCAAGATCAAGGTGCTGTCAGAGTTGATTTCTCCTGAGGCCTCTCTCCTTGGCTTGCCGATGACCACCTTCTCAATGTGTCCTCATTGGTCTTCCCTCTGTATGCATATCTTTGTCCAAATGTCCTCCTCTTACAAGGACACTAGTCATCTTAGATTAGGGCCTACCCTAATGACCTCATTTTACCTCTTTAAAATACAGTCTCCAAATACAGTAACATTCTGAGGTACTGGGGGTTTGAACTTAAACATATAAGTTTTGAGGGGGGTACAATTCAGCCCATAACACATATGAATTTACGTTTATTTATAAACATATGTATTTATTTTAAATTTCCTTCCAGAGCATTCTATAGCCCTTGGCCTTTCAGAACAGAGGCCTGGTGGGTGAGAGGGACACTAGTACAGATGCACTGGCTGTCCCCAGGCCAGCAAGGATGCGACTCACACCCGAGGGAAGGAGAAGGACTGCCTCTGCACAACCAACTCCTGGGCTCTGTCTATCCAGCCTGGTTGTTCTGGCAGCCCCCGAAGCAGCCTCCATTCTCAGGTAAAGTCCGTGCACCCTCTCTGTTGAGAGGAGCACAAATCCCCAGAAATGCCAAGCAGTGCGCGGTCTTTTCCAGAACGGAGATGTCACCTCCACCAGGACGGGGGCTGAAGCTGACTCCTTTAACCCTGAATCAATTAGGCCTCTTCTGGTCACAAGTGACATACCACATATTCAAATAAGCTTAAATCAATAGAGGATTTTGTTGGCATAGGTACCCGAAAATTCCAGAGGTAGATCTCAGTGTTCAGGAATGGCTGGAGGCAGGGCTATATGTGATAGATCTCCACGTGCCAGCCCCGCTCTTTTCTATGTTAGCTTCCTTCTCAGGCAGGGCTTAGGTGGTGGCGAGGTGGCTGGCCTTAGCTCTAGGCCCACATCCTGCCAGGGCCAAGTCCAAGTGCAAGGGCACAGAGAGAGAACATAGTTCTCAACAGGCCCGTAAGTGTGCTTTTTAAAATTATTATTTTAATGTTTTTGTGTCACACTGGATCTGTCCAGGTCACAGGAGCATCCCTGAAACCATCACTGTAGCCAGAGAAATGACCGGCCAGTCCTGGGGCACACAACACACCCCACCACCTGCACGCCCCATGGAACCCACTACATTCAAAGCGGGAAGAGGAGCGATTCCCCAGAGAGAAATTGTAGTTCTTTTGCCTTCAAGGAGGCTGAATAGCTGCAGGTTAGTAAAAGCAAAAGACATCTACTACAGGCTATGGGAGAAGAGGCTCCTGGGACATCATCCTAGCAAGATGTCATGGATGATGCTATCCCGGTTGTGTATTTCAATGATAATCCTGCTTGAAAGATAGCACTGAATTTAATTATGTTACAAGTTTTCTGCTACTTACCTAAAATAATTTTATTTCTGTGAAGTGGAATATTGTTCCAAAGAGAAAGAAATACTTTTCTTAAGCAGTTAAAAAAAAAGTATGGCAAGGTGGTTAAGTGAGAACTGCACTGGGGTCCCCACTCTGTCACTTGACAGCCATTTGATGTTGAGCAAGTTGCTTAACCTCTCCAAACTCTTATTCTCTCTACTATCTGGGGTTAATAAAAGCTTCTCCTCATTGTGTACCTTAAATGAGATGATGTGCACAAAGCACTTACACATAGAGCTGGCTCAATAAATATTAGTTGTTATTTTTAAGAGAGAGACTATCAAGGAATTACGGTCTTACCATCTTGCACCTGAAAGGATGCTTGGCATGACCACATTTTTCACTTGGGAAAAGTGAAACAAGAAGAGGTTAAGCAGCTACTCTAAAGTCACACAGCTCACTAGTCGTAAAGATGGGCTAGAATCCAGGACTCCTGATTCCCAATGGATCTAGCTGTACTGTGTTTTAACCAATCTCCTGTGCCAGGGCAGTCCAGGGCAATGACCCCATTCCCAGGACATGGGAAGTCCAGCAACCCGAGTTTCTTTGAGGATCTGCCTGGGAGGGGAGCTGAGACTTTGGCTTTGCAGAGACTCCTGTATGGTGGGGGGAGAACCTTGGAGTCTGTGACCCAGAGAGCTGGTGTCTGTGTGTTTGTGTGTGTGCACTTCCACACTCGTGTGCCCCCATGGTTTCAAGTCCCAAATAGACATGTTGAGAACATCGGCGAGGACTACAGATCCTGAGAAGAAGCCATTCTCCTCTGAACAAGGCGAGAGCTGAATGGTCCTATTATTCCCACTCCTTTTTTTTTCCTTGGACACTTAGGGGGTAGACGCCAACCCAGGCCCCCAGTCTTCAGAGAGCGGGAGCCCGATCCCTGCTCACTGAACGCCCGCACACAGCTCTGGAAAGCATCAGGCCCCACTCTGCCTCGTCCTCACAGGTCGTGTGCCCCAGGGGAAGTCCTTTGTCCTTTCTGAGCCTGTCTCCTCACCTGAGAGACGGAGACATGCAAGCTGCCTCACAGAGTTGCTATAAAGACGAAATGAAATGATATATGTGAACATAAACATGTGTTTTACAAACATTTTTGTAAGCATAAAGTGCTATATATTACCGTGGCCGTGATTGTATATTAACAATCAATAGCAGGGAAGTAAGCGGGCCTGCTCCAGAGCGAGGCTGCCGTAGAGTCGTGACCAGCTGGGGCTGACAAAGTGACAGTGAGGCATGCCAGGGAGGCCGGGGTGCCCCACAGAGGTGGGGGGGGACAAGCTGTGCCAGTGCCCTGCTACACCCCTGGGGTCAGTTCCTTTCCCTACTTCACACACACACACACACACACACACACATTCCACACACTCCACACCACACACACTTCACACCACACACACTCCATACCCCCCCACATACCCCACACACTCCACACCACACACACACCCCACATACTCCACATTCCACACACATACCCCACACACCACACACACTCCACACCACACACACACCCCACACATGCACATACCATACCACACATCTACACACACTACCTATGTACAAATATACACACCCACCCCACCACACCACACATACACACAACCCACATACACATACTCCACATACATGCACCACATACACACATATGCACACCTCACATCCCACATACACCACACATATACACGTGCACAAACCATACACATACACATCCCTCACACACTCGACATCCTACACTACCACACGTATACCACATACACACCACACACATATACACATACCGCACATGTGCCCACATGCACATACACCACATACACACACTTTCCCCAGCAATACCAGTTTCAGTAGATGCGATGGTGGAAAGGAGCTAGAAGTCTACTCAAGGTGTCATAGCACCCCCTTTTAACCACGTGTGGCACCCCAGAGACGGAGGCAGCAGTCAGGTAGCTATTAGGGAGAAAAAGCCTCCTAATCCTGTCATAGGGACCACTGGTTCTCAAACCTGCCTGCATATCACACTCACGTGGGGAGCTGAAAAGAAAGAACTCATAGATCCCACCCAGACTCTTCTGAGTAACTGAAGGTGGGTCCCAGGAATCTGCATGTTTATCAAGCTCCCCAAATGATGCTGATGCCCAGCCTGGCTTGAGGTCCCTCATGGCATGGTTGCCAACTCCTAACACCGGCTGTCTACTTCTCCAGAGTATCCCAGCCCTTAGTTCCAACCGTCCCTCCGGGGACCCAGTGTCAATTACTCCTGGAAACAGAAATGAGCCTTCCTCAAAGATTTATGTGGCTCCTGACAGACGGGGCTGCCAAGTCCCTGGAAAGGCTGGCATGTGTGGTGGCAGCCTCCCCACCCCCCAGACAGCTGCAGCAGCAGGACTGCTGGAGCTGCATGCCCAATGGGCTGGGGCTGGGGCTCCTGCCTGCAGATGCCCGTGTTTATCCCGGGCGGGCTGGAGGGACCTGGAAGCTGAGCCTGGTTCTCAGGAATTTGGACAGCTGTCCCTGGACAGCCACCAAGACCCTGCATTCCAGACCGAGATGGAGTGCTGCTCGTGTGGCAGCCGTGCGAATGTTACAGGTAAGTAACTTGGTCTTCCTGGTGTTCCCTGCCAAACTGGCATCTGTCACCTTACATTATTGTCATCTTCCATTTAGGTCCCTGCTTTGTGATTCTTTTTTAAATAAAAAAAGGCAAGGGAAGCAATCTGTGGCAAGGCTCCAAGCTTCTCTTAATTGCAAATTCCCTTAAGTACCACTTCCCTGGAGCTACAGGCCCTGTCTGCTAGTCAGGACTACTTCAGCCTGGCTGATTTTTAATAGGCATGCAGTAATTTCCAGCCTCTTCTAACTTTCCCTTTTGTTCATCTGCAAATCTTGGCGTGTCCCCATCCTGTGCAAGGGATCTCAAATTACTAGAACGAACCCACCCCTTTCTTTCATCATTATATTAAAAGGAAAAAAAGAGAAAGGGTGAAAGAGAAGAGGGGAGAGAGTGAGATGGAGAGAAGATGAGGGAGGGAAGGAGGGGGAAAGAGTGATTGCAATTGATGCTGGAAGATTAGCATTCACAGGCGGGGTTGGTCTTGCAGCAGTAGGACTGTGCAAATTGATCAAATACTGAAATACATATGGACTCGATGCTTTGGGGCCGCTCCCCCCAACTCTATCTGCTCAGGCCCCTCCTCTGAGACCCCACAGACCTGGAAAGGTACACACTAAAGATTTTAACCTGGCACAACAGGGGGTTTTCAGGGCCATACTGGGCCCTAAGGCATTTGTTCTGCTTGGTTGGTGCCCTTGCCTCAGAAGATGTTAAATATTTTGAATATCACCTTGGGCCAAAGCATGAAGAAAAATAAAGGAGGAGATTGCTTTTTCTTTTTCTTTGTGGGGAGATGGAAACAAGAGTGAAAAAAAAAAATAACTGGATGTAGACATCAGTAGGCAGCATCCCAATGTGGTAGATCAAATACTGCTTGCGAGACTCAGTTTCTGCCCTTGTAAAATTGGCCCAGTTGTATCTGCTGTGGAGGTACTTCGGAGCAATGCAAGCATATTGATTACCAAAGCCCCCAGCCAGCCACTAGAGCCATGCAGCTTCTCCCTAAGAGACATTGTCTTGGAGTGGATCAGTCTCCCAGGCGAGCGGGGCTGCCCCAGGTGGCGCCTGCTGCTGCCTCTTGCAGTCAGGAGAGGTCGTGTAAGAGCAGGAGAGGGAGCCCGGGGAAAGTCTGGGGAGAGTTAATATCAGAAATTGCTGGACTGACGCAAAATACACTTGCTAATTTGCCCTGGTGCCCAAGGAAACAGTAGCACGGTATTATGAAGGGAAGTAAGGCCAGGAGACGGGAATTGGTCTAGACACTTCATTCTTCCCTGACTCAATAGAACCTCTCTGCTGTGATTGCCAGGACAGTGACCTGGCTTGCTGGAGCCCTGCAGGGCCACCAGGGGCCTGAGAGTGGGCGCTCGGCTCTCTGGAGGCACTGACTGTCCGCCTGGGGGAGAGGCATGGCTGGTGCAGCGGGTGGAGCACAGAGGCTCAGGGAGAACAGCCCCAGAGTCCGTCCAGCTCTGTCATCTGCTGCTGGCTAGCCTTGGGCAGGTGCCACAACTTTGCTAGGCCCTGGGAAAAACACTGACATTTTAGGAGAATGGAATGAGAAGTGGACAGGAGAGTGCATCGGGGAGGGCAACTTGATTTACAGAGATAATGAGGTTATATTTTCATGATAGACCGTGCTGACCACCATCTGTCAGTTTCGCTCCCCAGACAGGGAGTGGGCCTCTCGAGGGCAAGGACTGTCCTGCTCTCTCTGTGAGCTCGTGGCCAGCACAGAGAGTGGCACTGAGCAGGCACTCTTCAGCATTCGTTGGTCTGAATGCCCTGAGGCCTCCTCCCAGCCAGCCCACCTCAGGCTCACTCTGAGCTGCAAAGGCAGGAATGCACTTGAACTTACCCCCCTTACCCCTTGTTACTAGCACCCCTTTCTCTGTACTCTACGTCTGGGGAAAGAGCAGTGCCCTTGGGGAGCTGGGGCTGGGGCTGGGCTGGGGCTGGGCAGCCACGGTGGTCACTGCAGATTGGATTCCTTGTGCACAGTGCCTTGGAGTTGCTAACCAGGATGCCCTGCAGCCCACTTTCCAGTGAGAGAGGCTGTCCCACAAAACACCCTGGGCTTATGGCCCTACCACCTGGTGACCACTCAGGCTGCAGGGGTTAGGGCCCTGGAGGCTGGGAGGGATGCTGCCATTGCTTGAGGAAGCCGACGAAGAGATTTGATTCTCCCTCCTTTCCCCCTACATACAAACCCATTTACGGCTCAGTTTCTATGGTTCAAACCAAGTTGGAAGCTCCACCTACAACTCAGTGACACATAAAATATCTCCCCATTTCCTTAGGCTGTCTACAAATCATCCCTGATAGAAAGAGAATGGAATTTGGAACCAGACACAACTGGGACCACTGCTTTAAAACTGCATGCTCTCAACCTCACTGTGTCCCAGCTGCCTGATTTGTACAATGGGGTCAATGGTACCCACAAGCCCAGGTAGGAAGGAATAAAGGAAATGGAGTCTGCACAATGCCCACAGGAAGGGCGCAGTCCCCTTTTCTCTCTCCACCCCACTGTGTGGTCACTACTCTCCTTAGCCCCGGCCTCCCTTCCATCTCACTGGGCTGTCCTGAGGGGTAAGCAAAGTGTCACCAGCTGTCCTGAGGTGTCACCAACACTGTGCCAGGCCCATAGTAAGCATGAAGCAATTTGATGTTTCCTCTTCCCTTGTGTTCTGTCTCCCCATGTGTTCCCTTCCAGCTCAAACATCCTTTGATTCTAGAGATGAAGTTCTGGTTATTTGGGGTTTCTGGATATGTAACCAACCTGCATGAGTTTCTGAAAAGGAACCAAGTTCTGCCCCAGACCCAAGGAGCACTGGCTCCATCTGCTGATGTTGGCTTCTCTCTCTGCGCCCTATTCTATCTTAGCAACGCCTGACCTTGCTCTTCCCCAGTATCTCCCTCCTTTGGGGCCTCGGAGCCCCATCCTCGCCAATAATCCTGGCTCTTGGCTGCCCCACGCCAAAGGCAGATGGTGTTGAGTAATGGGGCTTCTCCCTCGGTTGGATGGGCCAGCGTCAGCAGAGCTGACTTCAGCATCATGCTGGCATGAGCCTGTTGGAGCTTAGCACTTGCTCTTCTCCACTGTCTGGGTGGGGAAAGGGAAGGGAAGCAGGGATGATGGTTTTGGAATTCCTCCCGAAGCCAGGGTATTTGTGGGGAGATTGCATTCTGACTCTCCAACTTGCCTGCCATTGAACTTCCCCAAAGACATCTCTCTTTGTTTGCCTGTATTTCACTCTGTCGGTGTCTAAAAGGCTTCTTCCATTTGCTTTTATATATTCATTTGAAATGACTCCTCCAATATTTAATCTTTATCAGAACCTGGAAGCCTGGTATTTATTTTGCAGGTCAGTTGCTCATCTATTTTCCTGGAGGAGGCTGGAGAGCCTGACACCCCCGGGGGTGCTGCCATCAACATTAGTCCTGGTGACAGGAGGACAAATCAAAGTGCTGCAGGCTACCAGGGAGAAGATAAATCTGGCAAAAGGCTAATGAGTGAACTGTGGCTGCGGCAAGAGATGGCCTCCAGGAGTTTCCAGACCTTCCGGTTGCAGGGAGTGGGTCCTGTTCTGGGGACAGGATGGAGAGGGCATGTGGTTGGCACGAGTTGGTTTTTCCAGAGGTGGTTGGGCATCAGAGTCCAAACTTCTGGGCAGTGGAGAGGGCAGTGAAGAAGATCTCCACTTCTCAAGACATATGGCTTTTATCTACTGTGAGTGAAAAGCCCAGGACTATACTCACACTGCAGCATGAAGGATTTAGGTTCGATAGTAGAAAGAATTTTCAGAGGATAAGCCTTGAGCAGGTATCTACAGAAAGTTGTGGAATAGCTTTTCTTTGTAGGTTCAGGGGTGGTTTAAAATGCACACTCATACGTCTGGGCAGGGGAATAGTTATCAATTTCATCTCCAAATATGTACTGAACACTTATTTTATACTGGGCACTGTACCAGGCTCTTAGAACATGAAGGTGGTCCCTGTTCTCAAGGAAGTTTACAGGTGGCTATTAAAGAATCAGGATGGCAAATATGTTTCTATCTCCTAATCAACTGCATTTGATTGGAAGTGGCTGCTTGGAGCCGGAAAGCTTCCACTAGGCTTAGGAGGAAAGTGTAGAAATCGTTTAGTGATGTCTGCGTTGGTGCGGCATAGCTAATGGTATCGACCAGCCAACCCTGCCAAGGGAATGGAGCATATTTAATTCAGCAAAAATGTTTTGAACATCTCTACCATGTGCCCAGTCCTGTGCTAGAAACTTGGCAGTGGGGTGGTTGTGAATATAAGTCTGCAAGGGGAATCCCATCTAGCTGGGAAAATCCAGCAAGTCACGATGAGACACTGTTATTGGCACTTGTCTAAAATCCTCAAATGGGGAAGCTGGAAAGGAAGAGAGAGGAAGGGTGGGCTGGAGTTCTCAGGAAGGCTTCCTGGAGTGGAGAGGGAGACGGAGAACCCAGCAAAGGAACAGCTACAGTCTAGCTGGAACATCAGTTTCCACCATCAAAAGCTGCTCTTGAAGAGCAGGTGAGAGAGGAGGAACAAGGAGGACAGCATAGCCCGAGCGAGCCAGTTTGTTCTTCCTTCCTTTTAACTTCCTCTGCTCCCTTCTCTCAGAAGCCTCTCCGGCTGAGGCCTGGGGTGGGGGGCGCTGCGGGCTCCCAGCGGGTCTGGGCCCCCACATTTCAAAGTGCTGCCTGCATGGAGAAGCTGTACCTGGGCGGCAGGGCTGACCCTGCTCTTGCAGGCGTGTGATGAATATTTCATAGCCCAGATGTAATCCCGCCCCAGCCTTCCCCTGCAGCCCCAGCCAGCACCCCTCTCCTCGCGCCCCAGCCCCAGTCCCCAACCGCTCCCAAGTCAGGGAAATCAGTCACAACATTTATCAGGAATCGGTATGAACCAGCCAAGCGCTGTGAAGAGCTAATCTGTGCAGAGCTAATAAGAATGAACAAAGTCACCACAGACTCCGCCATGGGCATTGCTGATAAGGATTTGTCAGAAGAATTGCAGGTAAGATCTGAACAGCCCAGGGAACTGGAATGCAAATGCCTCACTTCCCATCAGCCTGACTGGTGCCCACTCTGGGCAGACTGGAGGCTTCAGAACAGAATCACAAATGCACCCGGGAGCGGGGCAGGCAGGGAGGCCAGCTGGGATGAGGGTTGTGCAAAATCAGCTGGGCCAGGGGGCAGTGCTGGGGGTGGGGGGGACAGGGCAGAGTGGGGAGCAGAGGACAGGGAAGGAGAAGGCTGGCTAGGGAAGGATTTCCTTTCTCTGTTCCTTAGCAGAGTGGACAGGGTATAGAGGCTACAGAGGCAGGAGGTGCTGAATTGGGTGGAGGAAATAATACCCCAAACAATTCGAAGCTGCTGAAGACTGGAAGAGCATTTGGGAGCTGCCTACCTGGAAACAGGAAAGACTGACGCTGCAGAGCAGTGGTCAGAGTGAGGCAGTTCAGCCAGCCAGACACGGGCTTGAATCCCAATACCAAGTTTCCAGCTGTTGAGACCTTGACAAAGCTACTTCCCCGAGCCTCAGTTTTCTCATCTACACTACTTCATAAGATGGCTTGTGAGGATTACATAGAATAATCTCCACATGGGGCACATGGCACAGGGCCTGGCACACAGGAAGGCTCAAAACCCATTAGCTATTATTCTGTTCATGTTATGAGCAGTGTTGCTTAAAGACAACCTATACTCTAACTTGGGTGCTGGCAAACTTTTTCTGTAAAAAACCAGGTAGTAAATATTTTAGACTTTGTAGGCTATACGGTCTCAGTGGCAACGACTGACCTCTCCTGTTGTAGCACCAAAGCAGCCAGAGATGGAATCGGTGTGGCTGTGTTCCGATAAAACTTTACTTATAAGGACAGGGGGTGATCTGGCTTTGATCTTTGGGGCCATAGTTGCCGACAGCCTGGTGTAATTGGTCTGCAAACTGTTTGAGCCCATGTATCTCACAGGGACTTCAAAGGGAGGGCAAAGGGCAGGCTGCCTTTGAGCCCACAGGCTTCCTGCAGAGGCTGAAGGCACCTGGGGAATGAGACCCCACAGTTTGCAGGGGCTGTGCAAAAGGGCATGGGCTGGGGGCGGGCGGGCATTCTAATATATCTCTGAGAAGATTTCCCTATAAATGAGACATTATTGCCTTGACTGCGTTATATGTTTCCCCTCTATGCATCTTCGCTGCAAAGTTTACTGTGGGCCTGATACATTTTTACTGCATCTCCTAAAAGTAGACACATTTTCATCTTTTTCTTGAAATACATATCGTTAAATCTCTCTACCAATTCCTTCTGGCTTATTGGACTTGGGAGCAAGCTGTGAAGAATGATTTGTTTTTCGGGCCGTAAAGCCCCCCCAAGACAGGCCTCTGTCACAACGCCCCAGACCCAGGGGAGAGTGGAGGCAGGGAGGGCGGGAGGCTTTGGTGTGGGGTGTAAATGAGGTTTTTGAATAACATCAGTTTCCTATTCCCTCACATGTTTAAAAATCTGATAGTTTTCTCAAGTGCTGAACTTGCCACTCTCCCAGTGCAACAATATTGTCTTGCATTTGTGTGTGGCTTTACAGCTTAGAAAATGCTTGCGATGTATATATTACCTCTCCGTCTCCACCGCCACTCTGTGAGGACACTGGCAGAGTGGGAAGATCATTTCCACACCACAGAAGGAGTAACTGAGACCCAGAGGGGCTCCTCTAGGATGCTTGTTCAAGAGCTTAGTGAGGAGTGGTGCAGCAGGCTGAACAGTGCCCACCGACCGTATCAGTTCTAATCTTTGAAGCCTGGGAAAGTATCCTCATTTGGAAAAAAAAGTCTTTGCAGATGGGATTGAGTTAAGAATCTTGAGATGGGCCATAAATTCCATCACACTCTAAGTGTCCTTAGAAAAGAGAGGCAGAGGGATCACACACATACCACACACACACACACACACACACACACACACACACAGAAGACAATGTCAGGATGGAGCAGAGAGAGATTTGAAGATGCTGGCCTTGAAAACTGGAGAGATGCAGCCACAAGCTAAGGAATCCTGGCAGCTACCATAAGCTGGAAGGGGCAAGGCACAAATTCTCCCTGTAGCCTCAGGAGGGTGTGTGGCCCTGCTGACACCTTGATATCAGCTTAAGCGATATTGGTTTCAAACTTCAGGCCTCCAGAATTGTGAGAGAATAAATGTCTATTGTTTTAAGCCACTCAGTTGGTGGTACTTTGTTTCAGCAGCCACGGGAAACTTACACAGGTAGTGAAGCAGGGACTGGGAAAGTGAGGGCATGGGTGTGGGAGGCAAAGTCAGGTCTCCCACCTCCAAACTCCGCCAAGCTGTGGGCCGGGAGAAGGGTCCCTGCCTGAAAGGAAGATCAGGTGTGGTAGGGATGTTGTTGAGCTCAGCCAACCAGTGGTATTTACCAAGCCTGCACTAGGGTGCTCGTAACTGTGGGCTTAGGAGAGAAGTAGATGGAAGCTGGGTCCATGCCCTCGAGGCGCTCACAGGCTGGCAGGGAAAGCAGGGTGCACGTGCACGACAATTATCAAGCAGAGTAAGTCAGTGTTTGACGAAGTGCCTGCCTGTGAGAGGTGCACTGTTGTTCCTGAGTTTATCCATCTTCTAGCACAGGCTTGAAGTGCTCCGGCTCCTCTGCAGATGGCCCGGGAAGAGGACCTGACTGCAGACACAGCGTGTTCCCCAGGGGACTCCCTTTGTTTTAAGTGTAATGCTGGTGTGAAAGTACTCTGTAATGCAGGTGCTCTCATCCCGTCCTGGGGATGACAGTGGCCATGCCCAGGCAGGACCATTGCCCAAGTGCCAGGATGTCCAGGACCCCGGCTGGGAGTTACCAGTGGAGGGCAGAGGGATGGTGACATTAGATGTGATCTTGCAGAGGACGGGTGGGGGGCGCAAATACAGAGGTGAGAGAAAATAAATTAAAACAGGATTGATTTCTCGTGTCTAATAGAGATTTTCTTTCTCTGTGTCTTTTTTTTCTGAAGCAACATTTGGCGTATGTAATAAGACACTGTCTGAAGGCACTCCGAGGAATAGGAGCCAAGCTGAAGGAATGGGGCGGGGGTTCAGCTTCACTTGAATTTCCCCTCATGGATAGGAGCCTTCCCAGTGTCCCAGGAGGGGCTTGGTCTCACCAGAGAGGGTCACTCTGATGTCCACCTCGGTGACAGCCCAGTTAGGAGGGCCCAGCCCTCCAGCCCACCTCCGGAAAAGCTAGCATAACTTTAGGTGAACCCAAAATGTAAATAGCTAATTGGCATCTTATTAGTACAAGCAGAAAAGTCCCTTGTTATGGACAAGAAACTTCCCATCCAGCACCAATTAATCTTTAGTTCTAGGCGGCTCTGGTGCTCACCGTATCAATGGGGTCCAGGCTCCGGAGCGTGCTGGGGAAAGGGGAACAGGGAACAGGGACAATTCCCATGTCACTGTGGGATCTTGGAGCTGGAGATTCCCAGTCCTCATGGGGTCCACACTTTGGCCACCCGAGGTGGGGGGTGCCCCATGGTGGTGTGGGGAGAAGGCTTGGGGACAGGTAAGAGCACCTGCTGATGTGCTGTCCCGTGGGCAGCGCAGCAGAGACTGCATGGGGCGCTGGAGGACTGCGTGGACATTTATCGGGTTTTTTGTGGGGCGGGCTCTGTAGCTTCTGAGCCACCTGGTGTGTATGGGGATTTCCCCATCATCTGAGTCTTGGTGGGAGGCAGGGCATGCTTTTCCTCTAAAGGAACAGAAAATTCCAGGTACTTGCTTTCCAGGCAAGGCTGGCAGATGCCGGAGGCTGGGCCAATCTGACATTCCGCCCTACGCTAACCTACCCAGGAGATGAAGAAGTGGAGACCTGGGAGACTTTGTCTGGGGCTGGTTGCGAGGGCAGCCCCATGCCCGATACAGGAGCCTGCAGAGCTGGTGGCGTCACCTATGGGAAGGTGCTTGTGCTCCCGGCTACGCAGTCTCTCTTCACTTCCGCCTGTTCTCCCAGTCTGGCTTTGCCGATCGCCTTCCACATGCCGGGGGACCACCAGACATCTTTTAAATAAATTCATTTTCTGCTTACATCTGCCAGAGTCAGTTTTTATTGCTTGGCACTAACATACCTGACTCAAACAACATGTTTCCCCAGACAGAACAGGAGGCAAAGGAGGAGAATTCATGTTTCTGGAGAGCCTGGCATGAGTGAGGCTCAGGAATTGTGCCATTTGGTCCTCACGAGACCGTTTGAAATACCTGGTGAGTGATTTCCATCACTGGGCAGTTGAGGACGCTGTGGGCTGAGAGCAGGGGCTGCCCCACTAGCTATCGTAGAGCGGGCTGGGATGTGAGGTCAGGTTGTCCCCTGCATCCGGGAGAAGCAGGGGAGCTTTCACTCTTGTGGGACACCTCCTTCTTGGAATCATCCCACTCAGCTTTTAAGGCTTGATGTGTACTTTTTCTGGGACATTCAATGTGATCTTGAGGATGGGACAGGGGACGCAAATATGGAAGCAAGAGAAAATAAATGAAGATCCTGCACCTTAAGGCCAGAGTTTATCCTCCTCTCTGCTCTCAGGGTGCACCAGGCAGGTGTCCTGCTGTTCTCCACCACCTGTTGCTCATCTTCTTTTCCAGAGACTGGACGTTTCTGGAGGCCAAGAGTGAGGCCTTTGTGTCATTGGGCCTTATAACTTTAGCATCTAGCACAATGCCTCACACTTGGTGGTGCTCAATAAATGCTTAGCAAATTAATAACAAGCCAAGTCTGAGCATTACAGACCAAACTGGATACTTAAATTTTTCACTGCAAAAAGGACCACCTAATCCAAAAGGGGGTGATCACCTTTGTGTTTCAGTGATAGAAGACAGAGGCAGTGTGTTAGTGAGGATTCTCCAGAGAAACAGAACCAGTAAGATGTCTGAATACGTATCTGGATGTCCCAGCGCAAGCAGAGAGAGAAAATTTGCCTTTCCTCTGTCTTTCTGCTCCCTCCCGGCCCTCCACAGATTGGGTGCCCACCCACAGGGGTGAGGGCATCTTATTCAGTCTACCTATTCAAATGCTAATCTTTTCCAGAATCACCCTCACAGACACATGCAGAAATAGTGTTCTTACCAGTTACCTGGGCATCCCTTGGTCCAGTCAAGTTGACACATAAAATTGGCCATTACAGGCAGGAATGATAGGGCTATGTACAGACCTCGGTCATAATTAGGCTAAAAAGTTTCAATGACGAGTCCAAGCCTGGGGGTCTGCCATGCCTCCTTTGCCTTAGGGCCGGTCCTTAACTGAGCGCTGTTGAGGGGTAGGGTGGTGATGGTGGCCGTGCTTGTCCTGTCTCCACCCTCCCAGGCAGCCTTGCAGTGGATACTTACACTTACTTGGCTTACGTGGTGGGAAATCCCGGGAGTGCACCCTACGGCTCCAGATTTCCACTGGAACCTTCTCAGAATGGCCCAGCTCCATGAACTTTTCTGGAAAATTGGTTTTAAGCAAAGATTCCAGGGTGCAAGCAAGCAGCCAGAGGGATGGTGAAGGCGGTCGGGGCGCTTCCTGCTCTCTCAGCCTCACTCCCAGCGTCTGTGTTGGGCCGTTCAAACGAAACGCTGAGAACCGGAGGCATCTCGCCTGTAGGTGGCGCTGCCTCGGCCGCCCCACTACGGGAGGCCATGTTTGTATTCAGCACAACTTGGATCAGGTGAGCGCTCCATAAACATGACGCGAACCATCCCAGACCACCTGCTCTGCATCGAGAGGTGGCCTTGGGAGGCAGCTCCTGTCTGAGAGACCTTTCCTCTATTTCATTATAAAACTCCACTCTCCGTGGCCCGAGGTCCCCCACCTGCCGGAGCTCAGCTGACTGAGGGGCAGAAGACTGTCCTTGGATTGTTCTCATCGCTAAATAATTTCCAGCCAGCTACGCGGGAGCCTCGGAACCACATGAAGTGTTGTCTGGAGAAATCTTGCCCAGATATAACATTGAGACAACATTTAAAACCTCATTTAAGTGAACACAAAGAGAGGGCTCCTGGGTAAAAGAGACTTAATTAATCTCGTTTCTGTGTAGATACTTTTAATTAAATGTAGCTCCACATTCCTTCCGAGTAGATTGGAAGGGCGGGCAGTCTTTGCTACTTGGTGGAGCTGAGTTGAGGGGGCCGGCAGGTGGGCTGAGGCAATCAGAGATGCTGGGAGTGCACCGCAGGCCCAGGGCTGGGAACCTGGGTTGTGGCCCTGCCTCCCCCCTCCCTCCACCTCCCCGGTCAAATGTGCCTCCCACCATAGGTTCTGCCTTCACAGTCATCCCTTGAATGCCTCCTTCTGTCTCCATCCCACAATCCCAGTTCTAGTTCAGGCCCTGAACATCTCTCTCCAGGATTATGGCAACAGTCTCCTAATTGTTCTCTCTCCAATCTCAATGCCTTTCAGCCTATTCTGATTCATCCTGCTAAATGACTCTTCTTAAAACCCTACTTTCATTCCCCTGATCAATAATTCAGAATTGCTTTCAATTTTCGGATTAAATGCAGACATTTCCTCTTGGTAAGGCCAGAGGAAGACCGGTCAAGTTTAGGAGTGGCAAAAGTGCCTGGAGGGGGAGGTGACGTAGAGTGGATCCAATAAGAAGTCTCCTGGAGAGAAACTAGACCAGAGTCAGGCAGACTATACAAGTCAACCTGAGGAGTCTAGGAAAAAGGAGGAATTTGGATGTGAGGGAATGAAAACTGAGAAGACTAGAAAAGAAGCAAGTTTCAATTGAAGGAGAAACCTGGAGGAATTCCATGAGCCCGGGAGAAGTAAGCCACAGGGAATTTTTATAGGGCAGTATGCCTTGGACGGAGAAGAGGGCACTGTTAAAGAAACCAGTGTGGTGTATCTGTAGATAGAATGACACTATCCACGTGGCAAAGATTAGTTGCTCACCAATACCAGTGTTTCTCTTCTTAGTCCTGGGACACAGACTACATTCACTAGCCTCCTCCCTTGCAGACACATGGGGGCATTTAACTGAGTTTAGACCAGTGAAATGTGGGTGGAAGAGATGCATTTAACATCCCTTAAGAGGTCTTCTACACTATCTCTTTTTCCTCAATACCTGGCTGGATGGTGTGGATCCAGGGGAGGACCTAGAGGATGGCAAAGGCATTAGATAGATGGAACCTGAGTCTCTGAATGGTTATGTGGAGGAGAGCCTCTCCTTCCCACCCCACCACCATATTGGATTGTAATATGATTAGGAAATAAACATGCACTGTGTCAAGCCACTGAGATTTTGGATTGTCTGAGACAGCAGTTAGCCTGTCCTAATA
Organism: Varecia variegata; assembly: GCA_028533085.1. Taxonomy (NCBI): domain Eukaryota; kingdom Metazoa; phylum Chordata; class Mammalia; order Primates; family Lemuridae; genus Varecia; species Varecia variegata. Next base: position 107,993,162 of record CM052438.1, read on the forward strand.
CAACGGATAATTTGTATGGTTACACCTAGGAGAAAAGGAAGCAGGTAGACCGGACCACATTCAGTCCCTACAGTGAGGGCTTGTGAAAGTAAGCCTCCAGGGTAAGGCTACTTACCATCTTACCAATATCTCTCAGCCCTTCTTTCCTGTTCTTCTGTAATCCCGAGGAGGACCCAGTGACCAGAAGAAGAAATGTGGGCAGGCCCTGCCTCAAGGGGGAGGGTTGGAGTACTGTATTAGATATATTTCTGGGGCAACACTGCTGCAGAACTAAGGTTTACAACAACAAACATTTGTATTTCTCACTCACAGGCCTGTGTGTTGACTGGAGTGGCAGCTCTGCTTCAGACTGAAGAGTGTGTTCAAATCTGCTCCATGTGTCACCAATTCTGGGCGCAGGAGCCTCATGGCAGAATGCAGAATCACAAACCACCCAGCCAAGCCACACAAGCACATTTAAGCTTCAGCTCATGGCACATCCACTAACATGGCATTAATCAAAGCAAGTGACAAGCCCGGAGTCAATAGGGTGGAGATTTTTACTTTGCAGACTGTGAGCCATGGCAGAGTAGGAGGGAAGGAAGAATTGTGGGCAAATCACAAAATGTACAGGTTACCTGCCTAAAATCCAATGCCCCTTAGCCTGTAGGCCTATGTTTGAGTGACATAAGAGGCTTCATAGAGCTGCAAGGATTGGACAAACTGTTTTAGATAATGGAAAGGAAATTTGGAATGAAAACTCTCATTTCTTGTCTGGCTACTAAGTGGCCTTTGGCAAGTCACTTCTCTCTGGACCTCAATTTAATTACCCGGGATATGAGAGAGATGGGCAGGAAGATTTCTAAAGTCCTTCCAAGCTCATACCTCTGAAGACTCTAAGGAAACCTATCTCCATGATCCTAAACCACGATCTTTGAGATCCTATTGTCTTCGAGCCAGGCAAACTGGTGGTGCATGTTCTGCCGGGGCAGAGAAGTCTGGGAGGAGGTGATGTCTGCAGTGTCCTCCCCAGAGGCGATGCAGGGAGAGCAGGGGCTGGAGAGAAGGCTCAAGTATATTTCTCTGAGCACTTCTAAAAGCCCTTAGATCAGGCTGCTCAGGGCCTGATAATTTTTCCATTAAGAGGAAATAATTTTCTGGGTCTGTTTTGGTTGTATTTATCTGCAGTTGACAGCATCAGCCACCACAGCCGTAACATGCCGCCTGTCTCCCAAGACCAGGCATGCACTTGTGGGGAAAAGAGAGGGGCAGAGGTCTCAGCATATCCCAGCCTGGAGGAAGGGGACAGATAACTACAACATGACCCTGGTATCCATCTCATGTGACTCGGCTGTGACCTCAGGTACCTCCCACTCCATTTGCTTCCCTGAAAAAGAAATGTAAACAGTAACCCAAGTATGAAACCCACCACGGTGCTATCTCCACCCAGCCCCCACCTCCTGCCTATCGCTTCTTCTAAGCCAGCTTGACAATAACCATTCATCACTAAAAAGAAAACAAAGTACGGAGAAACAAAAACCAATCTAGGGCCGCAAATTGACGTCAAACTTTGAAAAATGGACTCTGAGACGGTTGTGCGGTGAGCTCTTTCTGCTTCCAGAGCAGATGGGGCTGAGCGCCTCCTGTCGCAAACCCTCACTGCCCCAAGTTCAACTTGGAGGTGACTACAGCCCACGGACCAGATTTGACTTTCAGAAGTGACATTGGGATGAAGAGGGGAGAAAGAGTTGTTCTCTGGGCATTGTGGCAGAGTAGAGCCACCTCTTGAGTTGGGAGCTCGCTTGCCTTGGGTGAAAGTTTTGAGTGGGCCTGGGCCTGGGACAGGGTGACGCTGGCTCCATGCCATCCTTCTGTATTCTGTCCCTTTTGGAGCTGGGTTATGAGATCCCGGCCAGTCTGACATCCATGGAAGCTGAGGAAAGAAGAAATCACAGATATTGCTACCTCACGCTTGTGTATGTAGAGGGCTTTGCCAAGTTCAAAGCATTTTTCCTTGGCATGCTCTCACTTGAAGCAAGCCCAGGGTGGAAGCAGCACAGCATATCCTGTTGCACAGCTGAGGAAAGTGAGGTGCTAAGAGAATCTATGACTCACCCGGAGTCACGCAGCTTGTGAGTGGCAGGGTTGGACTTGAACCTAGCTCTTTCTGGCTCCAGAGCCAAGGATCGTCTTCCTCTTCCAGACATTTTGAGCTGGAAGGAGTCTGAGGTATCATTGCGGTATCACTGAGTGCCTACATTTTTCAGAAGGGGACTCTCTCGACCAGAGAGGAGAGCTGACTTACCCAAGGTTAGACAGCCAACGGGTGGTGGATCAGAGTCAAGAGCCCAGGTCTCCTGGTCCACATGCCAGGTGGAAGTGCCATGCTGGCAAAGTCCCCGGGAAGGAAGGCCAGGAATTCTACACTGGGGTTTGCTTGGGAAGGGGCTGGGATGGCGATTGGTGGGTGTCAGATGAGATGTTTTGCTCCTGTGCTCTGTCTGGGGATGTGGTACTTATTTGTCCCTTAGACCAGTCCCGAGACAGCCATAGAATAATGGAAATCTGACAGGGATGGCAAATGGCCCACAGCTAATAATGTGTGAAAAAGGATTGTTTCTGTCTCCTCGGAACCAGTTTCTTCCTTCCCTTCTCCTCCTTGTGGAATCATGTACCTATTCTCCAAGCTGGTCACCCAGTGCCCTCAGCCTGTCCCCAGATGCTCAGGACTCCCAAAGGCCCTGGCCTGTGTCTCATCTCCGGGAGGAGAACCAGATACTGTGGGCACCCCTGTCCTCTCTCTGCCCACTGCTGACTTCCCTCTCTCGTGATCTGCTTCCTCGGGGCCTGCACCCTGTAAGAAGATCCAGCTAATCCGACAGGCTTAGCGAAGGCAGACTGGCCGGGTTCAAATCCAGCTTCCACCACATACGAGCCCTGTATTCCCAAGCAAGTTAATTAACCTCTCTTAGCTTCAGTTTCCTTATCTGAGAAATGAGGATAATAATACTTACCTCCTAGGGTGATTGGGAGCTTTAAATGACTTTATGGAAAGAACTTAACACAATGCCTGAAGCATAATAAACATTCAATAAATGTTAGTTATTTTTAGTTTTTAAACCTATTCATGCTCCTGTCTTGGTGGAGGCTAATGACTCACTCTGGAGCTAAAATAGATGTGTTTTTACAGAGATCTAATTGAGGAAAAGCCTTAACAGAAAGGTATGGAGATTTTAGTTCCTGACTCACCCTCTTAGGGAAAGACCCCCTTGAGTGGTGAGACCTTCCAATGAAGCCCCTCGGAGCACGTCTCAGGTTCCAGATGTGGGTCACGAGTTGGACGTTCGGATCTGCCTGTGAAGATCCTCATTGGCGCTACAACTCACATCCCTCAGCTGAAGCACAGAGCAAGGGGTTTTGGAGCCATAGCCATGTGATAACGGGGACACAGGTGGGGAAGTGAAGTGGAAAAGCCAGCAGGTCCCTGTGGCCCCAGTACCACCTCACAGGGTAGTGCAGAACTCGGGCGGGGCTTGGAATCAGGTGACCAGGATTCAAGTCTTCCCTTCTGTTTATTAGTCCTGTGTTCTTGCAGAAGTTATTTAATGTCTCTGAACTTCTGCTTCCTCATTGGGAAGAGATTGAAATAAATAATGTAGATAAAAAGCAGTTTGTAAATGATGTACTAAGGTACTATTCTTTCTTTGCGTAGCCTGAGTCAAAGGAACTTTAGATTTAGCACCTCTCACTGAAATATCTATGAACTCTGTGTCCCTGTTGTTCTTGCCAGAGCTCTTGGTTGTAAAGAGCAAAGGCCCCCAAAAGGACATTGCAGAGTGTGTGGAGGGGCGGGGCGGGTCTCCTGGGTGTGTGGGGCCTGCAGGGCTGTGCGGGAGTCAGAGTGAAGGTGGGTCTGGTTGCACAGGAGCTCCTGGGAACAGCCTCTCTGCCTCCCTTGGGCAGCCTGGGTTTCCCTCTCAGCATGTTTGCCTGTCTCTGTGCATCTGCTCTGTTCTCCCCTATTCTGTCAGCTTACACTGCTTACTTGTCATTTCTATTCAATGTGTGTGTGCCCACATCTTCCTTAGCCCTGTCTGCACACACTTCCTGCCTTACCACTTGCTACCACCAATGGCAGTTTTCCTCTGAACATCTTTGCTCAACCTCCGGAAAGAACCTGATCTGCCCGCCCCCGACCACAGGTCACCAGCTGCTCTGTGGATCAGTTACTCTTGAGTCCCCTGCCCACCCTTAGCAGTCATCTGTGGCTGGAAGAGCAGGGTCATGTGCTACTTAGGGGATTTGGGGTGGGCAGTTTCCCTTAGAATGTGTTTTAGAAGGGTTAGTAAATGATCTGCTATCCTAGGATCTATAGGCAAGTCACAGTGTATCAATGACAGACTTCCTCATCTCTATCCCCTCGGCTACTTTCTTAAGTCAGCCCTTTATCATCTGTCACCTGGAATAATCCAGTAGTCCCCTAACTGGTCTCTTGGCCTCCAAATTTGTCCCTCCTCCATTGGACCAAATCTGTTTTCCACTGAATTGTCATAGTAATCTTTCTAAGATGTAAATTTGAAGAGCTACAGGATCAAGTGCTGGTGAGGATGTGATGAAACAGGCATCTTTTATTTTGCTGATGGGACTGTATATTGCTACAATGTTAGAGGAAAGTAAAATAGCAGTATCTGTTAAAATTAAAAATACCATAACCTTTGATTCAGCATTCCCACTTTCTTTGGCAATCTACCTTACGGAAATAAAAGCACTGGTGTATAAGACTATGTGAGTTAGGCTACTTAGTGTAACATTATTTTAGGTGCTGACATATCCTGAATATCCATGTTTGAATAAATTTTACTACATCCATACACTGAAAAATTATATATATATTTAAAAAATAAGTTAGTTCTGTATCTATCAACGAGGAGTATCACAACATGAGATAAAGCAGGTTGCTTAAGAAAGGGTATGATGCATTTTTGAAAAAACTTTTAGTAAAAATATGGCACATATCTACATGTTTATGTTTGCTTGGTGAACATGGAGGCAGGTGTAGAAAATGACTAGTACCTTGGGTTGTACAGGGCAGCGATTGTCAAGCCTTCGTAAGCACCAGAATCACCTGTAGGGCTAGAGCAGACTGCTGGGCCCACTGACAGTTTCTTATTTAGTGAGTCTGGGGTGGACCATGGGATCTGCATTTCTAACAAGCTCTCAGATACCCCTGACGCTGCTCTTCAGGGAACACACTTTGAGAACCCCTGCTACAGTGTGTCCTGGGGCAATAGAAATGGGGTGGGAGGAATTATGAGTTTTCTTTATGTAACTTTATGTTCTTTCACTGGTTTTCATGCACTTATGTAACTGCTATCAATTTTGAAGAGGAATATAGTAAAAGAGAGGGGAAAATGCTTTTTAAAAAAGGAAAGAAAATCGACTTAGTTCATGTAACTCCCTTTCCCAATATCCTTTTGTGGCTCCCTATTGCCCGCAGGATAAATTCCAAACTCACGGGTGGGCGTGGCATGAGGCCTTTCAGAATTGTGGCCTGCCTTTGACCTCTCTGTTCCCTGCCATCCTGCTGGGAAGCATGGCCAGTCTACCCTGTGGCCCACGGAGCTGCCCACCATTCCCGATTGAGGTCGCTGCTCCAGCTTCCTTACTTTTGCTTGTACGGCTGCCTTTGTGAGCTTCAAAGACAGGAACTGACCTGTCTTTGGATTCCCGGTACGAAGTGCAGTTCTGTGCATGTACAGTAAGTGCTCAATAAATGTTGTTGAATGAGAGGATGAATGAATGGCTAGTAGGCACCCAGAGGAAGCTGCTGAAAGTGAACCCCCTGTCAGAGTGAGCCCTGCTCCGTGAGCATCTTCTTCCAGGGGGCTGCTGTGCGTGGTTCCCAGGTGCCTGTGTGTCAAGGAAATGCGAACACACCCAAACAGCAGGGGAAACGGGCAGGTGTGGGTCGAGCCGTCTGCGTTCCAGACCCACCTGCTTCTCCTCGAAGCTCTTCAGCCCCTCCTCAATCTTCCCGAGCCCACTCACTGTAAGTGGGTAATGGCACAGGGAAGACGGAGGGCGCAGGGAGCGCCCAGCGTGGGATTTCAAGGGGGTGGCATCATTATGCTGATTTCTCCTCGGAGCAAGAGTGTGTGTGTGTGTGTGTGTGTGTGTGTGTGTGAGAGTGAGCGGGCGCGTATGGATGTGGGTGTGTGCACATGTGCACGATCAGCTATGATTAATTGCAGAGTGCCGCATTTGCGTGGTGCTTTACAGTTTATAAAGCATTTCATGTCCATTATCCCATTAAGTCCCCTGAAACCCTGTGAGTTGTACAGAATGAATATATTATCATTTCCACTTTTGTGCTGAACAAAATAAGACTTAGAGAGTTTTTCAGTGACTTGCTTCTGATGACACTTTGAGGAAGCCCACCGAAATATAGAACAAAGGCATCACCTGGTTCTGTTTCCAGGGGCTCTGCCCTTCCTCCCACATCCTCAGCGGTGACTGAGACAAGGGCAGCGCAGGGCTCCCAGCGTCTCCACCCGGGAGGTCCTCCTCCTCAGTGGGACCCAGTCACTCCTCCTGCGGATCGCACTGCTCCAGCACCCTCAGATCCTATTAGTCAGCTCGTCACTCATCAGACATTGTTGAATACCTACTACATGGCCTGTCACCGTGGGGGACACAGAGATGTTTATAAGGGGGGACGGATCCGTAATGGACAAGAGGCCTGGCTTCAGATGTTGTCACCGCCTCTCTTTTTAGCTGTGGGATTTTAGGCAAATTATTTAACCTCTCTAAGCCTCAGTCACTGCATCTCTAAAATGGGGTCAATAATACCTACCTGACTGCTGTGAGTATCAACATGCTCTGCACAGTGTCTGGTACATAGTGAGCCCTCAGCAATGACAATGACAATTATTCTAGCTGAGGCAGCCAGGGAGGGCCTCACAGGAGAGGGGTCTCTTTAACTGAGTCTTGTTGGGTCTGACTGAGCCTCTCAGGCCTCAAGAGCTCGGTCAGAGGTTTAAAGATGCGTATGGAGGTGTCTGGGTGAACCAGGCCGGTCTGGTGTTCTTTGGGGATTAGATCCTGGTGTGTTGGCCTCAGCCTCCTTGGGACTCTAAGTAAGCTGGTGGGTGACCGGGAGAGCCTGAGGACCAGCCTCCTGTGGCACTGGGACAGCCAGTGCGAGGAGGGTGGGGAGTGTCACAGACAGGTGCCAGGTGCAGGGCTCCTGCCTGTGGCTGCCGTTCAACAAGAAGGTAGGTCGGCTTTAGCCTGGAGGACACTCTTCAGTCTTTCCTGCTCTGATACTTTCTTTTAGTAACCATGTTACTATCCTTCCCTTTGTGGGAACAACAGAAATAA
>CM052438.1:108001020-108055535 GCA_028533085.1 Varecia variegata
GAGCTATACAGTGAGGCATCTCTCAAGAATCTGTAGATAAAAGAACTAGTATTGTCTGCTGAGAATTAAACTTTAAGATCTGTACAGAGCAGAGATATGCAAAGTCACCTTCAGGAGACAGAATGGTTCCCCGGGCAGCATAACTCGACAGTAACCTGATGGAATGTATTAACACACCTACAGGAACATGTGTTAATCAGAACTGATGCTTCTCAGCCATGACACATAAAGAAAAGAGTCGTCAAGGCAGTGACCATGCAAAGCAGAGGGTGTTTGGGCCAACAGACTGGCAATACTACAGCCAGCCCGGTTACGGTGGTGGAAGGGGAGTATAATGGCCATTAGGTTTCAAGTAGTTCAGTCTCACTGGCCAGACCATCCTTGCTGAAGAGATGGACACATCAGTTCATCTTAGTGTGATGTCATCATATATTAAATTTATCTAACTCTCTCTTGTTTTCATTATTTAGATACTACTTCATGCATGTACCATAAGAGTAAGAACTCAATCAATATTAGTTATTGCTATTATTATTCTGATTACGAGCTGCCTTTCTACATGGGGACAGGATGTACTAGTCAATTAAGCAGGACTACTCTGTCCAGGGACAATACGGTTCTTGATAAAAATAAATAAACTAGTATTCCAAGTTTATGGATGCTACATGTTAACATTAGATTGCCTCTGAAATATGACTCTTTTCTTGGAGAGCTGAGCAAATCGGGTGCAGGATTGACAATCAAACCCTGGATGGGTGAATTCTCAAAGGGAATGGATGATACCCTGAGCAGCCTCTTGGAGACGGCCAGCTTGGAGTGGAACCAGTCTATGCCGTACCCTTGGCCCAGCTTCTTTCTCCTACCTGAAGCCTCTCCTTCCTAGGGGGCTCAGCTCAGCCGCCGTCATTTGTGAAGCCAACAGTGCGTGCTCCCTCATCCAAGGTCCTTAGCACCTGCCCTGGTTCCCATGGAGCACAGCACAGGTGGGGGGAAATGAACTATAGGAGTTAAGCATATAAGCTAATGGAGTTATGGGCTCTGGAGTTGGATAGCTGTGTAATTTGGGGAAAAATATTTAATCTCTCTGTACTTTAGTTTTCTTCACTATAGAGTTGGTATAATCATATTGTTGACCTCATAGGAGTGTTGCAAAGCTTCATGAGCTAATGAATACAAAGCCCTTGGTGCCACGCCTATTACATAGTAAGTGTTCAATGAAGGTTAGTCATTGCTTTAGTTAATTGCTGCTTATTTTTCTAAGCACATGTCCTGTCTCTGCAACTCATTGGTGAGTTCTTTATAGTAGAGACTATGTGAGCTTCAGTGCCTCCATCTATTAAATGGGAATAATAATAACCATGTCATAGGTTTATTAGGAGAATAAGTCAGATGATAAGCACAAAGAGCCCAGTTGGTGCCTATATATTTTAGGCGTTCAAGAAATCCTTATTATTTCTTATTATACCCATTAGCAGGTCCTCTGCTTGGCAAAGGCTTTGAACACAGTTGGTATCACATGTATGTGTGATTGCGTGGTGATCCAAGGGAACAGTGATAGGATATGCAGCTACCCTTTGGCAGTTGGAGCTAATGCACATGAGCAAATGAAATGATTCCCAGGAACTTTGAAATTGCCTATGTGGGAAGTGGTGCATGCTCTCCAGTGACATGGGCCAAGTGTTGGGACATCCCTGTGCCCCTGCACAGGCTGCTCCCGCATCTGAGATGCCCTCTGCTACTCATCCTCTAAGGACCAATCAAATGTTCTTGTCTTTGCTCTTTCTGACTCTCCTTCTCTGTTGCACACCCCTTACCTGTCACTCCTCCTTCCTCTAGCTTTTCATGCATGCATCACATGGCATGAATCACACTTTATCATTCATTCGTTCATATGTATACATATACACACATATACAGTCATGCACCGCATAACAATGTTTTGGTCAACAATTGACCACATATATGACTGTGGTCCCATAACATTATAAAATCCTATTTTTACTGTACCTTTTCTATGTTTTGATACACAAATACTTACCATCGTATTATAATGGCCTGCAGTATTCAGTACAGTAGTATGCTCTACAGGTTTGTAGCCTAGGAGCAAGAGGCTGCTATACCATATAGCCTAGGTGTGTAGTAGGCTACCCCATCTAGGTTTCTGTAAGTATACTTCAGTATGTTTGCACAACGAGGAAATCGCCTAACGATTTATTTCTCAGACTATATCCCTGTCATTAAGTGACCTATGACTGCAACAGATATGACATATCTATATGTATAAACCCGTACAAGTGGGCAGAGACTATGTCTTATTCATGATTTGGTCTTCAGCATCCAGTAGCTGCTCAATTGGTGTTACACACAAGGATAAAATGGCTTAAATGCTTGGTGGTGAACGTGCCTTGAGCTCACTTTCCAGTGCAGGGCTTGGGGTTGTTCCAGTCCATCTGTAGTCTAGCTCTGAGTCCCTGCTGTGACCAGTAGACCACCTGGGAGTCTGCGTGTTACTCCAGAGCAAAGAGAGATCACAATGACTTTGGCGTTCACACAAAGCCTGACGCAGAGCAGACGCAGGGTGGCGGTTACTATTATGCGTGTGTGCACGGGGGCGAGTACCCACTCAGCCGGAGGACAGCAGGAGCAGACATGGAATGACTATTGTGGTCACTGGTGGGTGCCCAACTGTCTCTGCAGACTGCCTCTGGGAGGGGAAGCTTCCTGCCCACCCACCCCCTTTTTTTTACACTCTAAAAAGCCTGGAGAAGATATGGGGAGCCGTTTTTTATTTTTGTTTTTTCTTTGATCCTGGCTGGGAGGGGGTTAGCAAGACCTGGATTTTCTGGACCCCCCTGGATCGCTGACACTGTGAGCGATGAAGACAAGCTGGTGGTGTGAGGACTGCTGGGAGAACCACACATTCAAGAATCTTAAGGAGAGGATCATTACTGATAAATAAACACAGACACTGTTCTGAAGCAGAATTTGTGTTTTTCTCTCAAGGGTGTCAGGAAATTAGCAAGCAGCCCACGTAGCGGAGGACAGCCGGCAACCCCTCCTGACCTCAGATTACTGCTAATGATAAGAGCTGGAAGCCCAGCGCCATGCACATGATGGTGGGAGTTCGACCCCCTGAGGTTGGGGACGTGCTCCATCTTTTGGGATTTTCCACAATAGATTTATTTTTAGCAAGAAAGGATTTAAAATCCCACAACTCAGTACAACTTATTTGCTTAAACCAAGTTGCTTCTCAGGAGAGAGTTGAGGGAGGAAGTCTGAAAACTGTCCTCTCTGGCCATAGGAGGGATGTCACTTTTGCAGAAGTCACCAAAAGTCCTGAGCCCAGCAAGTGAGCTTCTGGGGACCTCCCTGAAAGATGAGGAACGTTCTGCTCATAAGAGTCCCTCAACCACTCATCACCCGACCAATGACCCCAGATGTCGTGGCTCTGGGGTACTAGAAGAGACTAGTACTCCGAGGGTCTGGGAAACACTGCCCACTCACTCCAGCCACACTGGCCCCTTTGTTCTTCCTCAAATATGACAGACATACTCGTGTCTCAGAGCTTCACACTTGCTGTGGCCTCTCCAGATACCTGCGTGACTGACTCCTTCCTTCATTTTTGATTCTTTGCTGAAAAGTGAGGTCTTCACTAGACACTTTGATATTCCCCTTCTCTGCTTTTTTTTTTTAAGCACTCACTGCCAACTTTAATGAATTATGTCCTTTTCTGCCCTATCAGTTACAATTGCTGAGTTCCAGATTCACAGGCACTGTGGCAGGAGGAAATAAATACGGCCAGTTGTTCATTGGCTCCTAAAGCTTCCACAGAAAGTAACACACGTCATTTTGGCTCACATTTCACTGGACCAAACAAGTCACATGGCTACATCTAACTTCAAAAGGGAGAGGAAAAGGCACTGCTACCCTGTTTCTAAAAGGAGAACTGAAATATTTGTGAACAATTTTAATGACTACCCTACCTGTTTAAGAGCTTTCAGTGACCTTCCGTAGCTCATGGGATAAAGTCCAACTCCCTTTGCAGGATTTAAAAATCTCAGAATGATTTGACTCCTGCTTACCTCTCAGATTTATATTTCAGCTTAGAGGGTATGTCTTCCAGGTAGCCCTTCCTGACCATTGCTGTCTGGGTTAAGGATTCTTCATCCCGTGTACTTGTGTAAACCTGGTACCTTCTAGCACATTAGTACTCACTTGACTCTATCTCCTGCAGTGAGGTTTTCTGGGGCTCCATCAGTTAGTCTTAAAATAGTATCAATTATTCATGACCAGTATTTTAAAAAAATGAAACAGAGCATAATAGAACTCATAATAGTATATTATGTGTAGTAAGGATTAGTAATGCTTTGTGAAAGTTTTATTTCCTTTATATGTGTATAGATTGGTCCTGTGTACTGGGTTGACTTGTAAAATGTATTATCGGCTGGTCTCAAAACCCTGGTCTCAAGTGATCCTCCCTAAAACGTATTTCTTAGTCTGGCTGGTGGTTGAAAGCATTTAAAGCCACAACCTTACTAGGACAGTAAATTCCATGGGGCTTGGGACCACACCTATCTCGTTTATCCCGAACCAACAGTGACTAGCATAGTGCCTGTATAATACAAAATAGGCCCTCAAAATTTTTTTAAAAAATTAATTGATAAATGAATTCTCAGTCACCTGAGCTATCAGCTACTTGAGTTAGAGGCAGGGTAGATGGCTTGGGCTGCTCGTTTCTCAGTCCCATTACCCTTGAGGAAGAGATGCCAACTTGGATTTCCAGTGCCAAGGTTTCCCTCACTTCCTGAGCTGGGCTACATGGATGTGGGCAGCAGCCTACGGACCTCAGCAGCTCTCTGGGGTTGGAAGCCTGGAAGAGCCATTTCTCTTAATCAAAGCCGTCTTGCTCTCCTTCTTAAATCCAGCATTGTCCTCATACACAGGGGCAGTAGGATGCTGATTATGCTGCCCCAAAATTACTGTCAGCAGTTCAAATCCTATTTGATTACTTACTGGTTGTATGACTATAGGCAAGAGGCCTCTCTGAGCCTAAACTGCTTCCTCTGTAAAATAGATGTGATATTATCTTCCTTTCAGAGTTCATGTAGGGATTAGGGAGAATATTTATTACCTACGTCTGGCAGTATACACATTCAATAAATCATAGCTATTTATTATAATGTAATATAGTATAATATAATCATTATTACCCTGACTTTTAGAAGTACTCGAAATTCCTTTATTAGTACCCATTTCTTTGAGTTGAGGCATCATTTATTATAGAGTGCTCTAGTTTCCCTGGGAGTGGTAAGTATCTGAAATCATTATGAACATGTTTGAATGAATAACATGTCTTTTTTTCAGCGTGGAATCAGCTAAAATCTGGCTTTGATGGGAGGAAAGGAGGAGAAACAGAAATAGGAAAAGAAGCCTGGGATGAAGGAGGGGGTGTGAAGCCAAGGGAGTTGGGGGTGTCTAGGACAAACGTTTCCTCCTTCACAATGTTCCACTTCCCGGGCGTAAGGCCAGGGGGATGATGCTGCTTCTCTGCACTCAGTTTCATGTATATTCCTTTAAACAGCGTCAGCTCCCTAACGCCCAGGGAGGAGTGCAAAATGAAAATTTGGGGCTTTTCGTTCAAAAAGGAGGAACAGAAGTTTTCCTGTTTCTGGATGTGTCACAGTGTTTTTTATTTGCCATTTAGCGAGTGCTCTGTCGGGAGGTTGGTTCCTGCAGGCAAGCACAGACCTTCTCCTGAGTCCCGCCCTGCCACGTGGCGTGGTGCTGGGGGAACCTTGCTCCACCCTCCCGCCCCCGCACCACGCCCTGCTCGGGTTGGGGGCGCCGCAGTCCCCGGGCAGGGGCGGGGTTGCAGGATGCAGAGATCCCACCCTGGGTAAGCGGGAGGCGGGAGGCGGGAGGCGGGTCAGGACCACAGGTGAGCTGGTCTCCAGGCCACAGCGCATGCTCTGCTGTCCCATCGGACTTGGCTTACGAAACAGATCCAAAAATTAAATTATCATGAATTTCAAGACGATGTCCACAGATCTTAAAACCCCAAGCAGGGGACTCCTTTCTGGGCGCGGGGTCCTTGTGAACGCAGCGGGATATTCCAGCTCTTCAGCTCTGCTGAGCGCTGCAGCTTCCGAGAACCCCCTCCGCCTGGCCCTGGTCTTCCTCCGACGCCCTCCCAACCTTCCTCCTTCATCCCTGACACCCCCGGGGCGGCATCCCTGGGGGCTGCTGCTACTGCTGCTCCCCCCTCTGCCGGATTCCCCTTAAGGGGTCGCTAGTGGAGCGACTATGCTTCCGGACTCCTGCAGCCCTCCGCGTGGGTGCAGCTGGCGAGCGGGCCCAGAGGGAGGAGGATGCGCTGCCTCCAGGTGTATCTGCTCCTGCACCCCAGGTCTTGTCACAAAGCTTCCCAGAGTGAAACATGACTATTTGTGTACTTTATTAGTCACCCTACCCTTCCCCAGGAAAATGACTGTAACCTTTCTATAGTGGGAGCAGCAAAAATCTCCCTCTGTCTTGGCTGGAAGAGACCTCCCCCTCCCGGTTCAGGATACCTGCCGGCCTGGGGTTCTGTTTGCAAACGCCTTCCCTTCCCACCAGGAGAGGAAGAGCTCTCCGACTGAGGGGAAGGAGCAGGTTGGATAACAAGCGCTAAAATGGGGGCACCTCAAAGAGGGGCTCAATCCACGTGGATGAAGAAAGCACCAATAGAAGACAGCAGAGATCAAGTCTTAGGATTTGGAGTCCCCACACTTGGGTTCAAGTCCTGGCTCAGACACTTCCAAACTGTGTCACACTGAGACTCTGTCTTCTTATCTGCAGAATGGGTATAAAAGTAATTCCCGTTTCACACCACGGAGGTGAGGAGCAAAAGAGCCAATATGCAAAGAAAGTGTTTCTCAAAAAGCTATAAAGATATTTGTCAGCCTCATGGGAGATAACAGAGAACAAGAACATAATTTATTATTGCATTACTGGTCTTGGGTATTCCAGCATTATGGATATTATACTATTTTTAAGTACAAAAGTACTGGTATTTTTGTTGATGCAAACTACTGTTATTTTATAATAGTAAAATAATAGGATTTAGCTGTTATAATTTATGTAATCCTGTACTATTACCTAGTATAATGTTTATATAATATAAATAAAACTTAAGGTAGATTACTATTATATTCTAATAAGTACTGAATACTATTATTTGTAAAGTTTTAAAATGTGCAATCTGAGTGAGTCACATTGTGAGACATACTGGGAGTGATACGCTGCCTTGAAATTTCTGAACAAAGATGTATTATTTAGAAAGCATTGATCATAACCTTACTCTATTTAAAACCCTCCCAAGTGTCTTACTTTTATTTTTATTCCCATTTCCCAGTATTAGTGGTAAAGTTGGGCATTATTTTTATGTTGGACACTATTGTTTAAGTTTATCATTGATTTATATTTTCTCCATAGCCAGTTCAGATCTTCATCTACTGCCAGAGATTCCTGGGGGAGTTTTCATAGACTTGGTGTATGACAGGTGATATTAGGAGAGGCAGCAGGTGGAGGAGGAGATATGGTAGGGGATTGGGGAACAAGAGAGGAAGGAGGGACTCCTCCATTCTTCTGAAACTCAGAAATCACTCCTGAGATAGATTTCCTCAGCAACCCTACTCTTAATCTACCAGGTCCAAATTTATTCTCTTAGGGCCTTGGACATAGAACTCTGAGCCCTGGTGGAACTGGCCTTCTTTCAGTTGGAGCAGCATCCAAGGATAAACTGCAGAAGAATTGTATTAATAATTCAATCTCTCATTGTTAGAAAATGCCAGTATTCAGTATAGGTGCATTACATTTGCTATTTTGCTTTGATATTGCCATCACCATGGATAAAATATGACAATTTGGTGTCAGACCACTCTGCCGTTTTTGAAACCTTGGCAAATCACATCGTCTTTCTGAGCCTCAGTTTCCTTATCTTTGAAATGGGAGTTAAATCAAATTGACTTGTTGCTACAAGTTAATGTGATAATCCACAGAGCGTTTTGCATGGTACCTGCCTGGCCCATGGCAGGGACTCAGAGATTGGCCCTTGTTCTTCACTATTATTAGACTTCACTATTCCACCCTGGCCTTGAGAATCATCTAATTAGATGAATCCCACTACTCTCTCCTTTTTCACCCCCAGACAATGTTTAATCATTCGGCCTAACAACTCAATTACACAATGTTTGTTGCAACGGCTGTAGTGGTGAATTGAATTCTCTGATTAACTGAGTGTTACTGAGAAAACTCCTTTTGTCTTCACCTGGGCACTCACACATCTTTGTAAAATAGAGTATAATCCATTTTCCTGCCTTAGCAAGTAGGGCTAGAGACAAAATAGGCTATCTGTTTCTTTGATGACTCAGTGCTCCTCTCCAAATACTGCACGGTCCTGCGAAGAGAAAGGGTAGACGATTCTGGGCCAAGTGTATCCTGGCCTTGAAGATGGATTCCAGAATAAAACCTACACCCACCTGTTAGCTCATCATTTTCCTCTGTCTTGAGAAAATTGAGAATCAAAAGGGATATACATGTGTGGTGAGAGTGGGTGGGAAGAGGGGTGTGCAAGCTGAATTCTTACACTAATTAATGATTTCTGGTTCATGGTAGTTGGTTTTGGTTATTTGGAGATGTTTTTAGTTTGGAGGTTGCTGTTTTTTGAGTGTGTCTCCCAAATTTCATGTGTTGGAAACTTAATCTCCAAGTTCGTATGATGATTGGAGGTGGAGCTTTTGGGAGGTAATTAGGATTAGATAAGGCCACCAGGGTGGGGCCCCCCTGGTGGGACTCATGGCTTCATGAAGAGAGGAAGAGGGACCTGAGCTGACCTGCACTCTCTTGCCCTCTTGCCATGTTATGCCATGGCATGAAGGCCCTCGCCAGGGTCAGTGCCATGCTCTTGGACTTCTTAGGCTCCAGAACTGTGAGCCAAATAGACTTGTTTTCTTTATAAATTACCCAGTCTCAAGTATTCAGTTATAGCAACAAAAAACAGAGTAAGACTGTTCTTAGTCTTCTTCTTTGAGACTGGCATCCTGCAGCCAGGCCAGCCTCTGAGAAGTACAGTGCCAGTTTACTGGGGACACAGGAGCAGGAGAGACTGGGGGCCTGTCGCTGCGTGATGCCCTCTGCCATGCTATGCCGTGTCCCTTTGGTGCACACATTCCCACAACCTGACGGTCACTCATAATTCCTTGTTTTATTACTGTTTCACACAGATATCATCATCTCCTTTGTTTCTCTCAGAACAATACCCATTTCACAGGTGAAGAATGTGAGGTTCAGAGGTGAAAAATGACTTGTTTAAGATGACTCGGCTGGAGTTGGCTGAATTTTGGATGTGTAAAAACAACTTGAAGACTTGGATCTTTAAGGCTGTATCTCTTTTACATTGCAAATGTATGATGTTTAAATATATTTGGATCATTCATAGCTCAGTGAGAATAACTTTTTTTTTTTTTTAAGAGACAGGGTGTTGCTCTGTCACCCAGGCTGGAGTGCAGTGGCACAATCATAGCTCACTGTAACCTCAAACTCCTGGGCTCAAGCGATCCTCCTGCCTCAGCCTCCCTAGTAGGTAGGACTACTAGGTGTGTGCCACTATGCCCTGCTAATTTTTTAGAGAGACGGGATCTTACTATGCAACCCAGGCTGGCTTCACACTCTTGACCTCAAGTGATCCTCCCACCTCAGCCTCCCAAAGTGCTGGGATTACAGGTGTGGGCCACTGTGCCTGGCTGAGAATAATGTTTTAAGTGCAAAGAGTTGGTCCTATCCAAGTGATATCAACCAGGCAAATGGGGTGGGAGGATGCAGGGCAGCGCCGAGAGGGGCTCTGACCAGTCTGAGGGAAGAAGAGTAGAAGGGAGGAGCCCCAGCACCACCATGTGCCAGTTATCCCATTGATCTCTCCAACCTGAGAACTCAGATATTATCATCCCCATTTTACAGATGACATCACTGAGGCTTAGAGAGATTAAGCAATTTTCCAAAAGTCAGAGAGCTGGGAAACGGCAAGGCCAGGCTAAGCTTTTTGTCCCTCGAGGCTATACTTTTCCAGTCACTTTGCTGCTTTCTGTGAGGACATTGGATACCTGGGGAATACATAAAAGGGAGTGTTTAGAACCCCAAAAGGGTATGGAGGAGCCAGATTCAAGTCTTGTTTGTAGTGGTGCAAGGCCTTGGGAGCCATGGAAAAACTTAACTATTCCCACAGATGTTACCAGAACATGATGGGGATGAGGAAACTTGTTTTTGACATTTTTGGTATGATAAAAACAACAAAAGCAGGAACAGCAAAGCATAACGACCACATCCAAACTTCAACCTTAGAAGTACTGACCTTCTGGAAGCTCAGGGGCCATGTTTGAATTCTGTAGCATTTCCTGAGCCAAGAGGCAGGGTGTGATATTATGTTATACATGAGATATAATAATATATATGATATATATCATACATATATCCACACACATATATGTGTATATATAGGTTTTCATCCAGGGTTCCTGGCTCATAACTCCCATAGCCCTTTTTATAGTAAACAGAGTCTCTCTCTCTGACCTTGTCCTGTCTTCCTGTCACCTGTCCAAGGCAAGACTATAATCTGATTGTGGGTCCTAAGACCCTCATGCCAGAGAGGGTCCTGCCCTATACCCTGGAGGAAGGGCTGCTGCACAGAGAGGCCAAGAAAGATCTGAACAGACAGGCCTTGCTGGGTTTAGATTAAACCCTATTGTCTAGTCACATTTCTATATGGTTGTCAATCACGCCTATGTAATGAAGCCTCCATAGAAACCCCGAAAGGACAGGGTTTGGAGAGCTTCTGGATAGCTGGACACATGGAGGTTCCTGGAGGGTTGCGTGCTTCTTCCCCATGCCTCGGCCTACACATTTTTTCATCTGCATCCTTTGTAATATCCTTTATAATAAACTGGTAACCATAAGTGTTTCCCTGAGTTCTGTGAGCTGCTCCAGCAAATTAATCAAACCCAAAGAGGAGGTCGTGGCAACCTCAACTTGAAGCCAGTTCATCAGAAGTTCTGGAAGCCCAGATTTGTGACTGGTGTCTGAAGGTTGGGGGCAATTTTGGGGACTGAGCTCTTAACCTGTGGGTAGATAGTGGTGGAATTGAATTAGAGGACACTGAGCTGGTGTATGCAATGCTTGGTGTGTGGGGAAAAACCCCCACATTTGGTCACAGAAGTTGCCTTCTGTGTTGATGGTGGTTGTGATGTGAGAGCAGAGGAAAAACATGGTTTCAGTTTTTCCCAAACACAGGGCTGGCACTTCCCAGGTGCAGATTATACCATTATACAGTGACACAAAGAAACCTGCAGGTGGGCTCTGAATGCCGTCCCATTACCAGTGTGCTCTGTACGAGCGGTGGGCAGGGTCAGGACAGCCTGGCGTCCTAACACTGCTCATCCAAGTACCAGGTACTGGCTGTGTCAAGATGACTAATTTCAGTCTCACAAATGTTTGTTCAGTGACCGCCAGTTGCTGAGTTCTGTCTTAAGCCCTTATGTGTATTATTTAGCTTTCACAACAACTGCAGATGTACCATGAAGAGGCCCATTTTATAGATGGGGCAACTGAGGTTGGGGGAAGGTAACTTGCTCAAAGGCACATAGCTAATGAGTGGTAGGTGTAGAATTTGAACCCATGTCTTTGAGATTCCTCAGTCCTTTCTCTTACAGAAAAGCACCTGTGGTTCCCTAATTTCTGATTTATACAGCTTTATTAGTTGGTTACATCAGAATCACCAGGGAGATTTAGAATTCCTATTTCTGGGACCACTTGGAGATTCTGCTTCAGTGGATTTGGAGAGGGGACCCTGAATCTGCAGTTTCACCAAACTCCTCAGCTCCATCCCACATGTATCAGTGTGGCCCCATAAGTATCAGTGTTCCTTCTGCCGTCTTCAGCGACTGTGATGCCTTCTGGCTGGCAGCCCACCCCATCACACAGACCCGTGGCCAAACCCCAAGGTGAAGGTTAATTTCTAACATTGAGATCTGTTTCTTGCCCCTGTGTCTCACTCTACCAGTTTCGTTTCTTGGAATGGCATCTGTGATGGTTTGTGTTCTGTGTCTACTTGGCAAGGCTATCCTACTCAGTTACTTAATCAACATAATCTAGGTATTACTGTAGAGTTATTTTGCAGGCCTGGTTAACATCGACAATCAGTTGGCTTCAAGGCAAGGAGATTACTTGATAATGTGGGTGGGCCTCATTCAGTCCATCAAAGGTATTGAGAGCAAAAACTGAGGTTTTTCAAAAAAGAAAAATTCTGCCTTAGGACTGTAGCATTAACTCCTGCCCGAATTTCTAGTCTGCTGGCCTGCCTTAGGAATTTGGGACTTGTCACTCCTACAATGAATAAGATGTTTTCTCTGCCCTCAAGGAACTAGTTATGCAATAAGGGACTTATAATTTATACATCACTTTTGCTTATACACTCTCCTTTGTAATCCTTATATAACCCAAAGAACTAAAAGTAGGCCTACCATTTGATCCAGCAATCCCACTACTGGGTATTTGCCCAAAAGAAAAAAAAAGACATTTTATAAAAAAGACACACTCAAATGTTTATAGCAGCACAATTCACAGTCGCAAAGATGTGGGAACAACCCAAGTGCCCATCAATCCATGAGTGGATCAATAAAATGTGGTATATGTATACCAAGGAGTACTATTCACCCATAAAAAATGGTGAACTAATAATACCTTTTGTAACAAGTTGGATGGAACTGGAGGGCATCCTTTTAAGTGAAGTATCACAAGAATAGAAGAACAAAAACCGTATTACTCACTACCAAATTGAAACTTGTAGAACAACACTCACATGCACATATGGTAGTAAAATTCAACGAAAATCGTGCAGGTGGGAAGTGGGAGGCGGGGAGTGTTAATTCACACCTAACGGGTACAGTGCACACTATCTGGGTGATGGACACACTTATAACTTAGATTCAAACTGTACAAAAGCAATTTTTTTTATTTCAGCATATTGTGTTGGTATAAAAGTTTAGGTTACGCATATTGCCCCTGCCTCCCCGGCCCCCCCGAATCAGAGCTTCAAGCATGTCCATCCCCTAGACAGTGCGCATTGCACTCATTATGTATGTATACACCCATCCCCTGCCCCCCCACATCTGCCCGACACCTGATGAATGTTATTCCTAAATGTGCTCTTAGGTGTTGATCAGTGAAACCAATTTGACGGTGAGTACATGTGGTGCTTAGTTTTCCATTCTTGGGATACTTCACTTAGTAGAATGGGTTCCAGCTCTATCCAGGAAAATACAAGAGGTGCTATATCACCATTGTTTCTTCTAGCTGAGTAGTACTCCATGGTATACATATTCCATATTTTATTAATCCACTCAGGTATTGATGGGCACTTGGGTTGTTTCCACATCTTTGCAATTGTGAATTGTGCTGCTATAAACATTCGAGTGCAGATCTTTATTATAGAATGTCTTTTGTTCTTTTGGGTAGATGGCCAATAATGGGATTGCTGGATCAAATGGTAGGTCTACTTGTATCTGTTTAAGGTATCTCCATATTGCTTTCCACAGAGGTTGCACTAGTTTGCAGTCCCACCAGCAGTGTATGAGTGTTTATGTCTCTCTGCATACACGCCAACATGTTACCAAAACATTTCTACCCCTGCAATATTCTGAAATTAAAAAATAATAAATAAAAACTAAAAAAAAGGAGAAAATACAGCCATTATTCTCCTACTAGACATGAGAGGGTGCAGAGACATCTTGTGACTTGCCCTGAAGACAGACTGTGTCAGAGGGGACCTCCGTTCTCCTGCCCCAGCCCAGTTTGTCCCCTCGTGCCGTGCGCCTGTCCCTAGGCTCCTGGCTGGTACCCGTCTCTCCCTCCTCTGTACTCCCATTAGTATGTGTTTATGTTTCTCTTTTGACACATTATATCATATCTTGCATTTCTGCTATTTGTTTACATAAATGTTTCCTCTCTATATTGTGAGCTTCTCAGGGGCAAGACACAATGCTTTATTCAACAAACATTTATTCAGCACTTGCAATGATATGGGCTAATTTTTCCTTTGCAGTGGTAAGACTGCTGACTCTGGACTCAGACAGCTGGTGCGAATCTTGGCTTTCTCCACGTGTGCCCTTGGGTAAGTCACGTCACCTCTCTGTGCCTTACCTCCCTTGTCTGTAAAATGGGGACAATGGGGATCGTGACAGTGCCTGCCCCTCAGGGTTACTGTGAGGGAGAAATAGGGTAATTCACAGTAAGCACTTAGAATGGTGGCAGGCACTAAAAAATATTAGTTATTAATAATAGTTATTATTAATCTCAGCAAAGAATAACTATAATATTTCCTAAAAGAGTGTCCAAATGAATAAGTGTAGGATTCTTACAACCCCAGAGTGGCCCCATGGAATGTTTGGTAGAAAGCTGAGGTGCTCAAGCTGGTGGGAAGCAAAAATACACTTTAGCAGACTTGGGTTCTAGTCCCAGCTCTCCTGCTAACTGGACATATGTGTTTGGAGGAGTCATTTAACCTCTTTATGCCTCTGATTCCTAATTTGCAAATAAAGTCTGTTGCAATAGATGGCTCCTTTTAGATCCAAAAGCCTAATTTCAGTCCTCGGGCCTGCCTGCCTTTGGTATCAGGTGGCATGAAGGACCCTGCCTGCAGGTGTGGCCCGGAAGCCTGTAGGAGAGATGGCCAAGACCTGACTCTGAACGGTGGGTGGCCACAGCTCTGGACTTGCTGGCTTTGGTTATTAGCAGTGAGGATCCTGATACCAGATTTATAAAGTCAGCATTTGCTGAGTGGTCTTTTGTGATCGGCTCAAAATAGCCTTACGCCTCCTCGCGGGGTATCAGGCCTTCTCCTAATACCCGGTAACTTCATACTCAAAACATCAGCCAGCTATTGTGTAACTCCAGTGACAGCAGGTTCTTGCTACAAATCCTGAAAGCTGTCTCTTGGATACCCTTAACGTATTCATAACATTGGTATTTATGTATTTATCTCTGAAAACCATAACCTTGGAAAAAGCATTTAGGGGAAAGAAGGCTGTAGTGATTAAAGAAAGCTCTGTTCATTTGAACAACATTAAATACAACTGGCATAATGACAACTGTGAGATCTGATAGAATATAGAGAAGGCTGCAAATAAAGGGCTTGTATTTTTCCCTGATGTAACATAATGGTCACATTTTTCTTTCACAATGGTTTTGCCGAGATAAAGAACAAATTATACTGATTTGATTGCTACTTAGAAATACTTAAAATTGAAAAAGACAGCAGGTGGGCCTGGTTAGAAAGGATGGTTATTTTAGCATAACAGATGCATGCATAAAACATCACCCAGCCAATTTTTTAATCATAAGACCCCCCAAACTTTTTCCCTACTACTTTTGCTTGGGATGTGAGCAAGAAGGGGAATTAAGTAGGCGCTGCTTGAGAGCACCCTTTCAGTGTAAGAAGCCAGCAATCCCCAGAGACGCCTATAGGGGAGCAGGTTCTGGAGTAGAAGCTAAGTCCCGGATCTGGCAGGTTACAGAGCTGGGAGGCAGGGCTGGACCCACGGACAACAGGAACCCAGGAGGCAGGGACCAAGCACACAGTGTTCCAAGTCACAGGAAACAATGCTCTGCCCTTTTTAAATGCGATTTTCTGATTGCCGAGAAAGGGATGTGCTTGGTTTCCCAGGTGTTCATTCACCACTGAGCTTCCTCTTTCTCACATGGCAGAAGCCAGGAACACCGTCAAACCATCCTCTTTGCCTTCCACTTTCTTTGGTTCCAAGATTGTAAAATAAAGTTGTGCCTGTTTGCGGCTCCAGATGGTGCTGTGTGGGCCTGCAACCTTGCGCCCAGCTCCTGGGCTCTTCCCCCATCCTCTCTGCTGGAAGGTGCACGAGCCATCGATTTGCTCAGCTGTTTGTTAAAAATGAAAGAACGACTTTATTCCAGGTGAGTGGGTCCTGGAGTTGGGGACTGCAGGAAATAACACGATTTTCAAATGGCAGGTGTGCAGCGGAGTTTCAGAGGTTAGCTTTGCCTTGCTCAACACAAAGCCTTTTGATCTTTGCTCCAGCTTGCTTTACTTGCAACCGGGCCGACAATCCCTTTCAGATTTGGAGGCCCGGGTTAGCAGGAGCATTTCTGGCAGGATCCAGCCAAGAACCCCAGGTTGGGGATGAAACCGGCTCTCCCCAAAGCGCCCTGATTCTCCTGGCCTATTGCTTTGTTCTTCTTGGTTTCCCAATGTTGGAAATCCATC
Organism: Varecia variegata; assembly: GCA_028533085.1. NCBI lineage: Eukaryota > Metazoa > Chordata > Mammalia > Primates > Lemuridae > Varecia > Varecia variegata. The sequence goes on from CM052438.1 coordinate 108,017,345, forward strand.
CAATTTGTCTCTTTCTCCTACCGTTTGGCCTCAGTCAACTTCCATATAGTGCTTACACGGGTCAAAGCCTCTCTTGTTTTTCTCAGACTTTTGTTTTAAAAAATAAACTTTGTATTGCAAGATAGTTTCAGAGTTACAGAAAAATTGGAGAGGGTCCCCGCATACTTCATCCCAGCTTCCCTGGTTGTTAATATAGTCCCCTTGTCATCATTAATAAGATAATATTCACACATTATCATTAATGAAAGTTGACACTTTATTCAAATTTCCTTAGGTTTTACCCATGTTTCTTTTCCGTTCCAGGGTCCCATCTGGGGCACCGCATGACATTTAGTCATCATGTCTCCTTAAGTTCCTTGTGGCTGTGACAGGGTCTCAGACTTTCCTTGTTTTTAATGACCTTGCCAGTTTTGAGGAGCACTGGCCAGGTGTTTTGTAGAATGTCCCTCAATTAGGATTTGTCTGATGTTTTTCTCACCATTAGACTGGGGTGATGGGTTGTCAAGAGGAAGCCCACAGCGGTGAGGTGTCATTTTCATCACATCGTATCAAAGGTGCATGTATGTGATCAACAGGACTTACCATGTTGATGTTTACCTCGATCACCTGGCTCAGGTAGTGCATGTTAGGTTTCTCCAGGGTAAGGTTACTCTTCTTCCTCCTTTCCATAGTGTGCTCTTTGGGATGAAGTTACAACTGGCAGCACACACTTAAGGTGTGTGGAGTCATGTTCACCCCCTCACTGAGGATAAAGTATCTCCATGAATTATTTGGAATTTTTTTGGCCAGAACATTGGCCTCTTCTTTGCCATTTACTTATGTGATCATTTATTTGTATTAATATGGACTTGTGGGTATTTATTTTATATTTTGGGTTATAATAAAATACTACTACAGCACTTACTCAGTTGCTCAGATTGTTCCTGCTTTGGCCATTAGGAGCTCTTCCAGATGGGCTCCTGTGTCCCATTGGCATGCCCCACCCTGCCATTTTTTTTTTATCACTTCCTTTCTGGAGCTATAAGATACTCCAGACTCATCCTATATATTCCCTACTCCAGCCCTAGCATCAGCCATTTCTCCAAAGAACCCTGGTTCCTTTTTCTGGAGAACAGTATTAGACAGATCAGTGCCAAGATCTGGGTACTGGGTATTCCTCAGACATTTTAAAAGCTCAACTCAGATTCAAGTTCCTCTTTGTCTTACACAAATCTCTTTTCATTAGCCACTTCCAAGGTGACCTCTTGGTCCTTTCCCAGTGGCCTGTCATTAAACTGAAGTTGCCGCACAGCCTAATATTTTCCAAAGCCCCCACGCAAACTAAACATAACCCTGATCTACAGCCAGTGGAGTCATGAGGTGCACCGTGGTGCCCTGTTCTTGAGGAAGGGCTGCAGTCATCACCACCCACTCTGTCCCTCCCATGCTGTGTCGCAAGGCTCTTCAAAGAAGACCACAGCTCTGCATACTGAAAAGGAGAAGAAGGCTCCAAGTGAACACAAAGAGATGTCTGGATGTAAGAATCGCCCCATGCAAAACAGGCTGCTTAGGAAGAGAAAAGAATCTCAGTTGGAAGCCTTGAAAATTAGGCCAGTGCCTGACCCACATGGTCTGTGTGAGGGGCAGCCAGGCCTTAATACACTGTAGCCCAGGGCAGCACCTTGGCTGGATCCATCTGCTGTCCCGTTGGTTGGACTTTCTACCCACCCTGGCTGTGCCTTTTTCCTTCATAAATCTTCTCCTTTCTGACTTCTCCAACGCTGGTCATGCTCAGATGGTTAGAATGCAGAAGCTACTAGCACTTAAGTGTTTTCTGGGCCAATCTCACAGTTGGTATCTGAGTCTCTTTTACTATGTTCCCATCTAGTGGTTGCCAGACACGGTCTGAATTCCTCCTATGTCAGGGAGATCATTACCTACCCAGAAAATCTTTTACAATTTTGGACAGCTGCCACCACTAGAAAATTTTCTCTTATTCTTCCCAATTATGTTTCTAAGTAGTTTTCTCTTATTAAAGCTCCTTCTGTCTCTTCCCTTAAAGCCACTGAAACATTAGCAACTCTTCGTATATTCAAAAGTGGTTTTCTTTTTTAAAAAAATCTAATTCCATATCATGAACATTTTCTCGTGCCTTTATTCTTTGAAAACATAATCTTTAAAGGCTTCATAATATTCCATTGTAGTTATGCACTATAATTTATTTAACCATCCTCTTATTGTTGATATTGAGATGGTTTCCAATTTTTGGTTATTATATATAATATGCAGTGAGCAGTGCATAAATCTTTATCTGTATTTCAATTATTTCCTTAGGGTAGATTATTAGAAGTGGTATTACTGGGTCAAAGGGTAACTGCTAGATTGTATTTTGATAGAGTAGAGGCTTACTATTCTATGAAGAGATCTGGGTATCACTATGTGATGTGAATCTAGAATGCTAGGATGAAATTTTTGAGTGGTTTGTGGAAGCCAAGAATCCTTGGTTGTAACTGAAATGTGGTATAGGGTAGGTCATTCTGACTTGAAGAAGTAACTGTGGTAACCAGAATTGTGTGTTGTCCTATGTTGACCTAAAAACGAGTAGCTGATGCTTTGAGCAAAAATATTATATAAAGTCACATTTTGGATGCGTTTGCATAAATGTCCAGGTAAGACCCTTGGCAAGTGATTCAGAGGCATCCACAGATGGAGAAATGCCGGAAACAAGGCTGTGGGAAGGCACCCACGTTTCTGAGACCAAAGTCAAAGCTGTCCACAGTGATACATGAAGCAGCTGTCCAGTGGGCCCCATGGAAATATTGAAAAGGTCAGAGATTTCACACATTCAGATAGAAGGATGACTGAAGAGTTAAAATTAGATAAAGGCACAGAGCCATGCTGGAATGAAATCTGAACAGGAGGCAGGTTTTTATTAAACATACACTGTGCATTTTGAGTGGCGAAGAGAAACAATGACGTCCTGGCATTTATTCTGATTTTCTTGTTAGAGGATGAGAGGTGAAAGAACGCATTTTGAAATAAAATGGTAACTTGGGATGTGTGTGGTATTGAAGAGCATAGGCATTAGCACCCGAGGGAGCTGGGATTAACTCCAGTCTCTTCCACCACTAGCCAGGTAACCTTGGATCAGTTAACATCTTGAGCCTCGGTTTCCTTCTTTAGAAAATGGGGATTATGATTCTTACTGCATAGGCCTGCTGGGAGGGTTCCATGAGATCAGATGCAAATAATAGTGTAGTGCCTGTCGTACAGTTGTGGACATTTCTGCTGTGAGCTGGAAGCTACGAGCCCACACGTGCCATGGAGAATTTCAAGACCATGGAAAGTGTGAGTCAAGACCAGAAGTAAAGACAATGTTGACTTATTTCATTGACATCAAAAACATTATTTACACAGAATTCATTCCAGAAGGTCAAACACTCAACCAGGTTTGCAATATAGAAATTCTGAAGCATTTGAGAAACTTTGTGTGCTACACAAAAGGAGTAAAATGTGACCCCTTGCTCTGGAAAGTCTCCGGGGTATATTTCTCTTTTTGCTTTGCCTTGTTTTGTTTTTCGTTTTCGTCTTTTGAATTTTTAAAAACATTATTGTGGCAAGAACACTTAACATGAGCTCTCCCCTCTTAATAAATACATTATGTGCACAATACATTATTGTTGACAGAACTAATTTCTTTAGGGCCATCAATATGGTGTTTGGGACCAAACCCTTGCATATGTCATCTCATCACACCCTCAGAACAATACTGTGAGATGGGTATTTGTGTGTTTATTTCAGAGCTATAAAAGTGACAGCAGCGTCATCGGACCCAAAAGCTTGTGCCCACTGCTCCACCATGCCGATTCTAAGCTGCCATAAAGATTCTATGTAAAGAGGAGACTTGTCATGTGACCGTGGGCAATTGCGTACGCATTCTGAGCCTCAGAGGTTTTTATCTTTTATTAGAAAATGGCAACAGTTACCAAAACAAAAAGTGGTTACCAATCAAAATGTGATATCATCCACTTTATTCACTGTAATTGTCTCCAAAAGACGTCAGACTCTGTAAATCCCAAATTCATGCTCAAAGAATGGAGATTAGACTTCACGACAAACTTACCTTTCCTCGCAGCCCTCCTTCCCTGCTTTGCCCTGCTCTTCCCTACTCTTCCTTACTGTTACTGAGTTGTGGTGTCCTCCTGGGACACTTCAAGGCTTCTTCTAAAGGTAATGGGTCAATCTCCCTACTCCTCAGCCTCTGAGTGTCTGCAGGTGCCATCCCACTGTGGCCCTTGGTGAGGTGGCCCTACTTCATCTTATTGTAGAGATCTAGTGCCTCTCCCCAAGAGAATGTCATTTCTCTTCCTCTTCTATTAATAGGATGGTCCTCTCTTCCACCAGTGGAGTATCACCCCTTCCCCGCTCCCTGCCAACCCCACCCCAGGATTAATGATTTAAGGGCAAGCTATAATATCACTTGTTTAAAACTTTCAGAATATGTGCACAGCTTCTCTAAGAAGCAGAGGAAGAAAGCAAGGAGCAAGTGTGGGCAAAGGGACATTAGGCTGGACCACCTGTTCCCCAGTGTGCTGTTTGAACTCCACTCTGTCTGTGGAACCTGCTTCTCACTGTTTGGCCATTCCCTGACATCAGACCCACCTTAGGTTCTGGCCCGTTCTCTGAGCTCATCCTTGGTCTTTGCTCTTTTGACGTGCTCCTCTCTGACGGCAAACCTGTGCAGGCCTCTGCCTGGTCCGCCATTCATCCACCATTCATTCTTTGGACAACTGTTGCCCCAGGGCCCTCCCCAGCCTGGCGCCCACTCTGTGCCCAAATTCTCTCTGGGGTGGCGCTTGTTAATAGGTCTTTCATGTGGCTCCTTCTTCCTTATTTTATGTCTCTCCTTTCCTGAACTCAGTGCCAAGTCCCTTGGTAACTGTGGCAGGAGATGGTACAAATATCATGGCCAAGGGCAATAACAATCATCCCTCTTCTCCAACCATCTACCAGATCTCTCCACTGGGAGAACTGCCAAGTCAGTAGGGCTCACTAAGATTCAGTCTTGTCTGTCTTCTTGATAGCTCCAAAGTCTCATATTTCTGGTGAGATCTATTGGAGCCTTGTGGAAAGAAAAGCCGCAAGGTCCCATCCAGCATGCTTGGATTTCTCTGGAGACCAATAGAAAGCCCCCTTTCTGGGGGTACTTGTTATTTATTAAAATGGGTTACAGCACATTCCAGAAAAGAAGTTCCAAAAAATGCTGGAGCAATGGCAGCCTTGTCAGAATAAGGAGCAAGGAAATAGAAATTGGAGTCAGCCGGCCCATGTTCGGATGCACAGAACCCACTCCTCACTTTCCAGATGAACAACCCTATACAAGTCACCAACACTCCTGGAGCCTTCACTTCTTCCTCTGTGACATAAGGATGAAAAGAAGACGTTTCCAATGGTATTGGTTTGAAGATCAAATAAAATAATGAATGTGAAAGTGTGTTTTGAAATGTCAGGCCTTTTGTAATGTTAGCTATTAATAGTAATGTGTATTATTATTAGCCTGTGATTCCACAGGATGCTTTAGCAGCAGAGAACAGAAACCCAGAGTCCACCTGGATTAACCACAGGAGAATTTATTCTCTCCCATAACTGGAGCTCCAAAGGCAGATCAGGCTTCAGGGTTGGTGGGTTCAGGATGTCAGGGGTGTGGTCAGGGGCCCAGGTTCTTTTGGTCTCTCTGTCCTGCCACCCTGGGTATCAGCTTTATCTTCTGTCTGGTCTAAAATGGGCTCAGCAGATTCAGGCATCACCCAGACACAGCACTCTTCTGATTCCCTGTAGCTCTCTCTTGGAAGAGAGGAAGATTTTCCCAGACTCTTCGGCAGCTTCTCCTCCTGCCCTGTTCTCTAGGAATTGTTTCATATGTCTATTTCTAGAGCAATCAACTGCAAGGGGTCCTTGGACCAACCAGGCCCACGAATGCAGGAGAAGGCAGGTGCCAGCCCATATGGACAGTACTGGACCATCTGGGGGCTCTATCCTACAGATGGGGTGAATAGATGTCCAGTAGGCAACACTAGCGTCTCTCGCAGACTGTGTTGTCACCAGTTATGGTTAGACTGTGCACTCTAAAGGTAGAGATTATTTCTGTGTGACCTCAGTTACACCCCCAGTGCCTCCCACAGTCCCTGGCACATTGTAGATGCTCCACAAATATTTGTTGAATGAAATAAATGACAGGCAATGTGACATTTGATGAGGACAACACTATGTACACAAATATGCTTGGATGCATCTCACTATGTCATAGGTGCCCCTCGCTGAGTGCCAGGGCAGCTTCTCACCTGCTTGCAGGTTCCCGGCATGGAATACAATGTCTTCTGAATGATACGTGCTCCATAAAAATGTGTTAAGTGGATGGATGGCACATATTTTATGGAAGAAATTGAACTTCTAATAATGATAGCAGATATTCACAGAGTGCTGCTTCCATTACTGGTGTTGGGTTTGGTAGGCACTTTATGAACACCTAGAATTCTCCCAACAACCCCATGAGTTGGGCGCTATAATTATGCCCATTTTCTAGCTGGGAAAACTGAGCCAAAGACGTGTTAACAAACTTGCTTTGGGCCACACAGGTGGCAAGTGGGTCGGGCTGGGATTTGAGCACCTGCTCTTAACACAGTGCCCAGCAAAGCTGCTTCTTCCCTCTGGGCTTTTGGCTCTACCCTTAGCAGTCTTCTGGCCGTGGAAGGAGGGATGGCCTGTCTGGTGAGAAGGCTCTGCTGCCTCGCCCTCTGCCTGCTCCTGTCCCCTGGTGCCTGGCTGTAGAAAGCGCCAGTGGACCACCTCTGGAGGACCCCTCGCTTGGTGGATGGAGGCCCCATGGCAGGTGGAGGGAGAGGCCAGGACCGGTCAGACTGGGCTCAGCCTCCTTGTAACAACCTGTCTTCTGATGGCAGACTCGGGTCACTTCCGCGTCCACCCTCCTCCCCGAGGAGCCCCGGTCTGCAGAAGTGCACTTGTTTTGCTGAAGAAGCCGCCATACATCATTGTTTATCAGTGAGCGTCCATTCAGGCTGTCCCTCCTGTTTGTCAGGAAGGAGGACTATTTATGGGGCTGCCGCTTTGCATAGCTAGAAGGGAATCCGGCTGCACGAGCAGTGTCATTGCTGCTGTCGGGCTGTCTGGGCTGGGCTGACTTGTTTGTTCATTTGTGGGCCCGGTGTGTTGTGGAGATAAGTCCTTCTCAGGCAGCACCAGCCTCCACACGGGCAGCTTGGCTCCCCTCGGATGGCTGCAGAAAACCCAGCCTCCTTTTGAGCTCTTGGTTCCATGACCTTGACCTAGTCACAACGTCAAAGGAGCTGTTAAGGCCCATGCATCCTGCTCTGGAGGCTGCAAGCCCACAATCACTGCTGCTCATGGAGCCCTGGCCACGTGCCAGGCCTAGGCCCCCTTCTCAGGGCTTTCTAGCCACTGTCTGGCCTATTCCTCACAGCAGCCCCGGAAGATAGGAACTATTGGTATCCAAAGAAACCAAGGTCGAGAGAGGTTAAGCAACTTGCCCAAGGTCACAGAGCAGCAAAATTAGCTGGGATTCAAATCCAGGCAGCCTGCCTAGGTCCTTAGCTACCATGCTCTAAGCTTCCTGTCTCCTTTTGCAAGCAACTGGGATGTTTCGTCAGCAGCAACAGTTCTACCCAGATGGTTTCTTGTATTAACTCCCCTCGACCATTCCAGTTCTTTCCTTTCAGAAGTTCTTCAGGTCCAACAGGAATCTGTCACATAACATAAAAATAGAAAAGGCCTGGCATTGACTTCTCTAGCTTGTGTTTCATAGAATCTAAGATCCCTTTGGCTAGGGGGTCACCACGCCCATCTTCTGGCCTCCAGGCAAGACTCCCCTCAATACAGTCTTGCTGTCCTGATGGCATCTTCTCTTCTGAATTGTTTCCAAGGAGATGAGTATTCTCCATGTGAAAGGACAAAGGTCTGGTCTTGACCTACGTACGGTCAGGGTGGCTCGAGTGCCTGGAAGTGCAGGAGACAAAGGGATTGGGCAGGGACCGTTTGCCCAGCACCAGCCAACATAACCCCCTAGGGCCCCACCAGCCCTGCTCCCGCACCCGGACGCCAAACGCAGATGACACACTGAAAACAATTTGTCCGGTCGGTGAGTAATGTCTAGTAACTAAATGCCAATTAATTTGCTGTTGCATTTGAGTTAATTTATGAGGTGTTCTCTTCACCAAGTAAATTTTAATTAAGAAGAGTAAAACAAATGACAAAGTAATTTCCAAAAAATTAATTTTCAGGAAACACAAGCCATTGTTTTTCTTTGTATCAATAATAAAAGTTAAAATGAAGCCTCCTTAATGCTCCCTCCCCCAACTACCTCGCTTCTAAGGACAAAGTTTGAGCCCAAGCCAGGCTCTTGGAGCGTCGTGCAAATTAGCAGCCAGGCAGGGCCAAGAGGAACTGGGCAGACAGCCTGGGAGAAATCAGGCAGCAGGCCGCAAAGAAATGCAACAATTGCTACTTCCTTGGTGTTCAGTGTGTATAATTTTCAACCAACTCTGAACGTTTTGGGAGCTTGGAAGAGGAAAGGTGCACCGTCCTTGCTTCTGGTAAAATACGAAAGGGAAAGAAAGCAAGAGAGGGAGACATTTTATTATTATTTTTTGAATCAATTGCACCTCATAAACAGATATGAAAAGGAGAAATGAAGAAAGCAGCTACTTGGCCCAGCTTTGCCAAGCACTGTACTGGGGAAGTTTACACAGCTCCTCGAGTTTGTCTAACAGTTCTTGGAGGAAGACTGTTACCACCAGCTCCCGCATGACAGATGAGGAAACTGAGGGTTTCAGAGCCAGTTCAAAGTCCCACAGCAGTTAGTTGGATTTGACACCTGCTTTGCAGCCTCCCAGCTTTCCACCACATCGTGCTGTCTCTTCAATGATATGTGCAACAAAATGATTTTTGAAATCCACTTGCAAGGCTGTGCTGGGTCTGCTGCCCAGAGCTTGCTGCTGTTCTGTGTGTGGCCTGCTTGTGCGTTGGGAATCGGGGTGGGGTGGTGGCACCTACCGCTGGAGCGGTGAGATCTGGGGAAGGCACAGGGGGCCCTCGGGATACCAGATAAGCTCTGAGCAAAGTGCGAGGCCCAGGCGGGGATGAGCTGCGGGAGCTCAGAAGGGTGGTATGCTCCCATACTGTCCCCGTCACCCACCCGTGATTCCCCGACACCCTCCCCACCCTGAATCAATGCTTCATCGAACCTGCCTGAGCCGAGCTTCCTCACTCCGGAGACGGAAGGGATCAAATCCAATCTTGGGGCAGCTGGCAGAGGGGAGGGTGCCAGCCTGGGAAGCAAAGCCCCTGCCGTGGCCACACAATGCAGAGCTAACTTCAGGGTCTCTGTTTCCCCAGAAGCCGGCTTGTCCTGCGGCAGTCATCGGGGGCTCCTATGAAAGTATGGATTTGTCTGGGTTTCTCTGTTTAATCCCAAATCTGTCAGGCCTTGTTAAATTTGATGGGGCCTGAAAGGTCTGGTGTTAAGCAAATACTCGGTGACCAGAGTCTTTGATGAGAATCAAACTGAAGCTTAATCCTGAGGTAATGGCTTTCCCCCTAATCCCAGGAGACTGGGGCTGAGCGGGAGGTGGGACGCGGCAGGCCGGGGAGCAGGGACAGGGGAGGCGGGGAGCTGGGCTGCCCCCTCCAGCCAGGAGTTCTAGATGATCCACTAGAGTCACAGTGGAGACTCTCTGCTAGAATTGGGGCTAGGCAAGGAGAGGACAGAGTCCTTTGGTCCCTGTTTATGCAGGTGGCTCTGGATAAAGAAAGAAAGTTGAAGGGAGGCCAGGAAAGAAGAGGGATTAAAAAGCCACTTCAGGATTCTCAAGTGGGCAGGCCCTGGGTTTCCCTCGGCTTCAGTCTGGGTTCTGAGAAGCAGGATTGTGCAAGCAGAGGGTTTGGCTGGGGGCTGATCAAGGTACCTCCTCTGCCTCCTTTTCATGCAAGGGAGGCCAGCTCTGCAGGCAGCAGGCAGAGGGAGTTGGGGTGGGGACATGGACCCCCAGTTCCCACCAGCTGGGTGTATGGGGCCAACGTGGCCGCACTTAGAGTCCCTCTGCCAGCCAGGTGGGGCTGGACACCCTGGGCTTGGAGCAGTGGGGTGGGGGGCCCCGGGGACAAGGGCTGGGGACAGAGAAGCAGAGCATGTGGAGGCGGTGGCCGCACTCCGAGCAGCCCTCTGTGACAAATAGGGCTGATCACGCCATCTCCGCCTGCTCTCTGGAGAAGGCTGCTGTGGAGCTTCGTCAAGATACCTGATTAAACATTCATGGGGAAAAAAATAAATAAAATAAACATTTTGCAAAGAGATGCTTAAGCAATCAGGCGCTTCAGGGGGTGGGTTACTGCAGTGCAATAACCACATGCCCCAGGGGTAATCGGCATTTAATGTCTGCAGCACCTCCTGGGCCTCACACGGGGTGTTGATGCCGAGCGCCCTCCCCAGAGGCCCCCCACCAGCGGAGGCTGGGATGTCCCAGCCAGTTACGCTTGGCTGTTTATTCTTCCTCTTTCTCGCCCTCGCTCTGCTTTATTGCATCAAATATTACCTGTGCGTGAGGGAGGAGCCGGCCCTCCCTGCAGGGTGAGAGGGAAGGCAGGCTCGTGCTAAGGAAGCAGGCCCCAACTCCTGCAAGCTGTGGGCTTCTAGAAGCCCATCTGGAGTCTGATACAGAGGCTGGCGCTGCGCGGTCCTGCCTTTTGTCACTCCGCAAGAGTTTATGGAGCTATGACAGAGACGGGTGTGTGGTTCCTGCCTTTGCAGAACTGGTAAGTTCTCAGGAGGGAATTAATAAGTAAACAGATGATGAGGATGATGGTGATGATGGCCACTTACTATGTGTCAGACACTTACTGTTAGATGCTTTACATGCATTATCTCATTCAATTTTCATAGCAACTAAATGAGGAAGATAACGTTAGCCCATTTCACAGATAGGAACAGACAGGCATTGAGAGGTTAAGTAACTTGCCCCGTTATATAGAGCAGGGATTTGAACCCACTTTGGCTCCAGGCTTGTGTTTCTCCCCTAGCCACCTCTCTGATAACTAAAAATAAGACCAAGTCTTTGAGTTTCTTAGTCAGGCTTAGGCAGCCAGGGGAGGGTTTCCGGAGCACGTGACATCTTAACTAAGTCATTGGAAACACTGGATTTGAGCTTAAATGCAAAGGGGCAAACACTCACCGTGCATGTGCAGAATTTAAATCCCAGGTGTCCTCCTATCTCCAGGTGACTCCTCCCGGGCTGACTTCCTCTCCTTAGCTCCCTGCCTGCAGAAAGAGATACCTATTGACAGTAGCCAGGGGCTCCTCTTTCCATGGGTGCTGCAGGGGCTGCTGGGACAGCCGCCCCATCACTGCTGCTGGTATCACCCAGGCAGCTGTGCAGATGGTCGATCAGTATGTCGATGACAGAAGTAAACCAAGCAGAGCCTCGCATCCTGAGCTTTTCTCCCCCATTGAGCTCCCCTGAAGCGTAGGGGCTGTTCTTCTGGAGGTATGCATCTCTCTGGTGGCAAAACAAGCTCTTAAGACCAGAAGTTTTCTTTGCAAATTAAAGTAATTCATTGTGCATCTGTAGTCACATGCATACCTGCACCCTTTTATTAACATGGTCTCTGTTTTAATTGGCTTTCTCTGTAGATAATTACCTGTCAGATAAAGGGTTACTCATTGCTTGGAGGGCACTTACCCACCAGGACGGGGGCGAGACCAGGGTCACAGCACTGCGGGAAAAGCATCATCCAAGTGTGAGCCACAGCCCAGGCGGAGTCTTGAGTGAACTCTGGGAGGTGTTCACCTTGAGGTAGAGCAGAAGATATTGGAGGGAGGGGAAGAAAGTCAAAGAGGCTTCTTTGTTTACAGACTCTTATGGAACATCTTTTCTGAGCCAGCCACTTTGCCAGGAGCTGGATTTATCACGAATCAGGGTGGCAGGTGCCTGACATTCCTACCTGTGCTGGCAGATGGGAGTTGCAGTAATGGAAGGTCTCAGGTCCCCGGCTTTAAGGGAAGAGCTGGACTTTTCTAGTCAGAGCTGACTCTTCCTTTGCACTCCACACAGGGCAGTGGAAAATGAATGCTCTGGTGGAGACCATGGGTATAGATTCTCATAGCCCAAAGGGGGATTTAGTCCAACCTCTTGATTTTGCAGAAAAGGAAAAAAAAAAAAAAAGAAAGAAACCCAGGGAGGAGAAATGGACTGCTTGAGGGCTCACAGCAGGACTGGGACTTGAACCCAGCTCTCTAGGTCCCAAAGGCATAGCTTTGTCCCACTGCCTCTCCAGATGCTAGGGCTGAGCACATCCTTGGTCACAGAGGAGGGACTGTGCCGCAGCTGGCCTAGGGCATGGTGTGTTTTCGTCTGGGTGCTGCTCTCTGTGGCCCTCTCTTTTGCATTAAGAAATGTTTTCTTTAGAAAGTGGAAATCCTTGAGCAGGGCCCGGGCTTGCTCTAGACTTCACTTTTTGTATGTGTCCAGCAGCGTCCATTGAGAGAGACAGGCCCCTTGGAGGTGAGTGAAGAGTGTTGCCCTGCTGTCAGGGAGGATGAGGGCTGAGCAGGTGATCGATGGCTCTGGTGGTGACATCCAGGTGAGGCATCTAGCGGATGCTGGGCCCTTGGAGTCACGTGGGGTAGGTTTTCTCTGTATGGGCTGCAGAGGAGCAGTTGCGTGTGCATGTGTGAATGGTGTCTGTGCACATATGCACACACATTAGAGGAGGTAGACACTGCCTAGGGACAGTGGCAATGTTTTTGCTTCTCTACAAGGAATGATATTATATGTTCTGTGAAAGATAGACTTCCCTGGCATTTGGAACCAGCTCGTATTTCTGGTGTTTTGTCTCCTTTACTCCTGAGGGTGAATGAACCAAGACCTCTTAGAGATATTTTCAGTTGTACCTCTGAGGGTTTAGTGGAAAGCACATGGATGAGTTAAAATCCTAGCTTTCCCTCTTACTAGTCATGTGACCTTGGGGCAGTTACTTAATCTCTTTGAGCCCCAGATTTCCCGTCTGTATAATGGGACTGTCATGGGATGATCACATGACACAGAATAACAAGAAATTCACCAAATTAGAGTCCCCATCATACCTATGCTAATTCTATATTAGCCTGTAGCCCTCTTAACAAAGGGTCTGTATGACCATTTTCAAACAAAATGAGGCAATGAGTAAGAAAATATTTTATTAACTCTAAATCATCATTCACAAGTTGGTAGTATAATAGTAATAGTATTCCAAAAAAGAACTGCTGTTGTAGATGATACGTCTTTGGGTCTTTTGTGTTTTAGTTTCTTTTGAGACAGAGTCTCCCTCTGTCACCCAGGCCGCAGGGCAGTGGCACAACAGTAGCTCACTGCAGCTTTGATTGCCTGGGCTCCAGTGATCCTTCTGTCTCAGCCTCCTGAGTAGCTAGGGCTATGGTACATGCCACCACGCCCAGCTAACTTTTAAAAATCTTTTTGTAGAAACAGGGTCTTGCTATGTTGCCTAGGCTGGCCTCGAACTCCTGGCCTCAAGCAATCCTCCCACCTTGACCTGCTAAGGTGCTGATGGATCTTTGGTGAGTGCAAACCCTTGTCTGTGCAGGGCAGGGGTACAGCACAGCTTCAGCGCCAGGCCCTGAGTGAGGAGTGGTTTCCACTCTGGGGTGAAGGACACAAGCAGCCAGGATCCTGGGCTTCTTTCCTCCCTGAAAGAGCTTTTTAGATATTCAGATGCTCATAACAAGCTGGACACAAATGGCGTGGTGGCTTTACTAATCGTGAAGCCTTAGGAAAATCACCTAAACTCTATGTGCCTCAGTTTTCTCATATGTAAAAAGGAACAATAAAATAACTATATTACAAATGAAAACTAAGTGGGTTAATGCATGTGAAGCATTGAGACACTCCCTGCCCATATGGGCACTCAAGAAATGTTAGCAGCTTCGTTTATTTATTTTTATCTATCATCTATCTATCTTTCTATTAGTTGGCTTTGGTATCAGATAGACCTAAGTGTGAAGTCCCAGCTCTGCCAGTAATTAGATGTGGTGCTCTAGGTTGTGGCTTGACCTCTCTAAGGCTTGGTTTCTCATCTGTTGAATGAGGTTACTCATAGTTAGGATCAAATGAAGTATATGAGGCACATGAAGTATATGATACAATGTCTGGGAACACAGCAAGTGACCAACTGATTTTATTTTATTTTATTTATTTATTAATTATTTTTTTGAGACAGAGTTTCTCTCCTTCACCCTGGGTACAGTATGTACAGTGGTATCATCACAGCTCACTGCAAGCTCCAACTCCTGGGCTCAAGCAATCTTCCTTTCTCAGCCTCCCGAGTTAGCTGGGACTACAGGTGCACACCACCAAGCCTGGCTAATTTTTCTATTTTAAGTAGAGACGGGGTTTCCCTCTTGCTCAGGCTGGTCTCGAACTCCTGAGCTCAAGCAATACTCCCACCTCAGCCTCCCAGAGTGCTAGGATTACAGGCATGAGCCACCATGCCTGGCCTCAACTAATTTTATTTATTATATTATGTGAGTTCTGCACTGTTTACTGAGATCCTCTCCAAGGCTCACATCTCTACTACCTCCTGGCACCCTCTCCTGAATGCAGCAGCACAGATCTAGGAGAACAGAGCCAATGAAATATCCCGGGTCTGCGGCTCTCCCCTTCGTGTTTGCAAACCTACTTTAGGTGACACCATTGCCTTACAGGTCTGGAGCTCTTCATATTTTTCAGGGTGACTTCGTGTGCTTTATCTCAGTTGGTCCTCATGCAATCCTATGACATAAAGTGTATGTTATCAATCTTGTTCCATAGATTATCAAGAAAACAGAGCCTCAGAGAGGTTAAGTGATTTACCCCAAATCATTCAGCAAGTAACCTGCATACTTAGGTCCAAAATTCATGTCTCCCTATTCAGGATTCAGCAAGAATAATGAACATTTATTTATTGCTTTATACTTAAGAACGACTTTCTCATACCCTGTCTCATCTGATTGTCACGACAACTCCGTAGGGGTGGGAATTACCGTCATCCCATTCTACAGACCCAGAGAGGCTAAATGACACGCTCCCGATTGCTCAGCAAATAGATGATGAAAGTGAGCTTTAAATTCATGTTTTCTGACTTCAAGGTCTGTGGTTCTACGTACTATTTTTCAGTCCTCTCTTCAAAAGCCAGTTTATCTTGAAAAAAAAAAAACACCCCCAAAACAAACAACACACCAGCTAAGACAGAGGCAGGCAGCTTCCCTCAGACAGGCAGGCTGCACAGTAACTTTTTTGACAACAGCATGGATCAAGGTACCCAGCAGCAAGCATGGAAATCTACCAGGCAGCTCTCCACTGAAGGGTGTAATTAGAGAGCTGACAGGCTGTACATGCAATGCCATTAATGGGTCCACCTGTGAGAGGGACCTGGCGAGCACAGGTAATTTGGGTAGAGTGGAGCACTCAGAGGAGCTCCATGCTGCAGGTGCCCGGCCTGACCCCCCCAGGCCAGAAGCCTCCCCAGGGAACAGGTGGAAGGGCCCGGCCTGGACCCTGCTTCTGACATAAAGCTATTTGCCGTGGTGCTCACTGCACATTATGCTAAAAGTGTGACAGATTTTAGAGGCAGTCTGGGCGGGAACCATGGAAACAGGTTAGGGAAGAGGAGAAGCTGATTGCTGTTGCTTCTGTTACTGAGAGAAGAGAGCGCTAGAGGGGGGTGCCCTCCCTCCTCCACCATCCTCGGCCACTGCTCCTGGTCCTGACCCGCTGGCTATCTGTAAGCACCGTCCCTGCTATACATGCAGCCAAACTGGGGAAGGGCAGCAGGAGGCAGTGGGAGGTGGGGGGAATGACAGATTATGTTGGTCTTGAAGCCTGCTCTCCTGGGCTGTCACGCGGACCCTAGTCATAGGAGTAAGTTCCTCCGTGCTAAATACCTGCCATGTGCCAGGCACCGTGTGGGGTGCTTCCCTGCGCATCCTCAACGCTCTCGACAGCTCTGCAGGACTGGTGTCATTACCCTCACGACGTGTACGAGGGATCCGGGGGACTGGGAGACTGAGCAACTTGCTCAAAGTCACGTAACTACTAACAGAGTGTGAATTTGGATCTAGAACTCTCTGACTCCCAGGCTACGCTCCACCCATCACACCATGCTCACTTCCAATGTAACAGCAGCCCTCTACGAACATTTACAAATCACGTTTTCAAACCAATCATTTAGAAAAGAGAAAGAATCGGTGAACTCCCCTTTTCACACACATGGGGTCACTGGGGGTTTCCACAGTGGTGGGCTGCCTTCTGAGAAGGATGCAGGTGAGACTGTCACGCTTTCCTGCTGGTGGCACTGTCCTGCAGTGAAGACCAAGCTCCGTCCTGCAAGGTCTCTTTTCCTGTTCCTTTGACAGCTCCCCTCTTTCCCGCTGCCTGCGTGAGGGCCATCACCATGGTTCCCGGCCTCTTGAGCAGAAAACCCATCTTGCCTTCTTGTCAAGAGCAGGGAAAAGGCACTGGATGTGTGGGCTTGGAGAGTGGCCCCGGGTCGGGCAGTGAGTGAGTGGCTTTCTGACAGAGGCGCCGAGTGGAGCGCTGCGGATCCGACTCCTGGACTCTCGCAGCTGTTTGTGACAGGGAAAGTGGAGGAGGATGGGTCAAGGACACGACCCAGTTCTGAGATGTCAGGACAGATGCTTTCAGGGCTCAGAATCCTCTGGTCCCTGAGAGCCCTGACTTGTGCTTTCAGGAGACTGAGATCAGAGACTCACACCAAGGAGATTTGAAACACCTGGTGCCGGAGAGCCCTGTCCAGGGAGATTAGCCTAACCTATGACACGGAAACACTTTGGATATGTGCTGACACAGGAGAGGGTTGGACTTCAGTGATTTTATGCAGAGAATTGATGGGGAGGTCATGGGGACGGTATCCTAGGATGGAGATGGGGGCAGCGACCTTAGAGCAGGTGTTTTCTAGAGGGCAGGGAGGATGTGCCCTGGGTTACATGACAGTGCACAGAGGACCCAACCACTCAGAGGGACCCTCTCTACTCTTCTCTTCTGGGAGGAAAGTTGAAAAAAATTCACAAATAACCCTTCATTCATAAATTCAAATTGAAACAAACGAGCAAACCCACAACAGTTAGGGCAGATAAGACACCAGTGTGGGATGTTGTAGATGTCTGATTTTTATGTGGAGTATCTGCTTCTCCATGTCTTGGACGAGACATGTTCTTCTCCCATCCAACATTAATGTAGTGCATTCATGATTCCAGTCTCCTGGGAACCTGCCCCATGTTCTCACCCCCACCCTGTGCCACCCTGTAGCTTGGGTCTTGGCCTGGCGCTGTTTCTGCCCCATAATCTATAGACTAGTCTTTCCCCTCCTAAAACCCTCCCTAAATCCTGTGTTTGCCTTTCCCACTGGGCTCTTTCCTTTCACTGTACATTTTCTCGAAAAAATGATCAGCATTTGTTGTCCCTGTTTTTCCTTATTCCATTTGCCCTTCAGTCCATGAAAACCAGTTTCTTTCCCACTTCATATGCATGCCTTGGTTGGCTGATGGCCACTGAGCACCTACTTTGTGCCACACGCACATCAGGTGCTGGGGACACAGTCAAGTAGCCCCGTCTTTAGAACTTACTCCATCTAGTGGGGCAGATGACATTAAAGCAAATAAACGCCAGTTTACAACAGTGGTGAGTGCTCAGAAGGCATGAGAGGAGCTGCTACAGGAACAAATAACAGGTAGCTATGACCTAGTTATAGATCCAGGGACAGTGTCCTGTGGCCAGCTCATTGCCAAATCCAATGGTTGCTTTTCAGTCTAGAGAGATCTCTTTAGAAAGAGACTTTGAGGGATGCTCTGAGAGGCAGGAGAAGAGCTCAAACAGAATGGTGTACCTAGAGCCACAGGGTGAATGAGCTTTGGGAAGTGCATGTTTGGGTTCTCTCTGCCTGAAATGCCTTCCTTCTCCCCTGGGATTGGCCACCATCTATTCTTTATCAGAAAATTCACATTTGAGTCTTTTTTTGGTGAAGCCTTCCCAGATCCCTCCACCCCCATCCTACCTGGCCTACGTTATACTTTATACCAACTAGCACTGAGCACATACTCTGACTCTCAGCATGGTGGGCTGGTATTTTTCATGTGTGTATGCCTTCCCCTCTTAGAAGTGAGAGAAGAAGGGAACTGGGAAGTATGTGATTGGACTCATCTCCTATGCTCTTGCCTCTTGCTACTCTGTGCACGCACTACCCTTGCATAGTGTAGTGTGTAGTGTGTAGTGTGTAGTGTGTAGTGTGTAGAAGGGAGGGAGGAATGAATGGACGGCTGGGTGGACAGATGCCTCTGAAGTCACAGGCAGACACACACAATGCACACGGGCAGCGAGGTATCACTGAAGGAGCAGCGGGACGAGGACTCAGAAGACCTGGGTTTGGGGCCTGTCTGAGTCATGAAGATTGGCATCATTGTTTGCAATTTTCTTTCTCTCTTTGTGCTCAGTTTTCCAATGGGTGAAATCAGAAAATGTGATGATTTGATTTTTAAGGCTCCTTCACACTCTTAAATTTCTATTTGTCCTCTGTCTCATCAAGGGAAATAAGATAATCTCTTGAGTGAAAAAGATGTTTTCTGTCAGATCAACAAGGATCCACTGTTGCCCAATGTGAGGCCATCACCTGATATACAGGGTTTTATAATGATACGAAGAGGATGCAGTCACTGCCTTCAGTGAAATCACAGTCTGGTTGGAGAGATCAGTTTGGGCAACCGCCCAAGTCAGGAATGGCGAGAAGGAACCACTGCTTTCATTGGACTCTTTTGCTCTCAGAAGCCAAGACAAATGCCAACGTTACCCTATAGCCACAGCTACCCCCATTTTCTCAAGAAAGGGTTAGGCTTCTTCCAGATCCGTGCCTCTGTACGAAAGATTCTGCTCTGTTCAGGGGATGTTTCTAACCTCTAAGGACCTGCCCTGGTTGCTGAGATTATAATCTAAACTGACAACAGAATTTCTGTTTTTTTTTTTTTTTTAAAAAGTCCTATCATTTTCATCCTCCCCACTCAGCTTCTTCCCTCTTCCCTCCTCCCCCTTCGTCATCCCCTTCCTAAGTTGATAGTGAGTCTTATTAAGTGGTGCTGTGTCATAAACTGTAGAGTGTGTCAGCTGGAAATGGAACATGATTAAGTATATAAAGGAGCCCCAGCCTTGCCTGCCACAACATTACACAACAGAAGCCTTGGCAATGTGAGAGCATCTTTTCTTTCTCTCTTTCCTTCCTGACAAGTTGTGAGCCCTGCTGCTAGATCCTCGACTCAAACTGGCTGAGGAATAGGCGTGTCTGGTTAGCCATACTGGCATATTAAAAGCTTTCTTATAGGAATGTCTCTTGGGGCTGACTATAGTTCAGATGGACCCATGGCTGCCTTATTTCCTCCCCACATATTTGTCAAGTCTGGATGAGTCCATGGAATTTGGATGGTGTGCTCCTGAGAGAGCCCAGGGGTCAGGTGCAGTGGCCGCAGCGCCCTGTGGCCAGGCTACCTCTTCCATTCACCTCCTCAGACTCCGCAGGAACATGCTACTTTCTTCTGTGTTCCTCCTGGAAGTCTATATACTCCTGCAATGCTTCTGAGCCTACCTTGCACCATCAACTGGTCCCTGCTCAGCAGGGCGGGGCTGAAGAGTCACAGTGTAGAGACAGGGCTGGGCCCTTAGCAGGGGCCCCAGCAGGATGCGTGCTGCAGGGAAGTCTGTCTCAATGGGTGAAGCAGAGTCCAGGAACTGGGACCTCTTTCCCACGTCTAGCTGCCCCTGAGCTGGCAGGATGTGGCAGAAATTGATGAGGAATCAGTGCGTGGTCCTGGCTAGGTAGTTGAGGATGGTGCTAAGTGGGCAGAACCACTGGACAAACCCAGAGCCAGACATAGGAGAGCCCAGCGTATCTCCCTGGGGAAAGGGGATGACTCCCCCATGACCCATTCCTTCCCAATTTCTGATTTGGCACATTTTCTGTGCCTCAAATTCATTGTGGGGAATTTGAGCACCTCTAGCCACATCGCCCTAATTCTGGTCTTTCCCTGGCCCTGGATTCTCTGGTCTGCATCTGTACTTTTAAGGGGTCTTACTTGTAAGCTCATTAAAAAAGCACCTTGATTCAGTGTACCTCTTCTGTGTCCTACAATGGCCTCATTTTATAGATGAAACTGAGGCTCAGAGAGGGTGGTTGACACAAAGACCTACATGTTTCCCACCTTTTCCTCTTTTGTTTTATAGAATCGCTGTTTGGATTTGGAGTAAGGGACTTTTGACTCACAGCAAAGGGTCATTCATGTCCATGGATCTAGAAACCGTGGCTGTCCTTCTCTGGAAAATAGGAAAGTCGTGTCTGTATGTGACCTTGAGCAGAGGTCACAGTAGCTGGGAGGCCCCCAATTCCCTCCTGAGTCCCAGACCCTTACTTCCACAGTGCCTGCTGGATATGTCTGCCGCAGATTCATTTCTGAATTCTCCCTTTCCTCATTGCTCACGTTCAATCAACAACAAGTGCTATGGATTCTACTGTCTAAATACCTCTTAAATCACTCTCTCCCTGACCGTCTGTACAGACACAGCTTTAGCCTCGGCTCTCGTCGTTTCTTCCGGAGATCATTGTCTCTTCTCCTCCAGCCTGCTCCCCCTGCCTTCATCCCCACCTGCCTTGAACACCCCCCACCTTGCCTCCAGAGCTTTCTCAGACGTGATCTTGCCGTTGCCTCGTGGACAAACTTTCAGCAGCTCTCCATCACCTTTAGTGTGGCATATGAGGACCCTCACAATTTGGCTTCAGTCTGTTTTTCTGGACTCATCTTCTGACATTCTCCCTTTCCAATCCTGCACTGCAGCCACGCCGAACAATGTGCCGTTCCTCGACATGCTGTTTGAATTCACATTTTATGCCATTTGTACACACTCTGACCTCTATCGGGAGCACCCTCACTGCCTCCCCCCATCTGTCTTCCCTACCCTACTTCCCTCTCTCTCAAGACCATGTTGAATTGCCCCCTCCTTCCTGAAGCCCCTCCTGACTGCCCCAGGGAGTCAGCATATCCCTGTCCGTGCTCCCCTACCACATTGTTCACCTCTCAATCATTCATCATGTTGATTTATAATTATTTGCACCTCTGACATTTTCCCCAGCTGCATGAAGAGCTCCTTGTGTGTAGGAACTAAACTCCTAGCACAATGCTGACTGTAGGTGCTTGATAAAGGTTTTGAATGAATGTAAGAAGTTTGCACGATGAGAAGGGAGAGTTGGTGGGTGAGGCTAGCCTGGGGAGCTAGAGGATACAGAGAGGACAGATTTTGTACAGAGAGGACAGATTTTGTGTCCCCACGATGTCCCCAGTGATTAGCTGTCACTAATTTTCAGAGACATTTCTAATGTAAAATATCTAGTGGTGTTTTCTTTTCATGCACATACATTCACAAGTCAGATAAAATCCTTTGTCTGACCATGTGCTCCTATTTGTGCTTTGGATAACATCATCATGGTAACCAATAGGCCATCGGAGCCTACACAAATCTGTTCCCTTCCTTCTCCCTGACACCTTCTCTGTCTTGGGCTTTTGATACTCCTAGCCTCTGTTCCATCTTGCATAAGTCCGTGTGTGTCCAGAGTGTTGGAACTGGGCAATGAGTGAATCTGCGCTTGAAAATGTGACCAGAGAATACAGAATCTATCAGGTTCCTGATCACCATCAGTGGGGTAAGCTGCTGTGTCTTAGTTGCAAGAGAAAAGGCTGTGTATGGTTCACGAAAGCAGGAGCTCACCTACATTGCCCTTGGGAATTTGGCATTTAGCTAGCATTGATGTGGCTTGCAATGTTTTGTCCAATTCTTATACATGGCTTTATGTGTTTAGCTTGTGTGCAAAGTTTACTCTCATAAATAGCTCATATTCTGTCTAGAGGGACGGAAAGTCCTGGGCTAGGGTCTGTGAGCAGAGTGTAATATAATTCTGGTGTTTTATTAACCATAATAACCAGAAGTCTCCAGCCACTAATATATCTGCAGAGAGGTTTTGCCAAATTTCCAATTATTTTAACTTTCAATACAAACTAGACAGAAAATTCATTTCAATGCAGTTGAGCTTTTTATTCTTTCTAAGCTGAGATTAAGTCATCCGCTATGTGAACCGTAAGTCCAGGAGCAGTAGGAGTAAGTACATGGGCTTCTCCCTGGCACCAGAAGTGGTCTCTGGGGCCATGTGGATTGACTAGACTTGGAAGAGTTACTTTCCCATTTTCTTACCACCTTTCCTGTGAAATTTACATCCTCAATACCCACCTTCGGTCCTATAAAAACTGACAGAAAATATCCGAGAGATTTACTTCCAAAAAAAAAAATTACAGACCTTTTAGGCCAAGTTGTTGCTGGTTCTTTTTATTTTTTAAATTTAAAACATTTATTCTGTCTATCTCTTTAATGGGTGATAAAATTGATTGAGTCTCTGGCTGCAGATGACTTCAGAATATTAGTTGGGATAGTATTGATTTTTTTCTCTTTATAAAGCTTTTCTATAAAGTAAGCACCTGACGACTTTAAGTTACAAACTTTAAGTTAAATTATGAACCTTTTAGCTTTGCATTAGAAGTGGTATCTGAAACCTGATTTGCTAGATCAAACCACATTAGTTGTGTTATGTTATTTTCTAAAAACACATTTCAGAGAAATAACTCCAATCTGTGTTGCATTTTATAGAGCAAAATAATTGAATGGCGGCTGTTTGTAATTTTAGCAATCTCTTAACCTTAATCATATTTAATGGCTTTTCTCTTCAGGCTAACAGGAGAGAGGGAAAAAAAGGTTCCAGCTCTGTTATATAACGGCGCTACAGTAATGCACCCTGGTCCCTGGCAGCCCTGTAAATTCCTCCTCTCTGAATTGTTGGTTCGGGACAATCATTCAGCAGGGAATTACTTTCTCATCTATGAAATAAATGAGATGTTAAACTAGTTTTCTGCTTCCTGTGGTACAAATGTAGCAGTGTGCAGCCCCGTGCAGCGAGAAAACAAATGCCCAGGGCCTCTGATGGTGGTGGCCAGAGCGAAGAGGGGCTCAGGGCTCTGGGATCAGGGAGTGAGCGTGTGGCCTGGGGGAAAGGAGAGCGGGATGAAATGGGATGTAGGGGCTGGAGGTGCAAACCCCTGGATTCAGCAGTGCGAGGGCAGCCACTCAGGAATGCAGGTGGGAGAGGGGATGTCTCAGTGCACTGGGGATCTATCTCTGTGCGGCTTCCCGTGGAGGGAAAAAAAAGGAAAAATTGATTGGTTGCAGGTGACACTCCTTGGGATTCCTTCTTTAGAGCTGGAAACACATGTCCATTCAGGATCTCCTTGGCTTTTACAACCTCGATGGGACATTGGAAAGAGTGGGGAAGGGTCGGCCCCATTTTAGAGAGGGGGAAGCTGAGAACCTGGGAAGGGAAGATGGTCGAGGCCATTGAGTTAGGGGTGAAGTTGGGATTAAAACTCCAGTCTCTCAAGGAAGCATAGACTGAGGATCCAAACCTCCTGCTTACAGGTGGGAGGATGCCGCTGCTCCGGCAGACACAGGAGCACCCCACCTTGCAGCCCGGGTGTCCCCTCTGCTGGCACTGGGTCCTCCTCGCAATGACCACCTTGAAAGCCAGATGGGATTCGAGTTCCTTACAGGATCCTTCTAAGGTGGGCTGTAGCGTGGGGCGCCCTCCTCTGCACCTTGTTTGCTTGTTCTGTCAAATACTGCAAATTCCCTTTAGAAACAGGGCCCAGCTCTCTTGGCTGTGTCCTTGTGACCCACCTTAGATAACTTGTCAGTCCCCCTTTTGGGAGGAGAGAGTAGAGGATTGAGTTGTGCTCCCTATGCACTGCATTGGCCACAGAAGGGGAGACCTTCTGAAATCCTAGCAATAGGTATTTTTACTGAGCACCTATTATGTGTCTTAAATTGTGCCAGGCACTATAAGTACATTATCTTATTTGGTCCTGAGAGTAAACCTATGTGGTAGATATTATGTGCCCATTTTGCAGGTGAAGATACCGAAACTCAGAGAGTATGGTTAACTTGCCCAAGATTATACCTGAAATAAGTGGTATAGTTGGAATTCAAACCTACTGCACTGTGCTTAAACACCATTTCCTCTGGGAAAACTTTCTCTTACTTCCCAGACTAGTCAGGATCTTTCTCATACCCCTTGCTACTACTCCTTAATTACTTAATTATTTGCGTAATAACTTCTATGTTTTCCAGTAAACCGTAAGCTCCCCAAGGGCCAGGATTGGGTCTTCTTGGTCCCAGCCTTGGTGAGTCTGTAATAAACGCTGAGTGGATGAATACAGTCTGCTGCCTACTGAGCCCATGTGGCTTCCAGCCAGCCTGTAAGGAAACGAGCCATGGTGGAAGGGCAGGTCCTGGTGCTTGGCCAGCCCTGCACCCTGCTCCTTTCCCAGTCAAGGTTCTGGGGTTTCAGGACCCCATGTCTTGGACCAGGGAGGCAGTTGGTGACTCACATTTAGGCTTAGTTTAGCCTGGGACCCAGCTCCACTGAGAGAACTGCTCACAGATTGTGAAGGCTTTGTGTGTCGTTCCTAATTAGAAAATTGCCTTTGGAACTGAAATATGTTTCACAGATGAATTTACTGAACTCCTCGCTGAGGTGCGATTCTCTCATGCTTGTTGTGAGACAATCCCACTTCTAGGCGGCATATGGAGATATCAACATATCTGTAAATTACAAAATCATCAGCGTTCAAAAATAGTCCCGGTTTCTTGGGTGATTGTGAATAGCTGGGCTGACCGCTGGGGAAGGCTTGGGGTCTGGATCTGTCCACGGGGAGGGGACAGCAGCTGGCTTCCTCCAGTCTGTCCCCCTAGGTTGGTGTGGTGCCCTTTCTTGTGGCTTCTCTGCTTGTGGCCCAGGGCTCTGAGGAAGTCCTTTCAGGGAGAAATCTAGAAGCACAGTCTGCAGCTCACTCGTACATCAACAGCTGAGTTGAAAACACACATCTTCACTCACCATTCTTCCCATTAATTGCAATAATATTTTCGGCATTATTAGAGAACAATTCCTTAATGTACCTGATATACCTGAAATTTGGGGGCACTATTATTTTTAATCAACAGCAAATAAGAAGATTGGCCAAGAGGTCTTACTATGTCATGATCAGAATCTGTCAGCCACTGGTCTATGGCACAGACCCAGGAAAGGTGTGAGTCAGACGATCTTTGTGGGTGATGAGTAAGCTCAGCTCTCATCAGTGAAGAAAGTGCAGGTACAGCAGAGACCCACATCACGTCATGACTACTCACACTAGTACAATTACTATTATAATTGCTGCACATTATATATTATTTTATTCTATCTTCCCAACGGCCCCTAGTCTATAGGTGAGAAAAAAGGCTCAGAGAGGTTGAGTAATTACCCCAGGTTACACAGCTAGTATGCAGTTGAATCAGGTTTTAAACTTACATCAAAGTGACCCAGAGGCCCATGTTCCCCCCACGCTGTGATAGGCCTGGGGGGACAGTGCGAGGGAACGCCAGGCGAGAGGGCAGACTGAAGCCAGACCCAGCCACCATCGGGTCACCACGGCTGTGTACTGCTTGCTGTGCCTTTGCACCCACATTTCCTGATGCCCTCCCCCTAGTAAATGTCTGTGGACATGAACACATGTAGGAACAGAGGGGACCACCCCCGATGCTGTCTTCAGAGGCTTCTCCATGGGCGGATAAGAGCAAGAATCGGTGTTGGGCAGTGTTTTCTTTGCCTGTGGCTGCTCTGACAAAGTACCACCAACTGGGTTGCTTACACGTAACAGAAATCTTTCCCTCTCACAATTCTGGAGGCTAGAAGTCGAAAGTCAAAGATGAAGTCAAAGACTCGCTCGCAGACTCTGGGTAGGATCCTTCCCTGCCTCTTCCTGGCTTACCGTGGGGACAGCAGCCCTTGGCTTGTAGCTACATCACCCCAATCTCTGTCTCTGTCATCACGAGGCAGTTTCCTCTTCTTATGAGGGCGATTGTCATATTAGATTAGTGGACCTACCTTAAGGACCTTATTTTAACTTGATTATATTTGCAAAGACCCTATTTGCAAAAGAAGTCACATGCTGTGGTACGGGGATTAGGACTTTAACATATTGTTTTGGAGGACACAATTCAACCCCTAACAGGACGGATGTCCAAAGCTCACTGCTCCCTGGAAACCGAGGAGGAGAACTGTGGTCAGGTGTCAGAGGCCTCTTGTGATGGCTCTTGCAGGAACAGAGGAGCTCCTTACTGAGACTGGCCAGAGGCCCCTCGCCCCTCCTCCCCTCCCCTCCTCAGAGACTCCAGGCTTGTCCTCACAACCGGCATCAACCAGGACATGAGAGGAGGAGGTGTAGCCAGTGTCACTTGGCTCCCCAAGAGGCTTCCCCGCAGGCCTATTCTTGTTCTAGGGCCACTTCCCAAAGGCAGGCGCATGGTCCCTGCTGTGGGCCCTGCACAGAGGGCTCCCTTGGTGTCATGGGCTCACCCTTGTCCCACCCAGTTCTGACTGTGCCGGGCCTCTCCATTGCCTGCCCCTCGGCCTGCCGGGCATGGCAGGGCATCAGAGGATTTGCCAAAGAGACAGTTGCCTTTTCTCTAGCCCTCCTCACTGCTAGCGCCTCCTCAAAGCATTAACATTGCATCTGTCTTGTTATCTGGGAGTGCTGCTGTGTGTGTGTGTGTGTGTGTGTGTGTGTGTCCACGGCTCCTGTCTGGCATCAAAAGGGAAATATTACAGAATCCCATCATCTCCCTCCTCCCCATCCAAAGCACAAATAACTTAGTTATCTGGGGAGCATAATGGCCTGGCTTCCCATCCCCCGACATAACGAGCTCTTTCTGAGCTGTCTCACCACGATCCTAATTGTTTTTAAATGTCTGTGCTAACCGCTTCATACAGAGAACATCAATCTGCATGCGGGTAACTGAGAACCACGCTGCCGCTTAGGATGACACATTTTTGCAGTAATTAAAAACACGCTTAAGAAGATTCAACCCCTCTGCTGCTAACACTCGGCGGGGGGCGGGGGGGGGCCGGGGCTGTTCCCAGTCTGTTCGGGCCCTGTGAGTTGCAGCTGGACCCAAACCCTCCCCTGGGGTGGGAGGAAGCCGCCCGCTTGTTCAGTTGCTCAGGGTAGCAATCCATAGGCCCTTTCTTCTGAAAGGGGTCTGTAAGCCCCTCCAGGGCAGGAACGGTCTCTGTGGAGTTGGCATTCCTTCCCCAGCCCCATGCCTGGTCTGGGAGCTCTGCACAGGGTAGCACTCGATGGCGTGGCCCGCCTGACTGCTTGTCACCTGCCACGGATGCATGAGCCCAGCCACACAGAAAGCAGGGCCTGAGCCTGGAAACACGACAGCAGGCAGAAGGAAACTCTGGGATGAGTGAATAATTTTAGTGTCTCTGCTTTTGGTTCTCTGAGTTCTTTGAATCTCAGGAGGGGGAAGGAGATGTTCTCCATGTGTTTTCTGTAAGCAGATGATTGTGTTGCTGTGTTCAGGGAATCTGGGATCTGCAGGCTGGAAGCTTCAGAAGGCGCTGAATTGGGCAGGGACACATAGGGCAACACGGAAGGGACCAGTACCTACTGTAAAGCCAGAATAGTTTTTGCATCTGCGTAAGTTTTGATAACTGTTTGCTAGCATGGCTGGGAGACACATAAAAGCTCTCCTGGGAAAGACAGGAGTTGGAGGACAGAAACCAGGTAAAGTTCTTGAAGGATGCTTAGGTAAATGACAGAATAATAAGGTTAGGACAGGCAGAAGTAGGCTGGGGACGAAGCAGGGGTTACATAGAGCATGGGGAACAAGGTTGTAAATCCTTGAACCTGTGAGCCTGGGAGAGGTCATGGGCATCTTCATCCCTACACGTGGTAGTTGCATTGCGCTTGGCTGGGGCTGGGATCAGCCGGTCAGAGGGTCTCATGCCTCTAACTAGAAAGAGGGGCAGACAGTGTCCGGCTGGAGGAGCAGTTGGTGCTTGGCATATCTTGATTCTTCCACCAAGAGTGAGGCTCCTGATACACCGTAGGGCCTGCAAGCTGACCCCAACATCAGCTTCCACCCCGCCAAGCTGCTCCTGGCTCCAGCTGTTGCAGCATCTGCCGAAGCCAAGCTAACAAAAAGCAGGATCTGTTTGGGAGAGTTTCCTTCTCTATGGACTCCAGGCTCAGAAAATACCTTCCAACCACAGTGGCATACCCCACTCCGCCACTGGATAGGAAGAGTATGTTTATGCATAGGCATGCGGGTTCAGAAAAACACAGATGCCTTTTCACAAATACTTTAGCCCACCCAACCCTGACTTCCCATGGAATTAAGTTACACACTACCTCCAAGGAAAGCCAAACCTGAGTCCTTGTTTCCACTTAAGCTGCAGGAAAACAATGCATCTCCCCCTTCCCCTCCAGGTCTCAGGCAACAAATACATAAATGAGTAAACAAAATAAGAAATTTCACAAACAGTAGAGCTCTGAAGTCTATCTGTTGCTGGAAGGAATTCTACTCTGAGGCCCCCTCTGAGCTGGGAGGTGAAGTTAACGCAGAGATGAAATGCAGCACGACTCCCAGGCAGTTTGCCTGTAACCAGCTCATTATGCATTAACCTGTAAGACAATATGTTTTAAAGAGAACCACATTCATCACCTCAGAAAAGTCATATTAACATAATTTGTGGGAAAGAATAATGGGGGAAAAATGTTAGTCATTGTTGATGGAACAGGTAAGTTTCAGTAGCATGATCTGTTGAATATTCATACAATATTGTTTTTGACATTTAAGAACTCAATTATCCGATGACTAATCAGTCTTTTACAGTATGTTATTTTTGTGACTGGAACTGAAATACTGATAAGCCCCAAGAGAGCACAGTGTTCAGATGGATTTATTAGTAGTTTTCAGCCCCAGCGTTCTCTGGCATGCATGTCCAGGGGAATTTAGTACCTGTGACAGTGAGGGACCCAGGGCCTGGCAGGAGTCAGTGAGTGCATGGAGACCAGATGCTGTGCTGACTGATTTCGCTCCGGTGATTTTTCCTGTTAGTGCAGGGCAGCCAGGATTGCACCGTGCCCTGGAGCTCCTGGCTCAGAACCAGCTCAGCTCCTCTTGCCTCTCACGTCCGTCCACTACAGCTCAGGGGTGAGGGGGCCCATGCAGCCTTCACCCCAACCCTCTTCCTGGGGCATCGGACAGTCTATGTCACAAGGCAGATGAATGCTGTAACAGCTGAATGAAGTCTATTTGGGGAATATGTCAATAACTTTCTCTAGAACCAAGGTCCCTGTGGTGAATGAAAGATTGCAGCAAATTTGTTGCTATTCATCCCAGTGAGAGGTAGAGTCTAATTCTCTTCCTCTTGAATCTGGGCTGGCCTTAGTGACTTTCCTAACCAATAGAATGCAGTAGAAGTGACATTCTGGAACTTCCAAGACTAGGTCGGAAGAAACACAGCAGGTCTTTTTAGAACACTTGTTCTTGGAACCCAGTCGCCATGTTGTGAGGAAGCCCAAACCACTCCAGTGGAGAGGTCCAGGTAGAGAGGACTCCAGGCCCCTGGATGACAGCCCTTGTTGAGCTCCAATGTGGCAGCCACCTTAGAAGTGGATCCTCCAGCTCCAATCAAGCCAGCCTTGCTGAAGCTACAGGGATCAGAGACGGGCCGCCATTGCCACCAAGCTCTCCCCAAATTGCAGGCTTTTGAGTAAAATAAAGAATTGTTTTTGTTTTAAGTCACTATGTTTTGGGATGGTTTGTTGTATACCGACAGATAACCAGAACTGTCCCCAACAAGCCAATGACAATTGTTGATTGAATTTGGAGTCAGAAATCTGCTTCTAATCTCAGCTGTGCTGCCAGGTAGCTCTGTGACTCTGAACAAGTAGTTTTGTCTCGGGGCAGCCTGGCATAATGGAAAGAGCTTGTGCTTCAAGGTCAAAGGAGTCTAAGTTCAAATTCTGTTCTGGCATTTATATGATTTAGGGCAGTCCACTTAGCCTCCTCCAGTCTTTGTTTTCTTATGCATTAAGTGTGAACAGTATTCTCTTCTGAAGTGTTAGCATAAGAATCGGCACATGGTGATGTTTGGTGACGGGTAGCCCAGTTCCTCATCTGTAAGGTGAAGAAGCTGGAGTGTGGGGAGACTGGGGGGCCCTGCAGGAAGAGCTTAGACTCTGGAGGTGGGCAAATCTGGCTCCTCACTGAGGCTGCTGCTGGCCCATATGGCACCCTTGTCTGAGGAAGAGAAAGGCAGGTGCAGCCTGATGGATCATGGTGCGACAAACAGACTGTGCCCTTGTGTCATTAGAAACAGCGGGATGTGGCCGCATACCAGGTGCCCGTATTGGTGAGCAGAGCAAGGTTTGGATAACATTCTGAGTGCCTCTGGCCACTAGGTCTATACAGCTGTGTGAGCTGCTCCTGCCCAGACCAGACTTCCTTTGTAACTCAGTAACCAACTTTAGACAATAGTTTTATACTCCTGGTTTCCACCTCTGAGGACTGGGTAATGCAACACTTATCTGTCCTGTAGAGCTGCTGTGGGAATTAAATGGGCAAACACGTAAATTGCCCGGCAGGATTCCTGGCACAAAGCATAGTAAGTGTTAGTTTCCTTTCCCTTCCCACACAAAATCATATTGGAGACTTTTAAAAAAATCTCCTGCCTACCCCAGCAGTGGATGAAGACAGAGAGAGGAGTTGGCAGCAACACCTGCTCCTGCTGGAGCACGAGGGAAGGCAGGGAGAAGAGAGCAGAAATGTACTAGAATGGTCTGCCAGTGGCTTTGGGAAAACTCCATACCTAATATTCTATCGAGAGCCAGTTACTGTCGATCATTGACACCCTTGCAATAGTCAGGGCCGGGCACTGGCTGGTTGAGCCGGATCAAGAATTCAAGCACGAGGGGGGTCAGACAGTCAGCAAAGGTGAATCCCCTCCTGCCCCTACAGTACCCTGAAGATTTTGTTATTGCTGCCCTTATCTAGTGTTGTTCAGTTATCTGCTGAATTGTGTTTGAGGGCAGTGTCTCTATTTGTCTTTGTATCCCCAGCACCTAGCACGACGCCTTTTGTGGGGCAGAGGGAATGTTTTCTTTCATGACTAAATGAACATAGAAACAGTAAAAGGAACTCGCATTTATTAGGCAACGTAAATACGCAAGTAACATTGCTTAAGTTGTCCATCGACTCTTGACAACACTGGTGGGAAAGTGGAGGAGAGGAGAACTTTTGCTGAACCTGATCTATATGCAAGGAATTCTGCGAGGGATTTTAGGTACATAATTTAATCCTTTAAACAAATTTGAGGGATAGGTGTTCTTATATCCATTTCAGAAATAGGGATAAGGAAGCTTAGGTAAAAAAAAAAAATCAAGCAACTTGCTCAGATAAACATAACTTAAAAGTGGGAGAGTTGAGATTTGAATCTAGATCTATCTGATTGTGAAGTCCTTGAACCTTTCCATTATTCCGTAAACCCTCTTTCAGGAAAAAACCAGAGACTGGGTATTCCAGAGATGGCAACATAAGAACCTGTGTTCCAAGGTAGGGAGAAACCAGGATATTAGGGAAAGAGGTAAGACATTCAGTCAGTAAATATTTATTAAGCACTTACTTTGTGCCAGGAAATATTCTAGTATTTTAGTCACATGTGATATATAAATGAATGAACTGGGCAAAAATCCCTGCCCTTATTGAGATTATAATCCATTGAGTAGTATTATCCAAGAGTAAAGATGAGTGTTGGTTCCAGGGTGTCTATTCAAACACCTGCCAACAGTCTGCAACAAGGTGTCTGCTCAAACACCTGCTGACATCTGTGCTGACAACCTGCAGAGGTTCACACGGCAGAGTTGGAGATAGCAGGCCAGGAGTACGCAGGAGAGTGCTGTTGGGATCCTGGCTCAGTTAATGAGAACACCACCGCTGTTGGAGTACCAGGTAGGAAACTTGGGCTCTGGAGCTACTCGACATTGGATGAGACAATAACTCAGTGGCTTGACATCTGGAGTACAAATAGCTGACACAAGATAGGGAGAGACTAACTCAGTACTGAGACATAGGTCTGCTAATACTATCCTGTTTACAGTTAGGATTGGTCTTCTGAGATAGGGCCAGAGTGGTGTCTACATAATGGGATTAAGCAAATTTAAAGAGGCACATCATTCCACTGGAAGCTTCTAGAACACAAGACCTCTCCACTGCTCAGGAGTACCCAGTAGCAGCCACAGTTTCCTCCACACTGAGGAATTCAGATCGTCTGGCCACCTGCCATTCCTAACTCGAGTGACCGCAAGCTCCTTGGGATACAAGCGGTAGATTCTCTTTGAGGTCAAGTTGAAGATCTTTGCTTTAGATTTGGAACAAGCAAGCCATCCGGAATTACAATCAGTTCTTGATTATTTGCATGAATTTAGGTTATCTTCCCAGTCTCTCCTGGGCACAGGTAACCTAAAATAATGGAAAATCTGAAAACCATTTACATTTGGCCTTGGGATGCATTATATGGGTTTTTTTTTTTCAGCAGGTTTACTTTTATAATGATGTTTGACTTCGGATGATATTAAAGTTCGTTAGCTTTCCCTGAGCATACAACTGCTGGGGAGTGGGAGGAAGGAAATAGAAAGCCGTGGTTCAGAGATGCCAGGAGGAAGTAGCAGCTGGCCCTGGGTTTGTAGCAGATAATCCTTGTTGCTGCCCTACGCCCAATTCAGAGGTGTGAGCGTTTCTCTGTTTCTCTCTGGGGCTTGGCGAGGTCAGTCTTTGATCCCTTTGATTCAGATTCAACAAGATTTATTGATGTGTCAGACACGGTGATAAGCACTTTGACATCTTTATTTCATTTAATCTGCCCAATGGCCTCATAATGTAGGTATTATTATCCCCAAATTACAGAAGAGGAAATTAGGCCTCGGAGACATGAAATGCTTCCAAGTTCCGTAGCTAGCAAACGATGGAGCCAAGATTCGACCCCGGGTTTTCTCATTTAAAGCCCACTGCTCTTTCCACATCTGGCTCGGACTTGCAGCAACAAAACCCATTCAACAGTGTTTAGTGAACACGTCTGTGTGTCAGGGGCGGCCTCAGAGATGTGGAGATGAATAAGGCTTTGCTTCAGGATGTTGGGCAAGGCACCAAAGCTTTTCTCCTCTCTAAAATTCAGATAAAAGTAAGATAAACGCCATGAATTAATCACAGAGAATTTTAAACACGTCCCTCGGTGGCGTATATCCAGAGGTTGTAGCTGCTCTGGGGAAGGGAAGGTGGCGGAGTGGCTGACACATTCAGGTGTGTCCTTGTGTCTTGTGACAACTGTTTAGGCAAGGGCAGCTCCTGTAACCTCCCTGCCCCAAATGATTCCAACTGGCCCTGTGTCCAGGTTTCATTTATAGATCCCAGAATAGGCTATTTCTCTCCCGCCATCAAAGCGGCAGAGAAGACAGATAGAAGGGGCTGGACGCTGCTCTCTGGCCTTCCTCGTAATGGCCAAACGGCTTTTCATTTTGCCGTGGAATCTGTCCCACCAGCCCTGCTGACTTCATTACCGTCCTTACAGCCCACGGGGCTGGGGGGAGGGGGCCGACATTCCCCGGCCCGAGAATGGCTAATATTTCTCTCTAGGGCACCTTCTACTTTCTGAAGAGAAACAAGTGGCAGTTTGGGTCTCTCTGGTGAAGCCACTCTGTCTTGGATAAAATTTCCCGGGGCTGTGGAAGTCGACAGCGACAGTGGCATTTACAGTAACTGCCAAGCTTAATAGCATCTTGTGATGAAGTTTTACTGTAAACAGCCAAGAGGGCGGAGGGCGGGGGTGGGGGGCTAGCTCATCCTGGCAGTATCGAGCGCTTTGTCCCCACTCAGAAATCACACTTCTCGCATCTGCTGCTTTGCCAGCTCTTTAGATTGTTCCGTGTTCGAGAGTCCTGGGATTAATACCAACGTCACCTGCCGACTTTATTGCACCTCTCACCATGTTGTTTTGAGAGGAGGGGGAAGAGGAGGAGCGACTTGTGCAGGCCTCTCCTGGCGAGCTGGCCCCAGCACAGGGCCTGCCTGCAGAACACCCCATTCTCCTCTGAGCGCGCCCTGCTTCCGCCCATCCTCCTGGACACGCTGGGAGGCGGGAGGGAATGTCAACGGCTGCTGCAGACAGAGCCAACCCAGATCTCAAGCCTGAGGCTTCAGGGACACCTGGGACTCCCAAAGGCCTCACTTTCTGCATTGTTCCACCAGCCAGTGAGTCATCTGGAAATGTCCGAGAGGCCCTGGGGCTGGCATGATGATTCAGCTGCTGGCATGGGCAGAAGGGTTTGCAGGAACGGCTGGGCCACAGACTGCTGACTGCCCAGGGTCACTCAGGGCTGCCAGCTGCTGGGCATTGTCTTCCCCTAACCCCTGCTGGGGAAGGGTCCCAGGCACTGAGAGGTGCAGGGAGGCAGAGGGCAGGCCTGTCATTCCACTCCCAACAAAGTGGCTGGCGTTTGGATGGTGGCTGTGTTCTGTGGGTTCTCTGTACCCTCCCCACTGTTACCCGCCCCCATCTCACCCACGTCATCATCAGAGGCAGAGACATAAGGGTGCTCCCTCCCTATAGGCACAGGACCAGGACCCCCTGGGGATGGAGTGGGAAGGGGTAAGAGAGACTCATGCAGCTTTCTTGCCCTCCCACCCACTGCTGTTTGTGCTGCTGGAGGCTGGGTGGTGCACGTAAGCTCGTAAGCTCGAGAAATGGGGTTTCTAGGAGTGCTCAGGGCTGTGGAGACAGACAGCAGGAGTCATCAGACCTCCGCCTGACCACTCCTGTGCACAGGCTGCAGGCGCAGGCACCAGAGTGCAGAGTGGAATCTCAGGGCATTACGTACGTATAGAAGTAGCACAGGGGCCAAGTAACTACAATGGTAATAACAGTGATAATAGAAACAATCTTGGATTTCTGAGGCATTTTTCTTCCTTGCCTCTTTCTTTGCTTCTTTGCAAACTCTCACCATACTTGGAAGATGGGAAGCATCTATCTTCATTATCTACACATGGAGAAACCAGGCTCAAGGTCATACTGTTTATCCATGGCAGGGCCAACGAAATAATAATAATCACGACAGGTAGCATTTTACTGAGTGCTTACTCTGTGCTGTTACTTAATTTTATTTTTACAGTTCCACACAATGGCACAATTATCATCCCATTAGACAGAGGAGGACCCTTGGGCATGGAGAGGAAAATCAATCTCATGTCCTTAACTAACCACTAGGAAACACTGCCTTGCAATCCAGTGTGCGGAGTTTCTGCCTTCCACACCAATTTGTGGTGGTCTCTAGAGTCAGAATGACTCATCCTCCTCTCCTGTAAGACACTAGGGTGCCTAGGGACAAAAAGGGCAAGGAGAGCATATTAGTCTGCTTAAGCTACTGTAATAGAACACTACAAACTATATGGCTTAAACAGCAGCCATTCATTTTTTTACAGTTCTCAAGGCTGGAAGTCCAAGATCAAGGTGCCAGCAGGGTTGGTTTCTGGTGAGGCCTCTCCTCCTGGCTTACAGATGGCTGCAGTTTTAGTCTTTTCCGGCTGCTATAATAAAATGCCTTATGCCAGGTAATTTATAAACAATAAAAATGTATTCCTCACAGTCCTGGAAGCTGGGGAGTCAAAGATCACGGTACGAGCAGATTTGGTGTCTGGCAAGGACTCACTCTCTGCTTCAAAGATGGGACTTTCTTAGCATCCTAAAGGCCCCCACCTCTTCACACCACTACAACAAGGATTAGGTTTCGACATAAATTTGGGAGGGACACAAACATTCAGACCACAGCAGCCACTTTCTCATTGTGTCCTCACACACATCCCTGGTGTCTCTTCCTCTGATAAAGACACCAGTCCTTTTGAATTAGGGTCCCACCCTTATGACGTCATTTAACCTTAATTATCTCCTTAAAGGCTGTATCTGCAAATTAGTCATATTGGGAGTTAGGGCTTCAACATATGAATTTTGTGGTGGGGCTGGGGGACACAGTTCAGTCCATAGCCGTAGGGAACTGGAAGAGTGAAGAATTTAACTCCTAGAAGTAGTTGCATGTGCAAAAGGGAAAGAAGGATCCAAAAAATAAAGATAGAACCAAGCCTCCATCTCCAAAGGAAATGCAGACATCACTGTATCATAGGGTCAGGACTTTTCCACCGAACCTGGTTCTTCCAGGGGGCTGGGGGCAGAGTAACTGTGGCCAGGGTCCCATTGAAAGAGAGCAGTGTCAGCCCCACATTTCATTGTATTCCTCCTGCCCTATTGGGTGTCTGTGATTTACCCTGGGGCTCACCTGCAGCCCCTGACAGAGAGCTTTTAAGGGGTGGTGTGTGTCCCTTGGCTAGAGCCCCACACAGGCACCAATACCTTCCACTAGTGGCCAGAGCTGTCCTTTGGAGAAGAGAAGCAGGACAAACTAGGTGCAGTCCCTCCTGAGATACCTTTGACCCTTTTGCTAAGGGCGGAAAGACAAGGGGAGCTTGTGCTCTGGCCTGCTGGTTTTTCCTGTGGATGTTCTCCCAGGCGAGGAGGGGCTGATGTGGCCAAGGTGAGGAGGAGGCTCCTCTCCCCAGGGCTCCATCCCCTGACCTGTTTGCTACTGGAGCCCTCTCTTCAGGGCTTCTGAGCACCTCTGTGAAAGGGAAGAGGGAGGACCACACTCCAGGCACTGGCTGGGGTTCAAGGGAGGACAGAGTGTCACCAGCTTGGGTCGTACTTTCCTGCTCCCACCTGCCCTGCCTGAGCCCCAGCCCAGGGCCCAGCAACCCGCAGAACGTCCAGACCCCTCCATCCCACCCCCTTCTCTCTTCAGCTCTCTGCCTTCTTCTCATTTGCCTTTTTCTTATTCTTCCCACCTGGAGCGGAAGGCACAAAGCCCAAATAAAGGTGGCTTTTCTTTGGGGTGACTGCCTGGGCCAGGAAAGAGGTCAGAGCTGCAGGCTGAAGGGAGGTTTGGGGATTATCTGTGAATTTCAAATACCCATGTTCTTGCCTGAGGCTAAGTGAGGCAGTTTTCTTCCTGCTTTTGCATTTACCATGGTGACAAACCTTTCCCCGGGACAATTACTTACCCCTGTCTGCATGGCTGGAGGAAAAGTTGTCTGAAGAGAAAGCTGTGACTGCTCGACTCAGAAAATTCCCTGTTGGTTGGTTTTAATCTATAGTAGAAAACCTCCACATTATTCTGCCATCCTGGGATGTGACAGGTATTAATAACCCTATTAGCTACAATCCCATCCGGCGCTATTTACACGGGCCGCGCCTGAGTCGCAGCCGCCGCTGGGCTGCGAGAGACTGTGGACATTCAAAGCTAACGACACTCTGGCTTCTGGTTTTCTCCTCTGTGCCCAGGGTGTTGACAAATTAGGTTTTCGGAAGGAGATTCCCATCCCCACGTGCCAACGCTGCATATGGACCCGTGCCAAGTAGCTTTGCAGCTGTAAGGTGCTTTCGTAACTTTGAGGAAGTCGTCCGTGCCTTTTCTCCTGCTGCTTCCTCCGCCTGAAGAACTGCGTCCTCCTCGCGCCCCCTCCCCGCTTCTCTGGCATCTGCAAAGCTTTTCCATCCTTCAAGCCCTGGTTCAAAGTCACCTCTTCCTTGAAACCTCCCCTGAGACCCTCCGCTGAGAGTAAACGTCTCCCTGAACACTGACAGCACTTTATCTGTAGCTCATTGATGACACCGTGATGGTTAATTTTATGTGTCAACTTGACAGGGTGAAGGCATGACCAGGAAGCTGGTGAAATATTATTTCTGGGTGTTTCCGGAAGAGATTAGCATTTAAGTGGGTAGGCTGAGTAAAGATCACCCTCCCCAGTGTAGGCGGGCAGCATCCCACCCTTTAAAGGCCCAATGAGAACAAAAAGGCAGAGCAGTGGTGAGTTCGCTCTCCCTTCTTTAGCTGCAACATCGTCGTTGCCTGCCACTGGTCATCGGAGCTCCTGGTTCTCAGGTCTTTGGACCCCCCAGGACTTACACCAGTGGGCTGCCCGGTCCACAGGTCGTCACACCCAAACTGACTCACACCACCGGCTTTCCTGGTTCCCAGCTTGCCCATGGCAGATCGTAGGACTTCTTGGCTTTC
>CM052438.1:108056035-108140296 GCA_028533085.1 Varecia variegata
GAGTGTGTGTGATATACCCATTAAGGAAAGAAATGGAGACCCATTCTTCCTGCAAATGCTTCTATTGTGAAGCAAAGAATCCAAACATTTAATCCTTGACGCCTGGACCCCGCTTTATTGCAGACCCTTATTTTGTGCACTTACGTTCTCTCAATACACACAATTCCTTCTTGATGGAAACACTTGTGTGTTTTCTCAGTGGACACTTTGGGGAATCAGGCCCTTCACGCTGCTTTTTGGGTTATTACGCTGTCACATTTTACCACTTTGCAGAAAGAACATATTAAGCAAAATAGAGTTCTCAGGAGCAGGGATTGCTATTGTTAGAGAAACAATACTTGGGAAATAATTCCCCCCAATTTCGTCTTCATTTTTCCTCTGCTGTGCAAAGAGAGGAACAATTTATTAACAGGAGGCAGACGATGTTACTACTGCTTACGGGCAATGGAGGTTTATGGAGTCCAGAATATATGTCGTTTCAGTGGCTTAGAAGGCAAGAGACTTTGGGAGCTGGAAAAAAAAATGAATCCCAGTGGGGAGGGTTGCTAAGGAAAAAAGCCTCATTTGAATTTCACAAAGCTTTTGAAAATCGTGGTGGTGGTGCCCTCCTGTTTGTATCGAAAACCTTTATTGTTTCAACTGCTGTCAGCTGGTGGAGGCAGGAGGCTTGGGTGCCGGAAGGGCAGCCTCAGCATTCTGTCTGCCTCCACCCAGCACCTGTAGCCAGGCTGACCCGCTGCGCCTGGAGTGATGTTTATAGCAAATATCTTAGCATCCACCGCTTTCACCGCTGCCTCACTGTTTGCTACCTTGGACAGCCTGGCTCCTGACTTTGGTTTTGCCTTGTTTCTGAGTCCAGGCTTGTCCTCGGACTTAGTGGTAGATTTTGGTTTTCTGTGTTGACGGTTACCACTGTCTCCTGAACATGCATTATACTGATACCTCTGGCTCTGAATCAGCCCAACCTAACCAACTCTGAGCCTGGGATTGCTTCTTGGCTGTGGCTCATGTGACCATCCTTTGGCATGATTGGCCCAGGTCCCCTTCTGGGGGATGACAAATGCTTGGTCAACATACCTAGGGGAGGTGACTTCTGAGGGGCCCAGTAAAGATGGGAGAGACTTGCATCTTAGACTGTAGAAAACTGTTGAATTGAAAGTGAACTAAACCACAGGTATGAATTTTAAGAGACAATACAGATTCCAAAACTGCATGAGGTTTTCTAAGACATGTACTGCCTTAAATCAGTACTGGAGCCACCTCATTAAAGTTAAACAAGCACACGGAAGGCATTTTGATGCTAACTTTGGTCAGACTGGAGATCCTGGGCTCGAAGATGTCAGGAACAGGTGCACCTGGGGTCTGCCGGTAGCATGGGGCTCACAATACATCCCAGCACACAGGCAGCCCAGCCAAACGGACGTGTAGGCAGAAACTTTACCCAGCTCCATAGGAGGGGCCCGTGTGACTCTATTAATGAAGCAAAAGATATTGGAATCCAATTGTTGATGGATCATCACACGCCGGGAAAACTCTCAGCTGCATTGACTGGGCGAGCAGGGGGTATCGTTTTGAACTTCTGGAGTTAATGAACTATGGCCTGAAATTTACAACCTGGTCGTGAGTGTTATGGATTTAACTCCAGAGCACAACTCCGGGAGCCGGCACACTCCTCCCGCCTCTGTGCAGGCCAGAGGCCCTCTGGGCTTTGGCTTCTGTGTTCTCCCATATCTCTGCAGCCCGTTAAAGGTAGCCAAGAGGCTGCTGCTTCACAGGCCCCCTTGCTGCTTGTTGGCAAGAGACTTTTGCTTCTTAACCCTATTGCAACTATTGCAGCACAAGACAGATAAAGAAAAGATGAACTAAAGCCAGGGTCCTACTCGTTCTCATGCCTTGAAACAATTTAGAAAATCAGTTAATACCTGTGTAGGTTAGAGGGAGAATGGGTATTCTTTTAAAGCCCCAGTTTAGAACACATCAATTTAGGGTTTTTTTCCCATTTGGGCACATTCATTTAATAGGTTCAGTCCACAGAGAGGTTTTGAGTTCTATGAGAGGGAAAAGCAAATGAGAGTTTTTGACGGTTACTCCCTAATCTTGTTTGGAAACAAGTTATGTATACAAATACACAAACTGCATCCATTCTTTTTTTATTTTTTATTTTTCTGAGACAGAGTCTCACTGTTGCCTGGGCTAGAGTGCCGTGGCATCAGCCTAGCTCACAGCAACCTCAAACTCCTGGGCTCAAGTTATTCTCTTGCCTCAGCCTTCCTAGTAGCTGGGACTACAGGCATGTGCCATCATGCCCGGCTAATTTTTTCTATTTTTAGTAGCAACGGGGTCTCACTCTTGCTCAGGCTGGTCTTGAACTCCTGAGCTCAAGCAATCCTCCTGCCTCGGCCTCCAAGAGTGCTGGAATTACAGGTGTGAGCCACCGCACCTGGCCTGCATCCATTCTTAAAAAAACTCTTATGATATGGGAGACAGAGAGAGAGATTTCTACATGTAAAGCCACTTAATACAGAAGTAATAATAAATATATTATTATATATAAATAATTAGTAAGTTATAACAAGGCTTCACTTGAAAAGTCATAGTAAAGATTTTGGCTTCTATTTTGAGTGAAATAAGAGTTATGTTTCGATACCTTTTCTTTTCCGTTCGTTTCCATTTGCTTTCACTGCTTAACTTCAAGAGCTGTCAATACTTGCTGCTTCCACTTCCTAATTTGCCATTGGTCTTGGCTCCCTTCCCACCCTGCTACTAAATTTGCTCTTTTGAAAGTATCCAGTGCTCTTTTGCTCACTCCGACATCTTAAAATTTTCTTTTCCCTGCATTTTTAGAATAACACAGTCTTGAGTCTTGTCCTGGCTTGCTGGCCATTTCTTGGCCTCATTTGTTGATTCTTCTTCTACTTGTCGCCTAAGTGTCGATGTTAAAAAGAAATGAAAATTCAGACCTCAATTTCTTTTTGCACTCTGCCTTCGTTCTCTCTATTCTGTTTCGTAAATTTTAAAGCTTCAAGTACCATTTCTAAAAAATGACTGCTGATTTCGTATGTGACCTTTCTCCCAGGCGCTAGCTTCATTCATTTGGCAAACATTTATTGAGCACCTCAGAAGTGCCAGGCATTTTTTTCAGGTACTGGTGATACACCAGTGAAATACACAAAACTTCCTTCTATGGAGAAATTTGCATTCTCATGGGAGAGACATACAATAAACAAAATAAATGGTAGCTAACACTTATGGAGTGTTTACTGTATGCAAGTCATTGTTCTGGGTTATATGTGTGTGTATCTATCTACATGCATTTTAACTGTCATAACAACCTCATTTTAAAGTTGGGGAAATCGAGGCACAGGAAGGATAAGTAACTAGCACACAATCACACAGCTGGTGATTGGTGAGGCCGCGACTCAGCCCGGGTAATTTGGCTCTAGAGGTTGTGCTCTTGGCCTGTACGTTACATCATGTCCCCATACGGTATGTTAGGTGGTGGTTAGCGCTATGCATGACACAAAGTGGGGGAGATGATGGAGTGTGTGTGTCCATGTGTAAGGCTGTAATTTTAGATAGGGTGGCAGGAAAGGACCCATGAGAAGGTGACATTTGAGACCTGAAGGAGGTGAGGGAGAGCCTTGAGGACTCTGGGGAAAGGATCCTAGGTGAGCACATGCTTGCCCTTCCCCAGAAACGGTGGTGGGGCGAGTGGCAGGAAAGGAGTGGGGTGGTATTAGGAGTCAGGGTCAGGGGGACCTGGGGGTCAGGTCGTTTAGGGCCTCGGGGGTCATGGCAAAGACGCTGGCTTCTGCCAGCAGTGAAACGAGAAGCCGAGTTACATTTTGACAGGATGGCTCTGGGCACCTCTGGCTTGGAAATCAGCTTGGAAATCAGCTGGGGGGTCCTGAGGGTGGGGGCGCTGCTGCAGTGGTGCAGGTGTCTCGGAGCTGGTGGCAGCAGTAAAAGGCCTGGTTGGGTTCTTGGTGTGTTTTGAAGGTAGAGCCAAAGGATTTCCTGGCAGATTGGATGTGGGGTGTGAGAGAAGGAGGAATTACAAATGATTTTGAAGGTTTTTTGGTCTGAGTAACTGGAAGATTATAGGAGAAGATTTAGGAAGGTAATATAAGGAGTTCTGTTTTGAACGTGTTTACGGTATATGTTGGATACAGAAATGGAGGTAACAAGTAGGTATTTGAATATATTAACACAAGTCTGGAGTTCAGGGAGGAATCCTGGCCTAGAGATATAAATTATTTTAAACCCACATGTTCATGAATGTTCTATAGAAACCCAGAAGAATATTCCGATTCTCCCCTGCGTCCTCCTCCTCCTCTTCCTTAACATTTGAGTATTTATTATATGCCAGGCTCTGTCTGTAGTTTTTTTCATGCTTCAACTCATTTAATCCTGACATCAACTCTGTGATGAAGGGGCTATTGTTATATCCATTTTACAGATAAGGAAACTGAGGCACACCTACTCCACACTACCATCAGGCCTCCAGAGAAAAGTGAGGTAGTTTACAGTAAGATACATGGATAAAAAATTCGTAAACTATTCGTACCAGGCTCACATATTTGGGGTCAAAGAATAAAGAAGGGGTATAATTGTGCCAGAATATTTAAGTATAACAAGTCTACAGAAAAAACATAGCCTTGAGCTTCTTGGCGGCAGAAATAAAAAGGCAAACAGCATGAACATCAGTTCATCAGGAGGGATGAATTTTTCTTAAGTGCCTAGTTATTTAGTTTTTAAAATAACTTCTCCTGAGGGAGTAAAGTATATTCTTAGAGGGATTCTTAGGAGGCAAAATAAGTTATAGAAAAGACTGAAATTGGTTAGATTAATCTCTTTTTTTTTTTGTTTGCCATGCTAGTCAGTAATCATTTATTAAGCAATTATATATGCAAGGCTATGTATACATATAACTGTGCTAAGACTGTGAGAAATACAAAGATGTATTGAACATGGTCTTGGCCTTCAAGTGTCATATGATCTAGTTTAAAGATGAAGTATAGGCACCCAAAATGACCAACAAGGAAGCAACACACATTAAATGAACTAAGGCA
This sequence comes from Varecia variegata, assembly GCA_028533085.1. Lineage (NCBI taxonomy): Eukaryota > Metazoa > Chordata > Mammalia > Primates > Lemuridae > Varecia > Varecia variegata. Next base: position 108,061,108 of record CM052438.1, read on the forward strand.
TGTTGTCGTAGAAAGAATTTTATTCTGGTGCTTATGAGTCCTGAGTTTTAGAGCCCGACTTCCAGGCTTCAAGTCCAGGCACCACCCCTTGCTTGTGCTGTGTCCCTTGGTAAGTGGCTTCACCTCTCTGTGCCCAATTTCTTCATTTAAAAACCAATATGGATGATATTAATGGACTCTACTTCAAAGGGTTATTGTAGGATTAAATGGGTTAATAATACCCATGAAGTGCAAGCACTATGGAAGTATTTGTGATGGTTATTTTATTAATTACTTAATTACTCAGAGACAGGGTCTTTCTTACCTGTTGCCCAGAGCTGGAATGCAGTGGCCCAATCATAGCTCACCGTAACCTCCAACTCCTGGGCTCAAATAATCCTCCGACCTCAGCCTCCTAGGTAGCTGGGACTACAGGCCTGTGCCACCAGGCCTGGCTAATTAAAAAAAAATTCTTTTTTGTAGAGATGGGGGTCTCACCACCAGTTTAAGGCCACCATCATCCAGGCTGGTCTTAAACTCCTGGCCTCATGCAATCCTCCTCCCTCAGCTTCCCAAAGTGCTGGGATTATAGGTGTGAGCTACTGCGCCTGGCCTGCTATGCCTATTTTACATTGCAGGGGTGAACACATTGCTTAGGAAAATATTTACATTGCTCAGCAGAGGGGGAAGAGAGAGAGAGAGAGAGAGAGAGAAATCCGTTCACTGTGAGTTGTTCAGAAAAGCTTTACGGTGGTGGTAAGATTTGGATTAGCTCTGAAGACACCCTAAGTGTAGACTCAGAGTCGTCCTGGCCCTCATGACTGGTTTGATATCACCAAAGTCTTCACCTCTATCACCAAAGTGACCATCACCCAACTTGTGTAGCTGAGTCTTCTGGTAGCAGCTTCTGGAAGGTGATGGGGTGGTGAAGTGATCTTGTTAAATGCAGCTAAGTAAAGGAAGTACCATATTAGATCTGAATCATTTTGGAAGGACTTGGGGGCATCTGCAGTTACCGAGTGACGATAAGGAGAAGAGTTAGGTACTCGTTCGAAACCAGCTCCAATCTCATTCTTTTCATGCCTAAACTATAGTCAACAGAAAAATTAACAACGAGGGTCACTGTGTGCGGGCAGTAGCTGTCCAGAGCTCCAAAGTCCCAGTCCGGCCCATCCAGGGCCTGCGTTCTCAGGCCTTAGCTGTAAGAGGGTCCTCGTCATTACATCTTGAAGGGCTCTGGCCTCTGGGAGACCAAGAGCCACGTGCATATTCATCTGAAAGGCAGAGCCATGGGCAAAGTCTGACCAGTTATTTTGTTCAAACTCAAAGAATACATCATAAAGCAGGACCTTTCTTGTTTGTTTTTAGAGACAGGGTCTTGCTATGTCACCCAGGCTGGAGTGCAGTGGCCATTCACAGGCGTGATCACAGCACACTGCACCCTCGAACTCCTGGGCCCGAGCGATTCTAAAGCAGGACCTTAAAGAGGCAAAGATGCGGGGAAGGGAGTGTTGTAGCTCAGGGTGGGGAGAAGCAGAGGACAGGGGAGCAAAGCAAGATAAGGAGGTGGGAGGGAAGGAGTTTGTCAGGGCAAGTGGGCCCATAATAGCATTTTCTGGAGTCTGAACTTTATTGAGAGAGAAATTTGTGTCCTTTATCGTAAAATGAACCTGGATAACTGTATAAAGAATGGCTGGAAATGGTGGCTTTGATGAGGTCCCTCCGGTGAGGGGCCAGCTTGCTGTCTTCCACGCCCTGAACGCTCACAGGACACATGCCCCGGCAAGGTGGTGGGCTTGCACTCAGGAGTGCCCTGCCCGGCTCTGATTCTCTGGAGCAGGGATCTTGTCTGCGGCTCATTGGAGACAGCTGCTCAGGCGGGTCCACAAAATGGGAAACATACGGATAGCAGCGACAGACGGAGATGCTTTCCGAACAGGGGACCTTCTGGAGTCTATAGCTGCAGCTGCAAGCACAATTAGGGGCTAACATGACCTTGCAAATAAGTGCTGAGGACATATCAGACCTCCAAAGAGCTGGGTCACCCTAACCCTGGAGGAAACACAGAAGGGAGTCAAGAAAAGGCAAGTGAGATTTTTCTTCTCTTTTTCCTGGAGTAATTTCACCTGCTAGGAGACTCTTCTGCCTTCCCCTGCCCTGTCCCTCTTAGGTGGGCGTTATATACTTGAGGCTGGGGCAGGGGAAGGAGGACGATGAGCAGATCTAGCCTGGTGGGTTTTGCAAGGGGCAGTTTGGGGAAGGTGTCCCTGCCTACTTCCCACTTGCAGAAAGCCTTGGCTGAAGGTGGTTTGAGCAGGTTGGATTAGAGTTGGGGTTTGGACGTCAGTGGGAAAACCAGGCCAGGGTATTCTGTGGTCTAGAGTGGAATGAAACTCCCAGTTCCAGGGTGCAGAGGGGGAAACATATAAACCAAAGGCCTTGAAGAAGAGACAAGCATCAGAATTAGTGTGACAGAGTACCAGCATAGCACCCGAAGGTCAGGGTTAAGAATCGCAGCATGGAATAGGGTGGAGAGTCAGGAGCTGGATGGAAGCAGGACCAGGGTGGAGTCCATCTGGGATGACTGTTAGGAGCAATGAAGGGGACCTGTCTCTGACTTCATCCCTGCAAGTCAGAGCATGGGTGTGGGCTGGTTTACAGGCACAGCGAAGGGATAGTTGTTGACAGCAGCACATCCCCAGATTAAAATGTACATGCAGTGCCTTGGATGGGTCATGTCTGGCCACTGAGAATCAAGGCTGTGGAAGCCTGGCCAGCTCTGGGCAGCTCCCTCCCACCGTCCACCGCACCGAGAGTCAATACCAGTTTTAATTTTATTCATGGTGCTTGTACTTGTTCCGTGCTGCAGCTCCTCAATGAATACTAATGGAACTCCAGATTGTTTTAAGTGAAGATCTGAGCAAGACACCTCCTTTCATCTTGTCAAGAGCTGTCATTTCCAACAGAGGTTTTTGGAGTTTCCTTTCTAACAGATTCAATGCAAACTCCTCTCTACACGGAGCTGCATATGTATGCTGGGACTGGGCAATTGCAAACAGTCCTCATGGAAAAGAAATCATTCTTGGCCTCCTGCCCCTACCCTGGTCACTGTCAACAGAGGATTCTCCTGCAGGAGGACAGAAGGAATGGGGAAGGAAGCAGGCAGGGAGGCGGGTCAGAGGCCGTCTCTTAGAAGGTGGTGGAAGCTGGGACTCTCTTTCCTTTGCAAGGTTGTTTTGATCATTCGAAATGTCATTTCCATTATTTTCATAGTCATGAGGCCTTTATGGCTTAGAAGAATGACTTCATGGCCATTTGAACTGCTTCCTTAATTCCTATCTTTCTTTGTTCCAGTCTATTTTGCATACAGTTGCTATATAGTTTTTTTTTTTTTTAAAATCATGACTCCACTACTCAAATGTCTGCGGTGGTTAAGGCAGCTCAGTTTGCCTTCTCTGACTGACCTTCTAGTCTCCCTCATTGTTCCAGTCTCCCATCCTCTGCTTCTGCCTGCCCCTACCTCGCCCAGGTACAGGGGCTGAAGCCAGCTTCTTGCCTGCTCAGGCTGGTGTGGGCTTTATACCAAGAAGAGGCACACCTGCAGCTAATGGCTTCGCTTTTCCACCAATGAGCATAGTCTGGATTAGTCCTTAAGTCCAGAGAGGCTGGGCCATCACCAAACTACTGCCTTTCTACCCCAACTTCAGCCTTCATTGTCCTAATGTCATTGTCCTCAACCCCAAATGGTTTGGAAAGACTACAGCCTAAAGTAAAGCTAAGCTCTTGTAATTGATGTGGAGCACCTAGCTCAAAATCTGCTTCAAATTTTATGGGAGGAAGGAGAGCTAGGGACAAAGCTAGGGTTCAGTCCTGGCTCTTAGATTTCTTTGTCATCTTGGGCTAGTTATTTAATCCAAGTCTCATTTCCTTATCGACAAAATTAGAATGATCATAGCACCTACTTCATAAGTCTGTGATGGTTAACTGAGATGATAGATATGAAGTATTAGCGTGGAGTGTGGCACACAGTTAAGGATTCAACGAATGTTAGCTATTCTTACACTATTTCTCAGTTGGTGTTGATTGAGTCAATAGATGAAATAGGTAAGGCCTAATGTATACATAAGTAGATAACAACTGATTGTGATTTGACGGCCCCTTTCCTTTCTCAGACAACCCACCCCAAGCAAAAAACAAGCCACCCTGCCACACACACAAAAAGTTTTCTTTTCTGACCTACCACTGTGCAAGAAGTATTCTTTTTGGTAAAGGCACTGCCTCTCCCGCCTCTCCTGTATCCTGCTGGCCTGCTGGCCGGCCCTGATCTATCCAGTTGGAGAAACACTCCCTTGCCTCTTCCCTCCCTTGCTCTTGGTGACGGAGGAGGGAGGTGTAACATCTGCCAGCTCTCGAGGGGCGAGCCAGCTGCCCGCAGCAGAGCGATGTTCTGCTGTAATGGCCCAAAACATTAGGGCTCCCGGGGGGTCTGGCAGGGACCAGGCCAGGGCTGAGTGGGCTGAGGATGCTCGAGGCAGCACGGGGTGGCTGCTGGCCAGAGCGGCCCATCTGTGAGGCTGGCCGGAGGGCAGGAGACAGGCTTCTCGCAGCCCATTGCTAGGAAGACACATTTTTGTTTTTTTGTTTTTTTGTTTTTTTTTTTTAAACAAAACCCCAACCCATAGAGAGATGCAAACGTAAATTCTGGGTATAGGGTAGTGGGGGCCACATTTTTTACTGGTAGTTTTGCTGTGACATTCGGGTGTGGAGGTATGATTCTGGGTTCTGTCAAAGGCATAATCTGAGAACCCTTCTTTCTGCAGAAACAATATGCCTCTGTAGAACCCAGACAGTTCACGTTTTTGTTCAGGGTTGAAATTCTTCTCCCAGGCTTTGGTCTCTGCAGGACTGAGACCCTCATTTTCCTGTCTACGCCGAGCCATCTTGCCTCTTTCCTTTCTGTCTCCTGTTCCAATCCACAGTTAGAGGAGGGGTGGCCCTGCATTAATGGTGATTTCCATGAAATGGCATTCCTCCCACCCTGCATTGTGTCTTTTTGTCTAATTTCGCAAATAACCCATGAGTGCATTTTCAGTAAGATAAACCAATATAGAGGTAGGTGGAGCTAACGTGAGAGTCATCTGCCCTCCCCACACCTGCCCCACCTGCCATCTCACTTCCTTCTCCAGAGCCCTGTGGTTGGCAGAGGTGACCGCTGTCCATGGCTTGGTGTGCAAACCTCTCTCTCTCCATTTCCATCTACATGTCTATGCAAGCACAAGCAATTTTTTGTGGGGTATCTGTTTTTATTTAGTTTTTACTTTTAGCAACGTTTTATATGCATGTAGTTTAGGAATTAGCTGTTCCTCTAGGCTCATTATGAAAAACTGAAGTCCTCTTCCATCCTTGCCCACCATGTCTCTCTTTCCTGAAACAGCCACTCTCAAATCTCTTAGTTGACTCTTTGGTATTTATCTCCATATCGCTAAACACATTTCTCATATTGCTGCTTGGGTTTTTCGCTTCAAACATAATCTCTTGACGTCCACATGGAAAATGAGGATTTGGTTGTCTTTGGCCCTGGTCCCCTGCTACATACCCACCCTGATGTGTCATGTTTACTTTATAATGACTGTAATGACTATTATATACCACATTATACACATGTCTACTTTTCCTTTTCTGTATAATATGTTGTTTCCTGGAGCTAATAATTGTCTTGCTTGTCTATTTTTCCCTGTTATTAGCAATAATTCAAACTCAAATACTTCATCAGTTGCATAGATTTCCTCTCAGTATGTTCAAACACATTAGTCACTATCTGCTATGGACTGAATGTTTGTGCCACCTCCCCCACCCCCAAATTCCTATGTTGAAATCCTGACCCCCCCCCAAGGTGAGGGTATTAGGAGGTGGGGTCTTTGGGAGGTGATTAGGTCATGAGTTCCCTAATGAATGGCATTAGTGCCCTTATAAAAAAAAAAAAGGCACCCCAGGCAGGGTGTAGTGGCTCACGCCTGTAACCCTAGCACTCTGGAAGGCCGAGGTGGGAGGATCGCTTGAGGTCAGGAGTTTAAGACCAGTCTGAGCAAGAGCAAGACACTGTCTCCACTAAAGATAGAAAAATTAGCCGGGTGCAGTGGCACACACCTGTAGTCTCAGCTACTTCGGAGGCTGAGGCAGGAGGATTGCTTGAACCCAGGAGTTGAAGGTTGCAGTGAGCTATGATGATGTCACTGCACTCCAGCCTGGGTGACAGAGTGAAACTCTGTTTTAAGAAAGGACCCCAGAGAGCTCTCCCCTTCTTTCTGCCACATGAAGACAGTAAGAAATTGGCAGTCAGCAGTCCGGAAGAGGGCCCTCACCAGAACCCAACTGTGCTGGCACCCTAGTCTCCAGCTTCCAGCCTCCAGAACAGTAAGAAATAGATTTCTGTTACTTATAAGCCAGCCAGTCTATGGTACTTTGTTGTAGCAGCCCAAAGGGACTAAGACAGTACCATCATTTTGAAGAAATCTCTCTGGAGCCTTTGGCCTGCTCCCGTCTGCTCTGATGAATTCCCAGGCCTGTTACGTAGCTTTCTCTCCCTGTCATCCTGAACATGCCTTTGCTTCTCTCTCATGTATGATCCCATGGGACTCCATATGTTTTGGACACCATGTCTTCCTATTATTTGATTTGTCTCTTGTTCTGGAAATGTACATGCTTCAGTTGCTTCTTGAAAGGAGATACATGGAATTAGGCCATTGATTTCATCATTCATTAGATTTCATTGAGCACTTGTTAAGAATTCCAGGAAGAAAATATTTTGTACAGGTTCTAGATGCTTGAGACACATTAGTGAACAAAATCCAAGATCCCTGCCTCTGAGAACCTTATATGCTAGCAGAGAAGCTCTGATGATAAAAAGGAACATCATGAATCAGTAAATTATATAGCATATTAGGAAGTGGTAAGTGCCAAAAAGAAAGAAAAAATAGAGAAGGATGAGGATATCATACAGGCCTGCCCCTAGCATCTGTGGAGCCCTGGAGAAAAAATTCAAGCCAGGACCTGTTTAATTGGCATCCCACTTGACTCATGTTATGTGTAGACCTACTTCTATACAAATTTAAGGGCAATATGAATCCTTTCATATTGCAAAATATTTCTTTAGCTAACATTTGCAACTGCTGTGAATATCTGTTGAGTGTGTATGTACCCTGGAACCACACATTGGAATTCAAAGAGAAGCCAGGAAATGGATGTACAGCAATGCTAGAAAATGTTACTTTCTTCTGCAAGAATCTATTGCATTCATGCTATCTGAGAGAAAGGATTTGACAAGTTAATTAATTTGTCTCTTACTTAAGTGTTTCTGCCGCTCAAATCCTGCCTGCACTCCAAAGCAGTGTCCTTCTTTGAAGTTGGCAGTGGCCTAATCCACAAAACTTTATGACATTCAGACAAGAATTTCCTTTTATTTCAAGGAAATAGGGAAAGAGATGGAGAGATGCATTTTCCTGGGGCCTGAGTGGTGTTAGCCATGAGAGTGGATGTTTGCAGTTATAGATAGTGCTGGGCCAGCCTAGAGGGCCAGATTCAGACTGACAGAAGACTTGAGATATTCTTTAATACAGTGTGTGTGCATGTGGGCTTGTGTGTTTGCAATAATCTTGGACCCTACACACCTAAGGCCCAGGTTAGGGGCCTTCTTGCCTGGAGATTAGTGGAGTATTGGGATCAGGAACGTTAGCATAGAATTGGAGGAAGTCAGGGTAGGCCTTGCTGAGAATGTGACATATGAGAAAAGACTTAACGAAGGAGCAGCAGTTAATCATAAAGTTATTTTTGGAAAGAACATTTCATATAGAGAGAATAACTAGCACAAAGGCCCTAAGGTATGTTTATAAATGTCTTTAGTGTAAATTGGCATTTAATTAATATAGGATTCTAGGAAGGATTTTTTTTTTAAGCATTTTGAAGAAATTGCTCCATTGCATCTACCTTCTATTATAGCTGTTGAAAAAATAATGCCATTCTGATACTTGCTTCTTTGTAAGTGAACTTTTTTTTCTCTATGGAACTTTGTAGGGTCTTTTTTTGCCTTCCTCCTTACTATATTCTTGGTGTGGATCTACTTTCCCCCACTGTGCTGTGTACTCAGTGAATATTCATTTATTCGATCATTCATCCCACAAAGATTTATTGAGCGCTCACTATGTGCCATGCACTGTTCTATATACTGGTGATGCAACAGAGAACAACACAAAAATTCCAACCCTCAGGGAGCTTACAGCCTAGTAAAAGGGAAACACCCTAAACAAAATAAGTAAAACAGTTAGCGTGCTAAATGTTGATAAATGCTATGAGAAAAAATAAAATGGAGAGGATGGATGGGGAATTCTGGGGGATGGGGACTTGGGGGTGATCTCAATTTAAAATAAGGTGATCAAGGAATGCCACACCAGGAAGGTGACATTTAAGTCCTCAAGGAGCTAAGGGAGCAAGTAGTGCTGATACCTGGAAGAAGAGCATTCCAAGCTCAAATGTAAAGATTCAGGACAGAGCATGCCCAGTGTGGTCTAGGGACAACAGGAGACCAACGTCACTGGAGCAGAGTGAGCAAAGGAGCCAGTAGAAGAGATGACGTATGAGAGGCAAGAGGAATCAGATCATGTACAGTCCTGAACAGATTTTGTTTTTTCACTTGAAGCGAAATGAGAAACATTAAGCCAAATTCTGGTTGTCTTTGAAGTTGGGACTTGAAAGTCATGGGTGTTCTCAAGGAGAGCAGTTTTGGTGGAGTTGTGGTGGCAAAGGCCATGATGGGTACAATCAAGAGAAAATGAGTGGGAGAAATTAGAGTCAGTTAAATCAACTCTTTCAAAGGTTTATAAATAGAAGAAGAGAAATGAGACAGTGACTCCAGGGGAGGTGAGGCTAAGCTTATTTATTTTTAAGTTGAAGGAGATAATAGGAGGTTTATACATTAATGTATACTTGTTGCCTTCAGTCCTGGGAAATTTTCTTAAATTATTATTTTTATCTTAATGATTTTCTTCCCTTCATGGTCTCTGCTTTTTCCTTCTGTAACTCTCTTGTCTGAATGTTGGATTGATTTTCTAATTTTCTTATATTTTTCTCCCCTATTTTCTACTGATTTGTCTTTTTGCTCTAATTTCTCAAATATTTTTTCTCCTACTAAGTTTTAACATTTTCTGTATGCTCCTTTCTCACAGCATTCTCTTCTTGTTTCATGAATACAATATAGTCGCTTATTTCACTGAGGATTTTAATGATGGTTTTTAATTAATGTTTGTTCTCTTGAATTGTGTCTGTTTTCTGTTTCCTCAGTTACTTTTCTTTCTCTGTTTTGTTTGTTTGTTTGTTTGTTTGAGACAAGGTCTTACTCTGTTGCCTAGGTAAGAGTGCAGTAGCATCATAATAGCTCACTGCAACCTTAAACTACTGGGCTCAAGTAATTCTCCTGCTTCACCTTCCTGAGTAGCTGGGACGACAGGTGTATGCCACCATGCCGAGCTAACTGTTTATTTTTTTAATCCTTGTCTTTCACATTAAAAGCTTTCTCAAATGGCTCTTGGAACTTGGTTGTCTCCTCACATTTAAGTGTGGGGCACTTAAAAGCTTATATGGTGGAACTTGTCAAGTGTGACCTGTCTGGGATGTTATACTGGGGAACCCACTGTTTCACTTTTTTAAAAGTCTCTTTTCTGGGCTGGTCACCTTAGCATAGACGCTTCTGATTCCCTGCCTGGTGGGTGAATGCTTGGCTGCCAGCTTACTTGCAGGTAAGTGAAGGAAGAAAGTTGGAAGTCAGCTCTCAATTGTCTGATGTAAATTTTTATTTCATCTCTCTGTTTTTGGTATGGCACTCTTACAGTAATTCAATGTACCTGTTTTATGTTTTCCAGAGAATAAATTTCCAGTATATGGAGAAAGGTCAGATTCCTGGCTATTAAGAATGGAAAGAGATTTTGCTTTTTAAACAAACTTCCCACAGTCCTCCTCTTTTTAACTCTCCTACAATCCCCACTTGCAAAAATACCTTGGGTTGCCAATTTCTGAGCCATGGGGGGATCTGCAATGTAGATTGAATTGCTTCTTGGCTTTCCTCACCAAAGACTTCAGATTCAGAGCTCTCCAACTGTTGAGTCAGGTACTACCTGTCCATCTGTTTCTTAGCTTTCAATATTTTGTTATTGTAGTTTCCTCTTCAGTACTCTTTGCCGCATAAGTTTATTCCAAAAACTAAAATGAAATAAACCTGGAATCTGCGAGAAAGAACAACTAAATATGTACATTAAATCCTCTGTCTTGAACTGGAAACCCCAAATAATAGCTCTCAATTTTTTTCAATGTTTATTTAGTGGAGATATAAATAAATTGGATTTTATTAAAATTGTACACTTTTTTTAGTGTCCAAAACAAAACAAAAAATTTTAAATGTTTTAAAAAAATTTTATAATTTTATCATCATTCCTAACTGTAACATGGATACTCAATCATTTAGAACGGAAGTAATTTACATGGCTATCGCTACGAATCATGTTAAGTACATTTATAGTTTTCATTTTTACTCATTTTCAAGTCTATAAACTATTTCTAATTTTTGTACATTTTCAAGTTTTTAGTTTTGAAAAATATCAAACCTATAGAAAAATTGCAATAATAAAATAGACATCAGTGTACCTTATACTTGAATTTACCAGTTGTTAATATTTTACTTCTCTTTCTCTCATTCTCGCTGTCTCTGTGTCTGTCACTGTATGCACATATATTTTTTATTTCTTAATTATGTGAAAGTAGGTTGCAGATGTCATGACATTTGACTTCTAAATTGTCATTATGATTCTTCTAAGAGTAAGACTATTTTCCTCTGTAACCACACCACCATTATTACATACAAGAGATTTAGTATTAATTCAATATCACTATTTTATAGCCCATTTCTAAGTTTTCTCAATTGATCCAAACATTTCTTTGAAAGCTGTTTGCCCCCTCCCCCAATGCCAAATCCAATCGAGGATCAGGCAGTGCATTTAGTTATCATTTTTCTTTAGTCTCTTTTTGTCTAGAACACTCCCCATCTGTGTGTGTATGTCTGTGTATTTTATGACATTACTATTTTAAAAAATCCAAGCTAGCTTTATGGTAGACTATCTCATAATCTGGATTTGTATGATTATTTCTTCATGATTAGATTTGCATTACATATATATGTACATTCAGCAAGAATTATGCACAGTTGATGCTGTGTACTTCTCAGGTGTCACATCAGGAGGCATAAAACATCAGATTTTTCCATCATTTGGTGATGCTAAATTTGATCACTTGGATAAGGTGGTGTCTTCCAGATCCCTCTCTTTTGAAGGTAGCTCATTATCTTTATACTTAAGAAGTAAATTGGTGGTGAGGGATAGGTGTTACTTTGAAGAGTGTTGATTGTACAACAATCTTTAACCCAGAGGTTTTAACATCCATTGCTGATTCTTGCCTGAAGCAATTATTATATTCTAATTCTATCACCCTTTCTGCCCTTATTAGATGACTTTCTCCTATAATAAACAACTTCCTCCTCCCACCATCCTCCCATTTTTTCTCTCTCTTTGAGGATCATTATGAATTTATGGAGTTTTAAATTCCATATTATAGCCCATTACCTTCATTAGTTATTTTGATGCTCAAATTGTATGACATTTTTCTAATCAGAGCCCGTTCAAGCTGGCTCCTGTGTCCACCGGATATATCTCCTTCAGTGTTTGTGTCTCCCTTGCTTTCTAGCACAGAAAATGTTCTAAGCTTACTTTGTAATTTCTCTGTTTCAGATCTGGAATCAGTCATTTCTTTAGGGAGTCCTGCTTTCTTTCAGTGAAGACTGGTATTTAGAAATCAAGTACTGAGCATTAAGTTTCCTTACATGCCACTTTTTGTGTAACAAAGAAGGAGGAATAAGAGTGCTTCACGTATGTATGTATATGTGCCTATTTTGCAAAAAGAAACTTGTTAAGGATAAATAGAAGCGTGGAAATGGTTTCCTATGAGAAGTGGGAATGGAGTGGAGGAATAACATACAGATGAAGCTTCTCTGAGGATACCTTGTAAGAAGCTGTGCTTTCAGTAGACATATTATAAAATTCTGAGTTTCTATCGATATCTCCAATTGAAACCCAACATCACTCATTTTCAACATTTCATATTAGATTTTTCCTTCTTCACAGTGAGAACCCTGTAGCCCAAAACATCACTATATTTACTCATTTACATATTTACTATATACAATAAGTAGTTTTAGAATTAGTATACCAACACTGTCTCTAATCACAAACTTATGAAATAAAGTTTAAGATTTCTTTGCTTTTTTCTTTTCTTTTTTGAATCTTAGAATATATGTGTTCAAAAACTACAAAAATTCTTTTTCTGTCAGTGGTCATGTTACTGATTTGATATACGGTTAGATTTATTTACTTCAGCTTGCATTTGCTATTAGAATTTGCTTTTTTCATTCTTTTTCATTGCAATTTTATTTTTGGATATTTAAAAGGGTTACATGGCTCAATAGTCAAACCATATAAAAGTTATATTCAGAGAAGTCTGACTCCCATTCCCATCTATTCTACCTCATTTCCACCCACCCACTATAGATAATACTTTAATTTATTTGTAGTTTATCTTCCTTGGGTTTCTTTTTGCAAAAATAAGCCCTTCTTTCTTTCACAAAAATAGCCATCATATATATAATATATAAAATAATATATACTATATAAAAGTCTTTTGTGCTGAAAAATTAAATTAAAAATTAAATTTAATAATATAGCCTAGAAATCATTCCATATCAGTTAATAGAGATCTCCATACTTGGTTACTGCTATATAGTACTAAGCTATTAGAGGATAGATTATAGTTTAATTATCTAGTCTTTTATGGATAGACATTTAGATTGTTTCCAATATTTTGCTATTACAAATAATGCATCAGTGCATAACTGTGTGCATATGTTGTTTTGTATTTGTGGAGGTATATCTTCTGTTCCCTTTTCTCTTTCTTCTCTTTCTGGTATCCCAACTATGTATATGTTATATATATTTTTTAATCATCCCACAGTTTTTAGATATTCTGTTCTGCTTTTGTAAATTTTTTCTTCTTTTTCTTTCAATCTGAGAAGTTTCTATTGACATGCCTTCAAGGTCACTGATTCTTTCCTCAGCCACGTCCAGTCTACTGATCAAAGGCATTCTTCATTTCTATTATTATGTTTTTAATTTCTAGCATCCTTTTTATGCTAGCAAAAAGCACTCTTTGATCCTTTTGGTTCTCTTTTAAGAGTTTTCATCTCTCTGCTTACATTTTCCATCTGTTCTTGAATGTTGTCTGCTTTTCTTCAGAACTCTTAGCATATTAATCATAGTTGTTTTAAATTCCTGGTCTGATAATTTCACAATCTCTGCCACACTTGAGTCTGGTTCTAAAGCAGGTTCTGTCTCTTCAGACTGTGCTTTCTGTTTCTTCAGACTGTGTTTTTGCTTTGTCGTTTTTTGTTGAAAACCGGACATGATGTCTCAGGCAAAAGGAACTCAAGTATTAATAAACAGGCCTTTAACGTTTATGTTTATCCGGCTGGGAGTTAGGCTATGTTTACTGTTCGTTGAAGGTGTCAGAGGCTAAAATTTCCTCTGATGTACTTGGTTTTTTTTTTTTTTTTTGTCTCCCCTCTTATCTCTGGGTTTCCCTAGATACTTCTAAAATAAGATTTGAAGACCTGCGGTTCTTTCAGTTGTATTTCCCTGTTATCATACAGGGGCTCTATTGATGTGGTGGTGAGGTGGGGGGTGAATGGAAGTGTTCTATAATCGTATGGAAAACAAAAGTTCTCCAAAAAGGAATTTGGAGAAAGGAGACTTTATTCCAGTGAACAGTTTGCAAACCAGAGAGAAACAGCCTTTGGTGTAAAACCAAGATGCATTCCAGAGAACAAAAGGGTGTCAGGTTTTACAGCAAAAGTTCCTGTCCAGGTTCCCAATCAGGTCTGTTAATTCAAATAAAGGATTGAAACTCACTTAGTTCTTATTGGTCAATGCAGGTGGGTTGATACAGCAGAGTCCTAATTGGTTGACACAGCTGACCTCTGATTGGCTGAGACTGGTGTACTCTGATTGATTGGTTTCCAAGCCTAAAACCAGAAGTCTCTGTTAGATGCTTCTTTCAAAGGGACTCGTGTGTGTGTGTGTGTGTGTGTGTGTGTGTGTGTGTGTGTGTGTGTGTAGCAGAGGTTATGATTTCTGGCCACAGTTTATCTTGGCACTGACAGCAGGAACTGGTTTGGCTTTATTGTAGGAAGGGAGGTCCTGTGATACTTTTACAACATGTTCTGAGAAAAGAGATTTTGTGACTGCTCCCTCACCCAGCCATGGCAGCCTGGTTCTGTTTTAACTTTGAGCACCTCAGGTAGCCACAAGGAGTCCATTTTGTCTGTGGCTGAGGATGTATTTTAACACTGTGATTAGGTCTCTGTCTTTCAGTGAGCCTGTGCCCCTGGACTGTGACCTTTACAAGTACTGAGCTTGTTGTTCCCCCTTTACGTGAGACAGAAAGGCTGGAGGAGGCTGAAGTTGGGTACTTCTTTCCCCCCATGTCAGTTAAGCATTGGTAAGATATTTTTCTTTGAGGGCAGACCTTTGTTAAAAATAAGAGAAAATTCTGAGTGTATTTCAAAAAGGTTACTTCTCCCCTCCCCCTTCAGGAGACACAAAGGGATTTTTTTTCTAGATTTTTACCCTGAGAAACTGTGGCACTCCTGAAGGTTGAACTCATAAAAGTGTGGGACCCCCTTATGAATGGCTCCCAAGATATTTTACACATTCAATCTCCAGCAATTAGTCAAATACTTTTGTTTTCCTACCAATTTTCCACCAGTGGCTGGCTCTAGTGGTGGTTTCTGTTCCCAATAGGCTATGATTGTCTGTATTTTCCTTTCTTCTCCAATTTCCAGAGCAGTGGTTTAACCTTAATTCTCTGATGAACCTAAGAAGAGTTGTTAATTTTCAATTTGTTCCATTCTTTTTTTTCTTGTTGTAAAGATGGGAGTGATGACTTCTAAGCTTCTTTATGTGTTGTACTGGAAACCAGAAGTTCATATAAATTCTGAAGGTGTATCTTTAGAATAAAATCCTGGAAGTGGTATTATAGAGTCAAGGGGTGAGATATATGCTATTTTGTTCTATATTGCCAAATCCTCCTCCATTGGATTGTACTATTTTGCAATTTTACCAGCAATGTGTGAGAATGTTGTTCTAACAGAATGTTGTCAAGCTTTTGAATTCTTGGCAATCTGATGGTGACAACTGGCATCTCAATATAGTTTTATTTTTCGTTTTTCTTAGTATAAGTGCAGTTGAGGATTTTTTCATGTTTAAAGGACATCTCTATGTTGTTTCCTGTGGACTCTCTGTTCATACCTTTTGCCCCATCCTCCACATTTTAAAAAATAGGGCTTTGGTATTTTCCTCACAATTAAACAATATTTTATATATTAAGTAAATTAGCCATTTATATGTGATATATTTTGCAATTGTTTTTACTAATTTGTAATTTGTTTATTGATTTTCCTTTTTCATTGGGGCCATGCAAAAACTATTTGTATGTATTTAGTTTAAGTTTATTTTGTCTGGATTCTGAGTCATAGTTAGAAAGTCTTCCTTACATGTAGGTTATAAAGGAATTCACCTGTATTGTATTTGAGTATTTGAATAGTTGAAATTTAGATCTTTGATCTATTTAGAGTTTATTTTGTTTTTTTATTTCAAAATATTAAGGAGACAAAAATATCTTTGCTACATGAATACCTTGTGTAATGCTTAAGTCAGGGCTTTTAGTGTGCCTATTATCAGAATAGTGTTCATTGTACATAATAAGTAAGTTTCTACCCTTCACCTCCTCCCATCCTCCCCATTCTTGAATTCTAATAACCTTTACATCTCTTTGTGCCTGTTTGTGCCTATTGTTTAGCTCTCAATTATTAGAGAGTATATATGGTATCTGTTTTTCCATTCCTGAGACACTTTACTTAGGATAATGGTCTCCAGTTCCATCCAAGTTGCTGCAAAAGACATTATTTCATTTCTTTTTATGACTGAGTAGCATATACCACATTTTCTTAATCCACTCATGAATTGATGGGCATTGAGGTTGATTTCACATCTTTGCAATTATGAATTTTGCTGCAATAAACATTTGAGTGCAGGTGTCTTTTTGATAAAATGTCTTTTCTTTGGGTAGATACCCAGCATTGGGATTGCTGGATCGAATGGTAGGTCCACTTTTAGTTCTTTGAGGAACCTCCATACTGTTTTACACAGAGGTTGTACTAATTTGCATTCCTACCAACAGGGTATAAGTGTTCCTTTCTGTCTGTATCCCCCCCACCATCTACTGTTAATTGACTTTTTCATAATGGCCATTCTAACAGCAGTAAAGTAGTATCTCATTTTAGTTTTAATTTGCATTTCTCTGATGATTAGTGATGTTTACCATTTTTTCATATGTTTGTTGGCCATTTGTCTATCTTCTTTTGAAAAACTTCTGTTCATGTCTTTTGTCCACTTTTTAATGGAATTGTTCATTTTTTTCTTGCTGATTCATTTGAGTTCTTTGTAGATTCTGGATATTAGTGCTTTATCAGATGTATAGTTGGCAAATATTTTCTCCCATTCTGTGGGTTGTCTGTTTACTCTGTTGGTTATTTCCTTTGCTGTGAAGAAACTTTTAAATTTAATTAAGTCTCATTTATTTATTTTTGTTGTTGCTGTTTATGCCTTTGGGGTCTTAGTCATAAATTCCTTGCCTAGGTCAGTGTCCAGAAGAGTTTTTCCTGTGTTTTCTTCTAGAATTTTTATGGGTTCATGCATTACATTTAAGTCTTTTATTTATCTTGAGTTAATTTTTATATATGTTTTATTCCTCTGCATGTGGCTATTGAGTTTTCCCAGCACCGTTAGTTGAATAGGACTTCCTTTGCCCAGTGTATGTTGTTGTCTGCTTTGCTGAAAATCAATTGGTTGTAGATAGATGGTTTTCTTTCTGAGTTGTCTATTCTGTTCCACTGGTCTATGGCTCTACTTTTATACCAGTGCCATGCTATTTTGGTTAGTACAGCCTTGTAGCATAATTTGAAGTCAGGTAATGTGATGCCTCCAGATTTTTTCATTTTCCTTAAGATTGCTTTGGCTATTAGGCTCTTTTTTTTGGTTCCAAATGAAGCATAGAATTATTTTTTTCTAGATATGTAAAATATGATGTTTGTTTTTTGATAAGGATTCTGTTGAATCTGTAAATAGCTTTGAGCAGTATGGACATTTAACGATGTTGATTTTACCAATCCATGAGCATGGGATATTTTTCTGTTTCTTTGTGTCATCTATGATTTCTTTCATCGATGTTTTGTAGTTGTCCTTATAGAGATCCTTCACCTCCTTGGTTAAGTATATTCCTAGGTATTTTCTTTCCTTTTCATTGTAAATGGTATTGTGTTCTTGATTTGACTCTCAGCTTGACTGTTACCTGTATATAAAAATGCTACTGATTTGTGTACATTAATTTTATAACCTGAGACTTTACTGAATGTATTTATCAATTCTAGGAGTCTTTTGGTGAGTCTTTGGGGTTGTGTAGGTAAAAAATAGTACTGTCAGTGAACAAGGATAGTTTGACCTTCTCTTTCCTGATTTGGATTGCCTTTATTTCTTTCTCTTGCCTGATTGCTTTGGCTAGGATTTCCAGTACTATGTTGAATAGAAGTGGTGAGAGTGGACATCTTTGTCTTTTTCCAGTTCTTAGGGGGAATACTTTTAACTTTTCTGCATTCAGTATGATGTTGGTTGTGAGTTTCTCATTCATGGCTTTTATTATTTAACATTTTGAGGTATGTTCCTTGTATGTCTAGTTTGTTGAGGGTTATTATCATGAAGCGGTGTAGGATTTTATTGAATGCTTTTTCTGCATCTATTGAGATAATCATATGGTTTTTGTTTTTAATGCTGTTTATGTGGTGAATCACATTGATTGATTTGTGTATATTGAAGCATCCTTGCATCCCTGGGATGAAACCCACTTGATTATGGTAAATTATCTTTTTGATACCCTGTTGAATTCTGTTTGCTAGTGTTTTATTGAGGATTTTGCATCTATGTTTCTAAGGGATAATGGTCTGTGGTTTTATTTTTTTGTTGTATCCTTTCCTGGCTTTGGTATCAAGTGGATACCAGCTTCATAGAATGAATTAGGGAGGATTTCCTCCTTCTCAATGCTATGGAAAATTTTCAGTAGGATAGGTGCCAGTTCTTCTGTGTAGGTCTTGTAGAATTCCCCTGTGAATCCATCTGGTCTGGGACTTTTGTTGTTGTTGTTGGGAGATTATTTTTCATTACTGCTTCAATCTTTCTGCTCATTATTGGTCTGTTTAGGATTTCTATTTCTTCCTATTTCAAGCTTGGGAGGTTGTATGTTTCCTGGAATTTATCTACTTCCTCTACATTTTCTAGTTTGTGTGCATAAAGGTTTTTGTAGTATTCACAGACGATATTTTGTATTTCTGTGGTATTAGTTGTCATGACTCCTTTTTCATTTTTGATTGAGCTTATTTGAGTCCTTTCTCTTCTATTTCTGGTTAATCTAGCCAGTGGTCTATCAATTTTATTTATCTTTTCAAAGAACCAACTTTTTTGTTTCACTGAACTTTTGTATTGTCTTTTGTTTTACATGTCATTTAGTTCTGCTCTGAGCTTTGTTATTTCTTTTCTTCTGCTAGCTTTGGTTTTGGTTTGCTCTTCTTTTTCTAGTTCCTTGAGATGTGACATTAGGTTGTTAATTTGTGATTTTTCTGTCTTTTTGATGTAGGCATGTAAGGTTATGAACTTTCTCTTTAGGACTACTTTTGGTGTATCCCATAGATTTTGATAGCTTGTATACCCTTTGTCTTTCAGTTCAAGGAATCTTTTGATTTCCAACTTAATTTCATCATTGACCCAAGGATCATTCAGCAGCAAGTTGTTTAATTTCCATGACTTTGAGTAGATTTGACTGTTTTCCTTAGAATTTATTTCTAGTTTTATTTCACTGTGGCCTGAGAAAACACACCATATGATTTCAATTTTTTTTGAATTTTCTGAGACTGGTTTTGTGGCCAAAATATGATCAATCTTGGAGAATGTTCCATGTGCTGATGATAAGAATGTATATTCAGTAGATTTTTGGTGGAATGTTCTGTAATGTCTGTTCCATTTGTTCTACAGTCTCATTTAAGTTCATTGTTTATTTATTTTCTGCTTCAGTGATCTGTCTAGTACTGTGAGTGGGGAGTTGAAGTCACCAGCAATTACTATGATACATTTTTTTTTCTTAGATCTAATAGAATTTGCTTTATGAATCTGGCAGCTCCTGTGTTAGGTGCATATATTTTTAGGATTGTTATGTCTTCTTGTTGAATTGCTCCCTTTTCTATTATATAATGACCATATTTTTCTCTTTTTTTTACCATTTTAATTTAAAGTCTATTTTATATGATACAAGAATGGTTACACATGCTCACTTTTGGTTTCCACTTGTGTGGAGTATTTTTTCCATCCCTTTACCTTAAGTCTGTATGAGTCCCTGTAAATTAGATGTGTTTCTTGGAGACAGCATATACTTGATGTGTGTTTTTTCATCCATTCAGCCAGTCTATGTCTTTTAATTGGGCATTAAGACTATTCACATTCAGTGTTAGTATTGATATGTGGAATCCTGTTCTTGTCATTATGTTGGATGATACCTTGTTTTTTTTTATCCCCTTCTTGTGCTATTATTTTATAAGAGCTGTGGGATTTAACTTTTGGATGTTTTCCCACTGGTGGGTATCTATTGTGCTGTTCCATGTATAATGCAGTTCTGAGTATTTCTTATAGGGAAGGTCTAGTAGCACAAATTCCCTTAGTGTTTGATTGTCTGGAAAAGTCTTTATTTCTCAATCATTTATGAAAGTTAGTTTTCAGGATACATAATTTTTGTTTGGCACTTGTTCTGTTTAAGAATGGGGCCTCAATCCCTTCTGGCTTGTAAGGTCTCTGCTGAGAAGTCTGCTGTCAGCCTGATGGGTTTTCCTTTGCAGGCTAGTTGTTGCTTTTGTCTTGCTGCTTATAGAATTTTCTCCTTCATTTTGACTTTGGCCAAATTGATTACTATGTGTCTTGTCAGTGTCCTATTTGCTATGAATCTTCCCAGTGTTCTATGAGCATCTTGTTTCTGGATATCTGAATCTCTGATAACACCAGGGAAGTTTTCCTCAATAATTCACTTGAGTAAATTTCCATGCATTTAGCTTTTTCTTCTTCTCCCCCAGGGATACCTATAATTCATATATTGGTTTGCTTCACATAGTTTCATATTTCTTTGAGTAATTATTCATTATTCTTTATTCTTTTTTCTGCATCTTTGACTGATGGTTTCAAGCTCTGAAATTCTTTCTTCTGCTTGATCAAGTCTGATGCTGAAGCTTTCTGCTGTATTTTGAAATTCCCTAAATGACCCTTCTATTTCTTTAAGTTCTGTTATATCCTTTCTTATGTTGTCTAGCTTTTTAGTGCCTTTTTCATTTTTTTTCATTGATGTAAAAATTTGATGAAATTTTTTTTGGCTTTTGGCTTCTTTGTGTTGGTTTTCAACATTCTCTTCAATCCCATTTATCTTATTTCCCATCAATATTCTAAACTTCATTTCTGACATTTCAACCATTTCCTTTTGGTTGGGGTTCATTCATTGCTGCATATCCATTGTGATCCCTTGGGGGGTGTCAAACTAGCTTGTTTTTCATGTTGCCAGAATTCTTTTTCCTGTTTCTTCCTCATCTGAAACAGCTTCTCTCAGCTCAGAGCAGATAGGTTTACAGCGCACTTGTTCTCCTTTGCCGGGAACTTCCTTAGAAGAGGGAGATGTCCCTACATGGCACTTTTGTGACCTACTCTGGAAGATTGACCTGGAAGGGGAGGGGCAGGTGCACTGAGAGCCTATAATGCAGCTGATCTGTGTTGTCCCATTCTCCTGTGATTGTCATGGTCCAAGCTGATGCCGGATGATCTTTGTGCAGGGTGGTGGGTTGTTCCCCAGGCCACTGTTTGAAGCTCAGGGTAGGGGCTGAGCAAGTCCCCCTCTACAGTGGCTGGAATTGCAGGAGATTGCTCTGCCTGGGTCTCCCCATGGTGGTGACAGTGGCAGCTGTTTGAGGCTTTCTAGGCAGCAGTCGTGGGCATCAGTGTTATGGGTGTTTGAACCAACTGGCTCCAGGTGCAATGTCAGGTCAAGGCTAGCAGGTCACCAGCAGAGAATTGGACTAGGGGTGCAGTTTCCTCCAGGCAGCTGGTGGCAACTGCTGGGGGTGGGTAGTGTGGCCCAGTAGCGGTGCTGGAGCCTTGCAGGTGAGGCCACAGCATCTGATGGAAGCAGAGGAGCCTCAGAGTCAGTTCGTGAGGCCCATCAATGACTCTGGAGCCTCAGGGGCAGAGCCGTGGTGGGGTTCATTAGTGGAGCTGGAGGCTTGGAAGCATAGCATGGGGCCCAGCAGCAGTGGGGAAGCCTCAGAGCCAGGGCTGTGGGGCCCAGTGGTGGTGCTGGAGCCTCAGAGATGAGGCATGGGTCCCAGCAGTAGTGAGGTAGCCTCGGAGTCAGGGCCACAGGGCCTAGCGGTGGTGTTGGAGTCTCGCAGGCAGGGCTATGGGACCCAATGGCAGTGGTGGAGCCTCAGAGCTGGGGCCACAGGCCTGAGCAGCAGTGCAGAAACTGCAGTCACAGAAACTCAGGGTCAGTTGGCAGCCTGGGGATCACAGGGCTGAGGCCAAGAGGTGGGGCACTGGGCAGCTGGGGCTCTCCTTCTACCCAGGTCCTGTGGAGGCAGTCACCTCAGGGCTTCTCAGGTAGTATCTGTGGCACCTGTTCTGCTCAGATACCCTGTGGGGTGAGGGGTGCTTGGCTCCCAGGCACAGGGCATGTGAGAGCATCCGCTTTCCCTGTTCCCTCCCCTGCTGGCCAGGGTGATTTGGGGTGGCTCCAGTAAAGCTGAGCACTGTGTAGACCTGACACTTGGGACCTGAGAGCTCTGAATGGCATCTGTTGCAGCAACCCGGGAAGAAGTCAGCTCTCACGTATCTTTTTTTTTTTTCACATTTTTTCCCTGTAGCTATTCTTACATATATATTTTTTGGAAGCAACTTGTCTAATTTGAGAAAATAAAACTTAAATATATTTTTATTGGGATTATATGAAATATATGTTAATTTGGCAGAACTGGCATTTTTAATGCTGTTGAGTCATTAAATCTGTATTTGTTTTTTGTTAGTGCTGTAGCAAATTGCCACAAATTTAGTGGTTTAAAACAACATAAATTTATTATCTTATAATTCTGGGGGTCAGAAGTCCAAAATCAGTCTCACTAAAATCAAGATGTCAGCAGAATCACATGGCTTCTTGAGACTTTGGGGAGAATCCCTTTTTTTGCCTTTTCCTTTGTGGGCTTGTGGGCCCTTCCTCCATCCTTTATGTTAGCAGCATAACATCTCAAGTATCTCTCTATTTCCTACCCCCTCTCCCTGGCTGCTTTCGCAGTCATATTGCCTTCTTTGTGACCCTCCTGCCTCCCTCTTACAAGGACCCTTGTGATTATATTTGACCCATCCTGATAATCCAGGATAATCCCTGCATCTTTATATCCTTAATGTAATCACATCCGCAGGGTCTCCTTTGCCATATAAGATTGCATATTTGCAAACTCGGGGGGTTAGGACCTGGGCACCTTTTGTGTGGGGGAATGGGGGGCTATTATTCTGTTTACACACTATCCAAGAAAAGTTATGTCTTTCCATGTTCCAGTTTATTTTTGTGATTTTTCAGGACTGTTTTCAAGTTTTCTTAATACATGTTTTGTACATTTCTTGTTAAGCCTAATCTCTGATTTTTTTCAATGCTTTTGTAAATGGAGTATTCTTCCTCATTATAGTAAACTGATTATTCATTGGGTGGACAAAAGATATTGATTTGTATGTTAATTTAATATCCAGATATCTTAACTGGAGTGTTTTAATTGTTGATGTTGATTATCCCTTGACATGTCGCTTTAGGTATAATATTGCATCAGTAGATTTACATCTTTTCTAATTTACAGGTCTAAAGAGTTTCTCTTGTCTGATTGCATTGGCTAGTGCCTTTGATGCATAGTAGGCAAACTTGCCTTGGTTCTGACGTTAGAGGGAACACCTCTGGGGTTTCCCCACTGAGTGAGCGTCTAGCTTCAGGACTGAGAGATATGCATTTTAAAATCTTATTCAGGAGCATCCATCAGTTCTTACCGGGATTGCATTTGGAATTTTATTTAAGGTATTCTCAGGATCTTTGCAGAAAATCATATTTATTTACTATTTGCCTCTATTAATATGATAAATTATATTAAGAGATTTCTTAATATTGATATATTCTTTTGTGCCTGGAATAAATCCTAGTCACGGTGATTCTATTTTTAATGTAATATTTAAATCTGCTAATATTTTATTCATCTATTTTTAATATCAATATTTATAAAGGACATTGGTTTGTAATTTTTTGAAGTGCTGTCTTTAGCAGATTTTGATAGTAATGCTATATCTGCTTCATTAAAAATTTGATTTTTTCCCTTTTTCTGTGCTTTGAAGCAATTTAAGTGGCATTAAGATTTTCTGATCTTTGGAGGTTTGGTAGAATTCACCTATGAAATCATTTGTGCCTGATATTTCTCTTGTAAGGTAGTGCTATGGTGACTTTCTGTGTTTCTTCTGTGGAAACTGGTTTATTTAAGCTTTCTATTTTTACAGAGATCAAATCTGATAAATTGCATTTTTCTATGAATTTATCCATTTTGTTTACATTTTTAGTTTATTTTATTTATGCTAACTAGTCTGTTATGTTTATTTCCTTTGTTTCAATAGTTATTTACACATTTTGGTTATTAATTTTTATATTTGTGCTTTATTTATATTTTAGGTAACATTTATTCCTTACCTTTTTTTTTTTTACCATATTAATCATTTAAATGTACAGTTCAGTATATTAAATACATTAATAATGTTGTGCAGCCCTTACCACCATCTATCTCTATAACTCTTTTCATCTTGAAAAATCCAAAATTCTATACCAATTAAACAATAATGCTCCATTCTCCCTTCTCCTCAGTCCCTGGCATCACCATTCTACTTTCTGTCTCTACAATTTTGACTACTCTAACTATCTCATATAAGTGAAATCATACAGTATGTGTCTTTTTGCAATTTTTGAAACATTATGCTTCTTTCATTTAGCATAATTTCCTCAAGGTGCATTCGTGTTGTAGTGTATGTCAGAATTTCCTTCTTTTTTAAGGCTGAATAATACTCTTTTGTGTATAGATGCCACATTTTGCTTATCCATTTATTCATTAATGGACACTGGGATTGTTTCCATGTTTTAGCTATTGTGAAAAATGCTGCTGTGAACATGGGTATACAAACATCTCTTTGAGATCCTGCTTTCAATTCTTTTGGATATATACTCAGAAGTGGAATAGCTGGATCATATCATAATTCTATTTTTAATTTTTTAGGGAACTGATTGCCATATTTTTCCCCCAGTGGCTAAACCATTTTACATTCCCACCAACTATGCACAAAGGTTCTGATTTCTCCACATTGTCCATAGTTGCCAACACTTATTATTTTCTGATTTTTTGATATTAGCCATTCCAGTGTGTATAAGGTGATTTTTTGTTATAGTGTTGATTTGTATTTCTCTAATGATTAGTGAAGTTGAGCATCTCTTCATATGTTTATTGGATAAATCTATTCAAGTCCTTTGCCTATTTTTGAATCAGTTTTTTTTTGTTTTTGAGTATTAGGAATTCTCTATATATTATCAGATAGTTGATTTGCAAATATTTTCTTCCATTTTATGGATTGTCTTTTTTATTTCATCCTGCAGGATTCCCTTGGGCATTTCTTGTGGGCATTTCTACTGGTAACAAACTCCCTTGGTTTTTGTTTATCTGGGAATATCCCAATTTTTCCCTAACTTTTGAAAGACAGTATCGCTGGATATAACATTCTTGGTTGACAGTTTTTTTCTTTCTTACACTTTGAATTTATCAGCTCACTACCTTCTGGTCTCCAATTTATAATGACAAATATGCTGATAAACCTATTGAGGATCCCTTGTATGTGATGAGTCACTTCTTTCTTGCCTGCTTTGAAGATTTTTTGTCTTTGTCTTTCAAAAATCTGATTATATTGTGTCTCACTATGGGTCTTTTTGAGTTCAACTTACCTGGAGTTCATTGAGTCCCTTGGAAGTTTATATTCATGTCTTTCACCAAACTTGGGAAGTTTTCAGTCACTATTTCTTCAAATATTCACTATTCCCCTTTCTCTCTCTCTTCTTTTGTGGGATTTTCACAATGTATATGTTGGTACCTTGATGGTATCCCACAGGTCCCATAGTCTCTTTTCACTTTTCTTTAATCTTTTTTCTATCTCTTCCTCAGACTCACTCATTTTCATTGTCCTTTCTTTAAGTTCACCAATTCTTTCCTTTGGCTTCTCAAATATCTCTTTGAATTTCTCTAGTGAGTTTTTCATTTTGTTATTGTATTTATTAAATCCACAATTTCTTTTTGGTTTATACTTAAGTTTTCTATGTCTTTATAAATATTTCCAGTGTGTTTATACACCATTTTCTTGACTTTCTCCATCTCTTTCATTAGTTCTTTGAGCATATTTATGACGGTTGTTTTAAAGCATTTGTCTACTAGATCTGCCATCAGGTCTTTTTTCAGGGACAGTTTCTATTGATTTATTTTTTCCTTTGAATGGGCCTACTTTCTGGTTTCTTCGTATGCCTTTTGATTTTTGTTTAAAAATGGACAGTTAAATCTAATAATGTGGTAATTCTGGAAGTCAGATTTTTCCCCCTTCCCCAGGGTTTTTTGGTAAAAAATTTTTATGAGTGCATTTTATTTGCATGTTTAACAGTTGTAGGCTGTCTGTGTGTCAAGGATCAGCTGGAAGTGTAAACTTAAGGTCTTCTCAGGTCCTTTTTGAGCCTGCACATTTCCCTGGGAATACACAGTCACTTTCTAATTTTTTTCTGTATATATGGCTATTTTTGAAAGTTATAGTCTGTAATGTCTGGCTCCCAAAAGGGGAAAAGGAAAAAGATTAAGGAGGGAGGGGCACTAACCCTTTAATTCCTCTGGAAGTCACTTTAGCCAGAGGTGGAAAGTCTTAAAGCAATGGAAGGAGTGCAGTAATGGTCTCTCTGCACCTTTGTGATCAGAGTAGTAATCAGTAATTAGAGCACAGATCCTTGCTATTTTGAGGAGAGGGTCTTTGTTAGCTACCCTTGATCCCACAAGCTGCTTGCAGAGTGCTCCAGGAACATGTGCTCAGATGCTTGATACAGGGCTGGGAGTGAGGGATGGAGTAGCTGCTACTGTGCTTAAGAGCTGAAATTGGCTGACATTAAGCACAATTTATCCTCCAAGTCTTCTCCTGCAAGTTACAAGACTTAAATAGACCCCACAGTTCCAAAATAGTTATGACAGATTCTGCCATTGCAATTGTTGTCTAGATGGGGAGACAGATTCCTGGTGCTTCCAATTCCACCATCTTCCCTGTCCTTTATTCCTTTGTATTGACTAGTTTAGGTAGTGGCTTGTCTATTATATTGATTTTTTTTTAACCAAGCAGAATTTTTGTTTATTTATTACTTATACTATTTTCTTTTTTCTATCTCAATAATGTCTGTTTTTTAAATCTTTCTGCATTCCTTTTGTTTAATTTGTTCTTTTTCTTGCCTTTTGAGTTGGGAATTTCATTCATTTATTTTTAGTCCTAGTTTAAAAAGCACCTATAATTGAACTATGACATATATAAAGTTGACAGATTTCATATGATGGAATTTTTAAAGTGAACAAACCCTGGTAACCACCACCTAGATCAAGATCTAGACTATTGCTAGCACTCAGAAACATCCTGCATGTCATCTTCTAGTAAATATCCCTCCAATTCTGCCTCTATTACTATAAATTAGTTTTGCCTACTTTTGAATTTCATGTAAATGGGCTGATAAAGTATGTACTCTTTTGTATCTGACCTTTTTGCTCAAAATTACTTCTAGAAGATGATTGCATGTAGCTAAGTATTATATTCCCCTTTATGAATATATTATCCTTGATGTAGATATTTATGACATTATAAGAAATATGTTTTGTCTTTGCCCCTAGTTCCTGACACAGACCTCCTAAAACCCTTGTAATTTTTGAATTATGGGGGGTGTTAGGAGTGTCTTGTACAGAACTCCTACATCTATAGGCATTTCTTGAGTCATAGTAACATATTTTGGTCTATTCTTTGACAGGCTCCTGAATAGCTTCAGGTGGGGGCTGGTTCTCAGAAAGACCAAGCCATGATTAGAACCTTGGAAATTTCAGCGCCACCCATTGAACTTTTGGGCAGGGAGGAGGGTCTAGAGATTGAATTAATAATCAATCATGTCTATATGATAAAGTCTCCATAAAAATCTGTGAACTATGGCATTCAGAGAGCTTCTGGGCTGCTGAATGCATCCACCTGCTGGGAGGGTGATTCACCCCAAATCCTTGGGACAGCAGCTTCTCTGTTTGGGACCTTTCTGGACCTTACCCCATGTACCCCTTCATCCGTATCCTTTATAATAAAGTGGTAAATGTAAGTAAAGTGTTTTGCTAAGTTCTATGAGCTGTTATAGCAAATTATTGAAACTGAAGGAGGGGTTGTGGGAACCCCCAACTTAACTTGTAGATGTTGGACAAAAGTGTGAGTAACCTGGAGACTTACTACTTGTGATTGGCATCTGAAATGAGGGGGATCTTATGGGACTGAACCCTTAACCTGTGGGGTCTGCAGTAATCTGGGTAGTTAGTGTCAATTCAAATTAAATGGTAGGACACACAGTTGGTGTCCACACAGAAGCATAGAATTTCCGGGTGTGGAAAACTCACCAATTTGGCATCAGCAGTGTTATGAGTAGAAGAAACAGTTTTTCCTTTGGTATTTGATAGATGTTTGTGTTGCTTCCAATTTCAGTCTCTTATTGGTAAAATTGCCATAAATATGCTTGTTCTTTTCTATTTTTGCACATATGAATTCATTTCTGTTGAATACATATTAATACCTATCTGGGAGCCTACTTGCTAAATCTTATAGTATGCAAATATTAATATTCAGGTTTAGTAGATACTACTTACATAGTTTTTCAAAGTGATTGTTATCAATTTAACATTCCTATCTCCAGTGTACAAGATTTTAGTTTACTCCTCATCCTCTCGAACACTTTGTACTATTAGTTTAAAAAATTTAGTCACTTTGAAGTATGTACAGTAGTCCCTTTGGCCCCATAGGGGATTGGTTCCAGGACTTCTCTGTGGTATCAAAACCTGCATCTGCTCAAGCCCGTGATGTAAAGTAATGTAGTATTTGCATAAAACCTATGCACATCCTCCCATATACTTTAAGTCATCTCCAGATTATTTATACCACCTAATACAATATAAATCCTATGTAAATAGTCATTATACTCGTGTTTAGAGACTAATGACAAGAAAAAAAGTCTGTACATGTTCAGTACAGATACAATTTTTTTTTTTTTTTTACTATTTTCAATCCATGGTTGGTTGAAACTATGAATGTGGAATCCACAGATACAAATAGTTGACTATATATAGGTAGCTTAATACTGTTGAGCATCTCTTTATATGCTTATTGGTCATTTGGTTGTTCTATTTCGTGAATTTCCTGTTAAGTCTTTTGCTCATTAAAAACACCATGTTGCTTATTTTTTCTTGTTGATGTTATGGTTTACTTTGTATGGTTTTTTTGTGTAATTTTTTGGAAATTAATATATTTAGGAAGTTTTGTTATCTTTATGTCAATAACTTTTTTATTTCTAAAAATCTAGGGGGTACAAGTGTTTTGTGTTATGTATATGAATTGTATTGTGCTGAAGTCAGGGCTTTCAGTGTACCCATCACCAGAATAATTTACATTGTACTTTATAGGTAGATTTTTATAACTCACTCCCATTCCACCCTCTCCCTTCTTAATTTTCAATGTCCAACACAGCATTTTGTGACCATATATATCCCTTGTTTAGCTCCCACTTATAAGTGAGAACATATGGTATTTGTATTTTTGTTTCTGAGATACTTCACTTATGATAATGGTCTCTAGTTCCATCCATGTTGTTGCAAAAGACATTATTTAATTCCTCTTTATGGCTGAGTAGTACTCCATGGTATACATATATACCACGTTTTCTTTATCTACTCATTAGCTAATGGGCATTTATGTTGATTCCATATCTTTGGAATTGGGAATTGTGCTGCTATAAACATTCAGGTTCAGGTGCCTTATTTATAAAATGACTTCTTTTCCTTTGGGTAGATACCCAATAATGGGATTTCTGGATTTAATGGTAGATCTACTTTTATTTCTTTGAAAAATCTCCATACTGTTTTCCATAGCAATTGTAGTAATTTAAGTTCCCACCAATAAGGTATAAGTGTTTCCTTTTCACTGCATCTGCACCAATATCTACTGTTTTTTAACTTTTAAATAACGGCCATTCTGACAGGGGTAAGATGGTATCTCATTGTGGTTTTAATTTGTATTTCCCTGATGATTAGTGATATTGAGTATTTTTTCATGTTTGTTGGCCATTTGTCTATCTTCTTTTGAAAAACTTCTGTTCATGCTTTTTGCCCACTTTTTTATGGGGTCGTTTGTTTTTTCTTGCTGATTTGTTTGTGTTCTTCATAGATTGTGTATATTAGCCCTTTGACAGATGGATAGTTTGGGAATATTTTCTCCCATTCTGTAGGTTATTTACTCTGTCAATTATTTCCTTTGCTGTGAGGAAACTTTTTAGTTTAATTAAGTCCCGTGTATTTTTTTTGTTGTTGTTCCTGTATTTGCTTTTGGGGTCTTAGTCAAAAATTCTTTGTCTGGGCCAGTGTTCAGAAAAGTTTTCCTACATTTTCTTCTAGAATTGTTTTGGTTTCTGGTCTTACATTTAAATCTTTAATTCATCCTAAGTTAATTTTTATATATGGTGAAAGATAAAGATCCAGTTTCATTCTTAAGCATGTTGCTATCCAGTTTTCCGAGCACTATTTATTGAATAGGGCTTCCTTTCCCCAGCATATGTTTTTGTCTGTTTTGTCAAAAATTGGTTAGTCATAACTATATGACTTTATTTCTGGGTTCTCTATTCTGTTCCATTGATCTATGTGTCTATTGCTATTTCCATCTTAAATTCATAATTGACCCAATGATCATTCAGCAGCAGGTTGTTTAATTTCTATGTATTTGTATAGTTTTGAGAGTTTCTCTTGCAATTGATTTCTAGTTTTATTTCACTGAGTTCTGAGAAGGCATATTATAGAATTTTGATTCTTATGAATTTTTTGAGATTTTTTTTGTGGTCTAACACATGTATCTTGCTTGAAAAATGTCCCATGTGCTGATGAGAAGAATATATATTCTGCAGTTTTGGGGTAGAAAGTTCTGTAAATGTCTGCTAGATCTACTTGTTCTAGAATCCCATTAACTCTGGTATTTCTTTGTTGATTTTCTGCCTAGATGATTTTTTCAGTTCTGTCAGTTGAGTGTTGAAGTCCCAGGCTATTATAATGTTTCTGTTTATTTCTTTGCTTAGATTTAGTAGACTTTGTTTTATGAATCTTGGAGTTCCTGTGTTAGGTGCATATATATTTATGATTGTTATATCTTCATGTTTAATTGTTCTTTTATAATTATATAATGACTATCTTTGTGTTTGTTTTTAACCATTGTTGATTTAAAGTCTATTTTACCTAATATGAAAATAGGTACTCCTGCTCACTTTGGGTTTTCATTTGCATGAAATACTTTTTTCAACCCTTAACTGTGAGTCTATGAGAATCTTTGCTAGTTAGATGGGTTTCTTGGAGACAGCATATATCTGAGTTGTGTTTTTATGTACATTCAGCTGACCTATATCTTTTATGTGGAGCATTAAGTCGACTTATGTTCAATATTAGTACTGATATGTGAGATACTGTTATGTTCATCATGTTGATTGCTACCTAGTTGCTTTGTTTTCTCCCTTGTGTTGCTGTTTTATAAGAGCTGTGAGTTTAACTTTCAGGTGTTTTTACACTGGTGGGTATCAATTGTTCTATTCCACATAAGCTTTTAAGCATTTCCTGTAGGGCAAGTCTAGTGATGACAAATTCCTTTAGTGTTTGCTTATTGGGGAAAGACTTTATTTTCTCCTTCATCTGTGAAGCTTAATTTTGCAGTATACAAAATTCTTGTCTGGCAGTTATTCTGTTTTAAGAAGACTAAAAAATAGGACCCAAATCCCTTCTGGCTTGTAAGATTTCTGACATTAGTTTGATGAGTTTTCCTTTGTAACTTACTTGTTGCTTTAATCATGTAGATGGTAAGATTTTCTCCTTCACTTTGACTTTGGCCAGATTGGTGACTGTGTCTTGGCAATGTCCTATTTGCCATGAATCTTCCAGGTGTAAAATGACCTTCTTATAGCTGTATGTCCAAATCTCTAGTGGTACCAGGGAACTTTTCCTCAATTATTCCCTCAAATACGTTTTCTGTGTTTTTTGCATTTTCTTCTTCTCCCTGAATGATACCTATGATTCTTATATTTGTTTGCTTTACATAGTCCCATATTTATCAGAATGATTGTTCATTCTTCTTGATTGTTTTTTCTACATTTTTGACTCACTGGGTTAATTCAAAAGCTTGATCTTTAAGCTCTGAAATTCTTTCTTATGTTTGGTGTAGTCTGTAGCTAATACTTTCTATTATGTTTTGAAATCCCCTAAATGACTCTTTCATTTCTGTAAGTTCTGTTATATCTTTTCTTATATTATCTATCTCTCCAGTGAATTTTCCATTCATGTCCTGAATTATTATTTTGGTTTCTTTGTGTCGGTTTTCAACTTTCTCATCAATCCCATTGATCTTACTTGCTATCTATATCCTGAATTCCATATGTGATATTTCAACAATTTCCTTTTTGTGGGAGTCCATTGCTAGAGAAATATTGTGACCTTTGGTGGGGGGGCAGTCTCAGAACAGCCTGTTTTTTTCATGTTGCCAGAGTTCTTATACTGATTCCTTCTCATCTGAAACCTTTTCTCTCAGCTCAAGTCAGATAGCTTTGTGGTACACCTCTTCTTTACTGGGAACTCTGTTTCTCAGTGAAGTGAGGGTGAGGTCCCTGGATGGTGTGTTTGAGCCCTACTCTGGAAGACTGATCAGACAGGAGAGGGGTGGATGCACTGTGAGCCTTTAACACTCCTGCTCTCCTGTGTCTCCCCATTCCCCTGTGGTCATCACAGGCAGTTGGCAAGCTGCAGTGTGAGTGATCACCCCAGCCAAGTCCAGTGACAGTGGTGTTTATTGATACACAGCAGCTTGAGTGCTGTGCCACCCAGGTCCCCTGTTGGCAGCACCTGGCCTTCCTGCTCCCTCCCTGGCCTGACAGGGGTGAGGAGGAGGCAACAGTTCAGAATCTGACCCTGGGGTAGAAGTGGTGCTCTGAGGCTAAGGCCTCAAAATGGCACCAGCTGTAGTGCCTAAGGTTTGTAAGGCAGTGGAACCCTACTGTTCCTTCTCTCTGGAGCAATGCCACTGCACAGTCTTCAGTCAGCTTCCTGTGCCAGCCCATCAGCCTGCTGTTGTGGAGAGGCCCTCCTGAAGCTGAGATTGCAGTATCCATGGGGGAAGTGTTGGACCCTTGGAATCTCTCCTCTGTCCCTTCTCCAATATGGGGAAAACACCCACACATGGAGTTGTCCCACTTCCCTCTCCTTCACTTTGGGACCCTCCTGTTGCCTCTCTGTTGATTTCCAGTGCTGTCTCTTAGATGACCTATCTGAAGGTGAATATCCACTCACCACTTTCGATCCTCTCCATGAGAGCAGCTTGTGCAGGCTGCTTCTAGTCCACCATCTCGGCCCACCCAATGTCAATAACTTCTAATGCCTGCAGTCCCATCTATTCTTACATGGGCTACTAGTATTGAGTTGTAAGACTTAAATGATATTCTTTGCCTTTGACTCTCTCTCTCTCTCCATATACACACACACACACACACACACACACACACACACACATATATATAATCAATGAGTTTATTCTCTTTCCCTTATTTTCTTTTCCTTCTCTAACCATTTTAGTTATTTTATTTTTACTTTGTGTAACATTTACATACTGTTTCCACTCTTATCTCCACCATTGTTTTAGCTTCAGTTCTACATTTAAATATATTTAATGTTCACCATCAATCTGTATTGCTCATGATTCCCAGTCATCTATTGGTTGGATGAAACTTGTTCTCTAGTAAACTCTTCACAAGGTTTATGAGTATAGTATTCCTTGATTTCTTGTAAGCTTAAAGTAAGTTTTCTAATACTATTAATAGTATATATCTTGGAGTTGATTTGTCTAGGTCAAATTTCCCAGGTATATATTCTTAGACATTATTTATTCAAGTTTTTCTTATTTTCCATTTTCTCTTCCCAATTCTTCTGGTAGTCTACTAACACATATTAGACTGTTGGCATTTCTCCATCCATCTTAAATGTCCTCCTTGGTTTTTTTATTCCCATTTTTTTTTGTCTTTGTATTTTAGTTTGAATACTTTCTTTTTTACTTATCTTCTAGTTCATGAATCCTTTCCTTGCTTGTGTCCATTCTGCTGTTAAGTCCATCCAATATATTCTTCATTTTAGATATTGTATTTCCATTTCTACCCTTTTTACTTCGTTCTATTTTATAGTATCCACATTTCTGCTAAAATGTTCCATCATTTCATCCATCTTATGTATGTTTTACATTAGATTTGATTTGTTAGCATTTTTATTGTAGTTCTTTTAAAGTCCTTGTTTGTCCTCTGTGTCAACTCTGTGTCTGCTTCTATTGACTATTTTCTCTTTTGAACATGTGTGTCATTTTCATTCTTTCTTTTTTATTTTTGTAAGTTTTTATTTTGGGGACATTTCATATAAATGATAAGGAGGAACTGAAGTAAATAATATTTGTTTTCAGAGAGGAGCATACTCTCTCTATGTCAGGCCACTAGAGCTATAGTTGAATTGGTCTGGTCTTTGTCATGGTTTTAGTTTGATTTAATTCATCACTGACTTAAAATATTTTGAGTATGGAATCAGGACATTTCTTTCAATGATGCCTGAGCTTGGAGAACAGATATAAGCTTTCTGGGTTGTGGGATATCTCTTCTTGACTTACAGAAAAACCGCATGTCTTTTGAGTCTCTGAGGAATTCTCTTTGCTCATGAGTCCAGCTCCCTTCTTTCTGATCCTGTGGATATAATTTTCAGTCCTGTTGCTCAACCCTTGGGTCTTCTTAAGGCAGCATTCCTATCCTGTGTAAAGACCTGGTAGAATAGAGGAATTCCTTTTAGCTCTTCTGCCTCTTGCGCAGTCTTTGGTAGTTAAAAGTCTAGAGTGCCTTGGGGGTGTTTTTCAGCTTTTCCTCTTCTCTCTAATCTCCCTTTGTTAAAATCTGGAGTGCCTGAGGTGCTTGTTATTTTAGCTCTTCTCCTTGCCTTCAGGCTAAGAGCCTAGGGTGCTGCTATTGCATTTCTCTCAGCTCTTCTGTTATGTCCCTCCTCCTGATTACAAATGGTGTATGCCTTTGCATTTGGTGGTGGTCTCATCTGTCTCAGCAGATCTCTCTTAGCTCTCCTTTGCCTTTTGTTTGGCTTACATGTTATCCCCCCAAACTGTGAAGACCCATGGGATTGGTGGATGAGTGAAGACTTGCTCTGTGATGGTGGCTCTTTAGGGTTCTAATCTATTATGTCAGTCTACATATGACCATTACAAGTTCTTTAGAATTTCCTTAGATGTTCTCACCACACTTTTGTGAATTTCTACTATTCCCAATATTTCCCTAGGGATAAAAGTAGCCATCATTCTCTTATCTCCTATAAAGG
Organism: Varecia variegata; assembly: GCA_028533085.1. Classification (NCBI taxonomy): domain Eukaryota; kingdom Metazoa; phylum Chordata; class Mammalia; order Primates; family Lemuridae; genus Varecia; species Varecia variegata. The sequence goes on from CM052438.1 coordinate 108,096,167, forward strand.
AATCCTGGTTTTCTGGAATTTATTTCATTTCAGTTTTTTATGCTCTCTATCTATGATGAGTTTAAAAATCTATGATTTTATAGTTTCTCTGGCCTATTTTGGTGGTTAGGCTGAAAGTGATGCTCTTACAAATTTTTATATTCAAATTGGAAATGGAAATCACAATTTTCAATGTCTTTTGGTTTCTACCTATTAAAAAATTTGTTTGCAAGTATTCAAGCCAGAAAACTTCTTAAGAGACATATTAAAGTGTTTTAAATTCAGATAAAACTTAGATTCAAGGATGTAGAGTGAAAAAATTTATTTTTATTTAAATTTAAAATGATATAAAACCACATTTTAAATGATTATAAAAGAATAAAATAATACCTCTCCCCAGCATACATACACACAAACACACATGAAACAGAGTTGGAGGAGTTCTATTAGCCAGAGAAAGATCTCAACGAATTTCTGGAAGATGGAAAGCCAAAGAAGTCATGACTGAGCAGTGGAGGGTGGAAGCTGAAGCTGGGATAACCCACCCACATGACTACAGTTAGGGAGTGTGTCTCCCATTCAGTGCCCCAGAGAGTCTTCAGAGGGCCACTAGGCAGGAAGCAGGAATTACAGTGGAAACAGAGTTAAGGTGTGTATATGGAATAGCTAACACACTCTATCCCTCCTTCTGCTTTCAACCTGACCAAAGAGAAGTTTGCAGGATGACTCAGGCCAAGAAAAAAAAATCATAGGGCTTTTTTTTTTTTCCCTACAAAACTATCAGAACTAGGGCAACTGATGTAGGTGTGGGTACTCTGAAGCAAAACCCTCCATATTGTAGTATCTAATGTTTCAAGGATAACAACTGTCTCCCTGTTCAATCTCCTTAGGATGAAGTTCACCATCCCAAAATGCCTCCAATTGCCACATTTTAAATATGAATGAGAAACCAAGTGTTTTGGTAATCCATTTATTGTTGCTTAACAACTTCAAAACTCAGTGGCTTAAAATAATAAAGTTTATGGTTATCTCTCAAGGTCCTCTAGATTGTCCGGGCTTACCAGGTTCTCCCTTGGGGTCTCTCATGCAGTTACAGTCAGACGTCAGCTGCGGCTAGAGTCCTCTGAAGCTCACTTGGGCTGGGTGTCCAAGGTGGCTCATTAGTCACACGTCCAGTGCTCTGCTTCTCCTTGGCCTTTCTCTCTCTGTGTGGCTTGGTTTTCTCACAGCATGGTGGTCTCAGGTCAATCACTCTTGCTACGTGGAGGCTGGTTTTTAAGAGAAAGAAAGCACAAGACGCCAAGGAGGTTAAGGGCTATACCTAGCACCGGCACAGTGCACTTCTGCCTTTTTCTATTAGTTGAAGCAATTGCAGGGTTTTCCTGATTTCAGGGGGGTAGACAGACTCCACCTCTTGATGGGGGTATGTATTACCTTGCAAAAGAGCATGTGGGATATAAGATTATTGTGGCCATCTTTGGAAAAGATAATCTATTCCATTAATTATAACATACCCTCAAGAAAACCTGCATGAAAGACCAAGATACATAAATAGAAAATTGATGATCTTTGAGAAAATGAAGACAATTCAACAAGTGGAAAAGTCTTTAAAAATAAAGCAGAACAAGTTTTCAAAACTCTTATTGGTATCTCTCAGGGAAATTCAACATAATATTACATCCATAGAAAAAAGAATTGGGTGTTCCAAGAAAGGAATGATTAGATAATAGGAAAGAACTTTTGAAATTCAAAAAGTTAGTGCTGAGATAAAAGAAATAATAATAATAATAATGAAGGATTCGCTCAGCCTATATTTTCTTGTGTGCATTAAAAAAAACAACTCAACACAGATGGGTAAAAATAAGCAGTTTTCTTTATTTCTTCTTGATGATTTTGTCTGCTCTGGTGAGAAAGGAACAAATTTACTTTTGGCATTTATGTTAGGAGTTTAGTGTGAAAAACCTGAGTTAAATGAGCCTGTATTTCCAATTTACTCATCTTATGCTTTATGGGCCCTTATAGATTGGAGTTCTGGGCATCTGTATTTGATGCTGCTCCCATTCCTTCCCAGAGCCTGTTGCATTAGGGAAACCCACTCAATGATTTCCTCACTACCATAGTGAGGAGCTGTGTATCCCTATAAAATCAAGCTGGATGTCCATATATTATAAAATCAAATTACAGTAAATATCAACAGCAAATAGACCTGAGTAGGGAAAAAGTCATGGGATGACAGTGGGCAGCCTTTGAAATCTCAATAAAAAAGTAGGGGCAGCGTAACACTCTGACCCAGCTGGAAACAGGAACAACAGCTATAGGCTGATTGTGAAATGTGCAGTTTTTGGTACACACGTTGGGGGCAGCGTTACATTTTACACTCTCCAGATATTCCTCAGTGGCCTATGGAGAGTATATTAGTTTCCTGTGGCTGTGGTAACAAATCACCATAAACTTGGTGCTTTAAAACTGCAGAAATTTATTCTCTCCCAGTTATGGAGGCCAGAAGACAGAAAGTGAGTATTGAAAGGGCTGCATTCTCTCTGGAGGCCCCAGGGGAGAATCCTTCCTTGCTTCTTCCAGTGTCTGGTGGCTGTCGGCATTCCTTGGCTTGTGGCCGCAGCACTCTAATCTCAGCCTTCATCTGCACTCACCTTCTCCTCTGTGTCTTCTCTTCTCTCTCTCTTCTCTCTCTTATAAAGACTTTAGTCATTGGATTTAGGACCCACTTAGATAATCCAAGATGATCACATCACAATATCCTCAACTTAATTATATCTAAAAGTACCCTTGTTTTCCAAATAGGGTAACATTCAATCTGTTAACATGTAAGGTGGTAAGGTAGGTTCCTGTGATTAGGACGTAGACATAACTTTTTGGGGTTACCATTTAACTCATTATAGAGAAGTCCCATGAAGCATGGAGACTGAGATATTCATATGAGTTCCTTGTACAATTCCTGCTGACCCGTTCCTGCTGGTTTAGTTTGACTCTAACTACCTTGGCTTCCTGTGTATAACCTTGTGCCTACATGTCTGATCTCTTCATGTAATCTAGAGTACCAGGGAAGGCGACCTGATGAGGAGCTTAAATGCCCCAGATCAAGCCAGAAGGGCCAAATTTTGCCATCACCAAGTGGGCTGTCCTTGCCAAAGGTCTGTGTCCTCTCCTCATTACAACAGTACAAGATTGTTAAAGTTTGGCTTCCAGGGTGTTCCTTAGCAGGCTGAATCAGAGATGGGAATTACTTCACTTAGCAAAGAGGATTAATATTTCATAACAAAAGGTAATTTATTCAATTGTTTGCAAAAGAGGTGGTAGTAATGTCATGTATAAAGCATACTTATTTTTGTCTATCGTATCGTATGTTTAATTCCTATAAAAACACCAGTAGCTTTACTGAGTACCTTTTGGAGAACTTGACCACTTCCAGAATGAATTGAATTGTATTAATTAAATACACTTGACTTTGATGAAACCGAAACCTGATAGGCTTTCAAGGAAATGAGGCTTAGCAAGCTTTAGTGAATTTTAATAGATAGTGGATAGGATTAAATACAAGATCAAGCAGCTCTCGTTTTCATCAGTTGAAATGGCAAGAAGACACCAGCCACTCCTGCCCACCTGGCAGAGAGGTTTACCTTTTAAGGGCTCATATGACCAAGCAAAGAGTATTTCCACAGCCCCCCAAAAGTTCCTTTTATGATCCTGGCCAAGAAAGCTTGATTCTCCCATATTTCAGACTGATAGTACAAATAAAAGAATAAGATTTTAAATTATCATAACAGGATGGAGCATGAGGTCAACAAAGTGAGATGAAACTGAATAGGGAAACATGTAAAGTCTTTAATTCAGGGTTAATTGCAAACTGTAGGGTTGGGGATACCTGGCTTTGCAGGTATTCATGCAAAACTTGGGGATCAGAATAATCACAATCTCACACTTAACCAAGAATAATGGAGCTGCCTAAAATATTGATCTTGTCTGGGGTTGTAGTAACAGAAGAATTTTTGCTCAGAGTATGGTCCAGTCACTGCTAAGGTGAAGTTGGAAGCAACTTGCATATTGGGTTTACACATTTCAAGAATCTGAGACAACTAGAGAACGCTCTGGGTAAAGTTTAGGGAGGGGCCTGGAAGCCATGGCATAGTAGCATAGTAGGACTAGTTGAAAGAACTGGACATTTTTTCTGGAAAAGAGTAGAGAAATGTAGCTTAAGAAGGAAATAATATCTATTTTCAAATACAGGTTGAGTATCCCTTTATCTGAAATGCTTGGGACCAGATTGTTTTGGACTTTCTCAGATTTTGGACTGTTTGCATTCCACATCCCTAATCCAAAATTACAAAATCCAAAGTGCTCCAATGAGCATTTCCTTTGAGCGTCTTGTTGGTGCTCAAGAACTTTTGGATTTTGGAGCATTTTGAATTTTAGATTTTCAAATTAGGGAGAGTTGACCTGTATCTAAAGGAGTGCCATGGGAACAAGGATTAGATATATTCTCTCTTACTCCAGAGGATAGATACAAAAATTTACACTGTATTCCTCAGGTCTTCTTTTGAGATAGATAAGAGAGAACCAGCTTGAATTAGTTCAGGCATCCATCACAAAAAGCTTTTTCCTTAACGACATGGCTACCAGCAGTTTCTAGGCTCCCAGTATCCTAAATTTACCACCATAAAGGGAGAAAGTTCTTGCCCCAGCTCTTGTGTGAAAAATAGTTCCAAAGAAGAGCTCTGACTGGACCATGTGTCACCTCCTGATGCATTCCTGTGGTCAGTGCTGGCATGGTGGCTGAGACAGACCAAGAGTCCACTCTCTGTGGGTTCATGTAAGACAATGGCCATTCCCATTCAAGACTCAGGTTGTAGGAGGAGAGGGATGCAGTTGCGAGAGAAAAGGACTCCCTTTCTAGAACAGAGGGGTGCTGGGAGACGAGTAATAATTCTCCACTATACAGAGAAATTGTTTTGTGTAAGATTGGTTTGTATAATGAAGGCCCATTTTAAGGCTTAGGACTTTCCAAGTATTTGTCCCAGGGTAGCCCTTTAAGTAGCCATTCATGTACCTACAAAAAGGCATAGCGATAGAGTGCCAGGAACCCCAGGGAAACAGTGCCCTGCCCGTGGGTCATGCACTGATCTGCCCCTTTGTCTCACCGTATGGAGCATCCTCTTGAGCCTGACATCTTTATCTTCTCCCTGTTCCAACCCAGCGTCTCCAGAACATGATTCTGGCAACATTCACAGGTTGCCTTGTTTAGTAGCTTTTCACATGAGACCTGGTTGCCAGCCCCTGTCCTCAGCCCTCCTCAAACTCCTCACCACCCCTTCATCTCTTCCAGCTTTAGGAGTGGGTCCTTGGATAGTCTCTTCACATGCACGTTTTGGTCAGAGCTCAGCTGCAGTCTTGGCGGGCACCCTTGGCAGATGTCTGGAGTGCTCTCTGTGCAGCTCTCTCCTGTCTGGTACTCTGCCCTTGAACTCTAGCTGCCTTGGCCTCCCCAGAGTCTAAGCTCTGCCTCCTCAACTCAGAGAATCCTCTAGACTGTGCCTGGGCTACTTCTCCCCGTGCCTGGAGTTAAATCTGTCTTCAGGCAGAAAGCTGGGGCAATCCTAGGGCTCCCCGTATTGCCTTCCCAGTTCTCAGGGATCACTGTCCTTCATTGTCTATTGTCTTGGAAACCATTGTTCCATATATTCTGTTGTTTTAAAAATTCGTTTCAGGTGGGAAGGTAAATCTCATCCTTGTTACTCCATCTTGGCTGGAAGTGAAATTTCATAACCAAACGTTAATTATTTTAAAAAATATTCTTGAAGTGTGGCATGTTTTCCCTCAGTCTCTTCCACTCTTAGGTCTCTTAAGTTCTCTATGAAAAGTCAGAAGAAATCAGAAAAACATTTTTTTGCCAGTCGGTTCAAGCCCTAGGATTGCATTTTCTCCAAACGGAAGAAAGTTTCTTTTCAGCTGACCACTTCTCCATCTTTCCCTTGCTCCTGCTTCCCTCATTCCAAATTAGTGCTTCTAAATGAGCAGTGTTTGCCTGTGTTCGCTGCTCACTTTAATCATAATAACTCCAGCTCAAAGGATGAACTGTAGATTGTTTTTTTTTTTAAAAAAACCTAGAGTTAGAAAAAATGTCAGTTTTTATCAGAATAAAAATAAAACGTGTTATAGAGGCTCGAGCAGTGGGAAAATGGTCATTATTTGCTGTGAAAATTGTAATTGTGTGGACCAGTGTTAACTTTAATGGCAAAGAAAAAGTGACACCAGAAATAGGAGGGAGTGTGGAGCCAGAGAGGACAGTCCTTCCTGCCTCCCTGCATATATGCCTCAGCAGAGCTGGGCTAAAACGTTCTTTTAAATATGACCAATGTTTCCATAGTCAGGAAAGCTATATTAAAAACTGGCAAAAATGTTAATTACTTATCTTGTAATAACATCAATTTCTTAAAAGCATCTAATAAACTATAATTTTAAACAACTTTTAAATTTCCAATAATTTAAACTACACTTTGCATTAAGGGCTTGCTTTCCTATGTAGATAAGAATCATTTGTAATTAGCACATCAATTATTTGTATGTAAATGACTATTTCTAAAGTAACAGTGAGTGGTTCATTAACTTAAATAGTCTCCTCATAAATTTGTTTTAACCTCTCTGTTATTATTATTTTATATATATATAGCACTTGTAAAAGTAAATTTCAGCTTAGGCCACTGATGAATTATCATAAATTCTAAGTGAGTAAGGTCCAAATTAATGAGGCTTTACTATAAATTCATCTAGGGGGATAGCAGGCTGACTGTCCCGAGAGAGAGCAGATGTGCGGTTGGCAGGAGGGCCCCTGAGAAATGGTATTTATTGAAGGCTTACATGTGCCAGGCACTTAGCTAAGTGCTTTACATGCATGATCTCATTTAATGCTCCCAACAACACGATGATTTAGGTGATGCTCCTCGTTTCAGATGATAACACAAAGGCTCAAAATGGCTTGATAATCCAACCGAGACGTACTTGTAAGAAGTAGCCATGCAGAGATTTAAACCCAGTTCTGTCTAGTGACGAGGTTCCTCTTCACCACGGGGCACGTGGCATGTCTGGGCCACCCCTACTGCCCTAAGTGCCTCTCCCCGTCACGGGCGCCGGCAGTGCATTTCGCCTTCTGCCTTCTCCACCCCCCAGCAGCCCTCCCAACTCCCCACCCATCCCTCAGCCTTTTGGGCCTTAGTCTCTTGGGGCTCATTCAAACCCATTGCCAAAATGGAGACTCTAAATCAGCAGGGGTTATTGGCTGTCGAACGCCGTGGAAAGTGTTATGTCTTTTGTGAAAATGGCAGTTAAGCTTCTAAATAACAGCAATGGAGGATATTTGAGACAGTTTGAAAAGGAATTTTGTTGGCTGATTTATACCAACTTTTGAAATGAAATTTAATAAATCTAGGAAGATGCATGAGCCTTCCAGGGCTTGTTATATGAATTGTATGTAACTGATTTTTTTTTCCCCCGAGAGAGCCTCATATCAATTTTTTTCTGTATATTTCATGTATTCTTGGAAAATGAGCTCTAAGCATGGGAGTTCCTGCCTGGCCTCCTTTGTCTCTCTTGTTTCTGGATAAATACTGACCATTTCATGTTAGGTAGGAGTCTCTCTTGTAAGGAAGGGGAGAGGTGCCATGGGGTTTGGGAGACTAAGACGCTACTCTTTCCTGCCTGATGCGTGACTCTAGGCCCCTCACATATTTCTTTGAAATGTAACGGTAACCTGCCACCCCCTACTCCATCGCACCCACCTCCACCCCTTAACACACTTCAAAGTAAATAGGATGAAACTCTGGCTCAACATAGCCAAGAACCTCTCACAGAATCCATCCTCGGTCATTTATTCATTCATGTTTACTGAGTTTACTGAGTGACTGCTAAGTGCCCAGCACTGCCATAGGTACTGGGAATATAGTGGTGAACAAAGCAAATAAAAGTCCTGTCCTCATGAAACTTTTGTTACAATGGGGTAAGTAAACAGATAACAAACATGTAAGCAAATTATTAATAGTAAGATAATTTCAATTAGCAACAGAAGCCATGAAGAAAACAAAAGTATAGAGTGATTGGGTAAAGTGAGTGGCCATGATTTTATAGGGAGCGGTCAGGAAAAGTCTCTCTAGCTTTCCATTGGAAGAACCCATGAGACACAGGGAATAGCTAGTGCAAAGGTTCTGAGGTAGAAATCAAGTTGGCACCAAAAAACATAAAAGCCATTGTGGCTAGATTATAATAAAAAGCAGTCCATTTTATGTAGGGTCTTATAGGCCACGGTGAATGTTTTGAATTTTATTCTAAATGCAGTGGGTATTTTAGGTACTGTTTTAAAAGAATACTCTGGCTACTTTGTGAAGAATGAATTATCAAAGGGTCAGTTGTTGTGCCTTAAGTGAGAGGAGTCAGTGTCTGGGGTTGAAGTAAGCAGGGGCCATGGTAGTGATTGGTCAGAATCAGGAAATGTTCTAGAGTTATTGCTGATAGATCTTACTGATGCATGAGGTATGGGGGAGGTGAGGAAAAGAGAAGAATCACCTGTGATTCTCCACTTAGTCTCTGTGTGATTACTCAGTCTTTTTTATTCTCTTTTCTGCATCTTTGAATGACTGGGTTAACTCAAGAGCCTTGTCTCCAAGGTCTGGATTCCTTCTTCTGCTTGGTTTAGTCTATTGTTGAAGCTTTCTGCTGTGACTTGAAATTCCTTAAATGACTCTTTTATGTCTTTAAGTTCTCTTACATCCTTTCTTATGTTGTCTAACTCTTTAGTGACTTTTTCAATTTTTAAATTGCTTTCCTAAAATATTTTTTGGCTTTTTTTTGTTGGTTTTCAGATTTCTTTTCAATTCCTTTCATCTTATTTGCCATTGATATTCTGAATTCCATTTCTGTCATTTTGACAATTTCCTTTTGGTTGTTGTCCACTACTGTAGCTTCATTGTGATTCCTTGGGTGTGTCAAACTGTTTTTTTATTTTGTTGCCAGGAATTTTTTTGCTGGTTTCTTCTCACCTCAATCCTCTTCTATTAGATCAGGGCTAATAGGGTTACAGAGCATCTGTTCTCCTTTGCTGAGAATTCTCCTGCTTAGTTAGAAGAATGGGAGCTCCTTAGATGGTGCTTTTGTGTCTGACTCTGGAATATTGACCCAGCAGGGGAGGGGAAAGCCTGTACTGCAATTGTTCTGTTTTGTCCCATTCCCCTATGATTGCCAAAACTCAAGCTGGTGCTGGATAATCTTTGTGTGAGGTTGTGGGTTGTTCCCCAGATTGTTGTTGGAAGCTCAAGTTGGGGGCTGGGTGAGACTCTCTCCATGCAGAATGGTGTTGTGGGGGATTGCCCTGTCCAAGGTGTGCCCACAGAGATGACCACGCTAGCTAAGTGGGGCTACTAGGTAGTGATTGTGGTTGTCTGGGCTAGGGATATTTGCTCGAACTGGGTCCAGGTATAATGGCAGCTCAAGGTTGGGGGGGGGGTGGTCCCTGGCAGGGTGTTGAACCTCAGGGCTGTTCCAACAGCCCAGCAGCAGTTATGGAGGCTCAGGAGTGGGGTCTTTGGGTCCAGGGGCAATGTTGGGCAGTGTTGTAGGCCTGGCATGAGCTCTGGAGACACGGGGTTGGAGCCTTGGGCCCGGGTGCAGCGACAGCCTTAGAGCCCAAACTGGAGATTGCAGAGGGAGAGCTGTGCAGGCATGGGGCTGTTCCACCAGTGCAGGGACTGCAGATGCTAAGTTGCATGGGCAGGGGTCAGTTCCTGTGACCCAGGTACAGTGGAGATGGGCTGGGGCCACTGGATGGCCAGGGTTCTCCCCCAACCTATGTCCTGCTAAGGCAGTTATCCAAGGCTTATTAGGTGGTACCTGTGGTGCCTGAAGCACCTCATCTGGTCAGATCCTGCTCTGGTGGGAGAGAGGTGCTTGGCTCCCAGTCACAAGGCATGGCATGGGGGAACATCCACTCTGCCCACTCCCTCCCCAGCCCAACAGGGGCAATGCATAGGCTACTACTGCAAAGCTGAATCCCATGCAGACCCAGCACTGTGCACCTGAGAGCTCAGGATGGCTTCAGTACAGAAACCCAGAATCTGCAGCCATCAGGTCTCTGTTGCGCCTGCTCTCTGATGCAATGTCTCTGCATAGACTCTAAGCAGCTCCCCAATTAGTCCAGAGGTCTGTGGTGGTGGAGGGAGCCCCCTCCCAACTTGGGCCACAGTGCCTGCAGGGTAAGCATGGAATCCGAAGGGCTCTGTCCTCCTGACCTTCCCCACGTGTTGATGCCTCCTCACGGATCCCTTCCATCTTGCTGAATGAATTGCCCTGTCACCTTCTCCTTCGATCTGAATGTGCCAGGTTGCTTCTTTGGGGGTTTACAATGTTCTTTCTGAGAAGAGCCGTCTGTAGGTACGCATCTGCCTTCAATTTTCGATCTCCTTGAGAGTGGCATGTGCATGGGCTGCTTCTAGTTAACTATCGTCCCAGCTTCTTTCCTAATTTTTTTTTCTTGTAGTGTTCTTATCTGACTTTGGTCTCAGGATAATGCTGGCCTCATGAAATGAGTTTAAAAGTGTTCCCTCTTCAATTTTTGGAAGAGTTTGAGGAGGATTGGGATTGATTATTTTTTGAGTGTTTGGTGGAATTCACTAGTGAAACAGTTGGGTCCTGAGCTTTTCTTTGCTGGGAGACTTTTTGATTATGGATTCAGTCTTCCTACTCATTGGTCTGTTCAGATTTTTTATTTCTTCATGATTCAGTAGGTTGTATGTTTCTAGGAATTTATCTATATCATCAAAGTTATCCAATTTGTTGGCATATAAAAATTGTTGGCATATAATTGATCATAGTAGTCTCTTATGATCTTTTGTATTTCTGTGGTATCAGTTGTAATGTGTTCTCTTTCGTTTATAACTGTATTTACTTGAGTCCTTTCTCTTTTTTTCTTCGTTAGTTTAGCTAATGTTTTGTAAATTTTGTTTATCTTTTCAAAAAACCAACAATTAATTAGTTTTGCTGATGTTTTTCTAATATTTTTCTATTGTTTATTTCTGCTCTAATCATTATTATTTCCTTCCTTCTGCTAACTTTGGGCTTAGTTTGTTCTTCTTTTTTTAATTCCTTGAGATATAAAGTTAGGTTATTTATTTGAAATCTTTCTTTTTTCTTAATGTTTGCATTTGTAGCTATAAACTTTCCTCTTAAAATTCCTTTTCTACATCCCACAAGTTTTGGCATGGTGTGTTTCCATTTTTGTTTCTCTAAATATTTTTTTAAATTTTCCTTTTGGTTTCTTCTGTTACCTATTGGTTGTTCAGAGTGTGTTTTATGACTTCCACATATTTAAAAATTTTCTAGTTTTCCTCCTGTTATTGATTTCTAGGTTCAGACCATTGTAGTTAGAAGAGATATTTGATATGACTTCAATCTTCTTGAATTTGTTAAGACCTGTTTTGTGGCCTAATATATGCACTATCCTGGAGAATGTTTTGTTTACACTTGAGAAGAATGTACATTTTGCTGCTATTGGATACATTTCAGTCTTTCAAGACATTGACCAATTGATTGTTTTCTCAGAAATAAAGATTATCAAACTGGGGAGTTTTACTAGTGGATACTTTCAACTTTTAAGAAACGTCTAATCTTTGTGTTATATAGCCTATCCCAGAATATCAAACTTGATCAATAGCTCTACCTAATTCAGTCAGGGCTACTGAATAGCAACTGTCACACTGTGTGTGGCAGTGTCTTTAGGGTGCATGGATAGAAATTGAATGGCTGGGCAAGTGTTTGTCATCTCAATTTTCTGCCAATCACCTACTTTATCTCCTCAGAACAAGATAGCTATGAATAATGACATATTTGATAATGATTTTTTCTTTTTTTAAAATTTCTAGCTCATTGCTTTAGAATACCTGTAATATCTCAAATCCCTTCAGTAGAAAATCAGATCCAGGTCTATATGAACTTTAAATAAGTTGGGGTCTTCAGAGGGCATTTCTAATCTTGATGCAGCCAAGTATGGCTCAAGCACATGGGATAAGAGCATGTGTCATATCTTGTGGGAGAAGTGCATGGCATTGGAAGGAGGCTAAAGAAGCTACTGGAATAGCTTAAAAACCATTACTAGTTTTCTCTTTCTGAGTCCAACCTGGCTTCAGTTGTTGTTCAACTTTCCTAGCATGGTGAATGCATCACGATCCATAACATTTTTTAAGACTCATGCAAATAGTTCTCACTATTGCTCTGTTTTAGTGCAGCAGCATTTCAAGGGCTAACCCTACTAGAGGGACGGATCCTGGTTGCCATATGACCTAATACTGGTGTAGCAAGCAGAGGAGTGACAGATGCTGGTTCTAGAGGATGACCCTCTAACAAGGAGGCTACAGCTGTGTTGTATCCAGACCACCAGTGCCTTATTTCTAGTTCCTAACTTTCTCCTGGCACAATAAACTACAGTCATTGAGGTAGCCTGAATGTCATGTTTTTGAAACCAGAAAGATCCTAACAAATGCCAAGGATTACTTTCTACAAGTTGAATGCCTTGCCCTGTAGAAGGATTTCATCAATAGCAATAGAAGGCTATTGGGAAAAGATGCTCTTGCACTCTCTTCAACATAGAGTATTAACATTTTAAATATTATGCCATTTTTAATAGACTAGAATTGGTATTTTGTTTTTATTTATATGTTTTAAAAATATATTAAAAACTAATTTAATGTTCAGAAAATAAGACTAATCAACATCAGTATACCCACCATCAAGAATTTTGAGTATTTTTTGCTTCAATTTTTTTAATAAAGAAATACAATATTAATAAAACTATGTTTCTTTTTTTCTCATTTCTTCTTCAATTTCTCAACCTCCCTTTCAGAGAAAAACTTTATCGTGAATTTTCTCCATATTCTTCCGGTTCTTGTGTTTATGCTTTTTCCATTTAAAAGTATATTAATAAAAAATAAATACAGTAATGGTTTGAGTTTTAAACATCTGTATAAATTTTTTATATTGTACATATCTGTTATATGTTTTAGATATTTTCATGTCAATGCATGTAATAGATTCAGCTCATTCTTTTAATGATTGTATTGTATTCTAATGCGTGTGACTATACCACAATTTATTCATGTCTTTATTGATGAACATTTAGTTTTTCTCCCTAATTTTTTACTATACTAAGCCCTGCAACAATGAACACCCTTGCATGTATGTGAGGCACTGTCTTTGGGGTTTATGGGCAGAAAATCAATTGCTGCCCTACAGAGTATATATACTTTTCAGCTTTACTATATATTGCCAAATTGTCCTCCAGAGTGACTGTATCAACAAACATGACCACTAGAAGGAATGTCAAGAGTTGTCCATACTTTTGCCTCATCTGCCTCTTGGACCTTCCTCCTCTTTGTCTGCATCTCTGTCCCTGATGGCTTCTGTTGACTTGAGGCTTCTGCTAACTTATGGATTCTGACCTATATCACCCTTGCACTTATTTCATCTTGGCTTAAATGTCACTCTTTCAGCAAAATTTGACTGATTAGGTCCATCTGTGCTTCTTAATAACTCTTACCATAATTGTAATTCATAAAAGATTGTGTATTTGTCTTCCCTATTAGACTTTAAGGTCTATGAAAGGAGGACCTTTCTGCCTAATTTATTTCACTATTTTCAACACCTATTGTGGTACTTGATAAATAGTTGTTAAAGAAATTAATGCATTCAAACCCCCTAAAATGACTCCAGCTGTCCTGCCCAGTCATCAGTCATTATGGGGTGCCTCTGTTGGGCAGAGCACCAGGGAAGGACAGTACGGTGCTATGACTAAGAATGGGAGTTTGAGAGCCAGAGAGACTTGGGTTTGAGTCACGGATCAGCAATGAATTAAATGTATACAATGTTGGGAGAGTTACTAAAACTTTCTGCATAATAGTTTCAATCTTAAAAAGGGGTTGCTAATAGTATTACTTGCATCATAAGGTTGTTATGAGAAATGAGTGATATAGCACATATAAAGCACTCAGTATGGTACCAAACACATATTACATATGAAAAAAAATGGTAGCTATAAAGATACGAACAAGCAATTTACAGGGAAAGAAACTCTAGAGGTTAATAAGCATATAAACAGATGCAGAAATTAATTAGCGATCAAAGAAATACAAATTAGAACAACAACGACACATTACTTTAAACCTATTAGACTGGCGCAATTAGGATAATGCCAAGTGTTAGTGGGAAGGTGGGACAATCGGAGCCCTCGTGCACAGCTGCAGGGCTACAGAGTGGCGCAGCCGTTGTGAGGAACAGTCTGGACACACATAGGCAAATTACCTGGGAGCATACTCTATGTCCAGCAATGCCACTCTGGAATATAGCCAAGATGTGTTCTCACACGGTTCCATGGGAAGACGAGTGGATGTTGCAGTGGATATTGCAATGCTATTTGCAGTGGAGAAAGCTGAAGGAAATCTGGGTGCTCCTTGTTGGGAGTGTGGGCAGACATCATGGGCAGATGCACCCCACAGAATACCGTGTGGCATTTAAGAGCAGCCAATTGGATATATTCATGGATAGATCCTAGAGACAGGGCTAAGTGAAAAAAAAAAAAGACAAAGAAGATGGAATGTGATGAAATACACATTTTAAGTGACACCAAGAACAAAGGGATACTCAACAAACACAACAGTCTGGCTGCCTGTGAGGTTGAACTGTAATGGGAGTGAGGAATTAGAATAAAGGGAGAAAAATTTAAAAATTGACACAATAGAGGGGCCCTGCACAGATGATCGTATGGTGACATGCCGTACACTGAGGACTATGATTGACTCAATCCTCTACACTTGACATATTAACAAACGAACCATCAAAATGGCAAGGGTGATATCCCAGTAGGATCATGCAATAAAAGCAAGATGACCTAGGTAAAATAGAAGTTTTACTTCCACCACAAAAGTGTAAGAGATCCATGAACTTTCCTACATGCCCCTCTCACCCCCGGCAAAGCTGGTGAAAATTATTTCACAAAGCAATCACTTAAAAATCTCTGGACATGGCCCTAATGATATGCAGCAAATGAAAGAAACATTTATTCAAGAAAATCTACTAAATTTGTTAGGAACAGCAAGAGTCTTGGTATTTGACCCAAGATCTACCCGTCCGCTCGTCCTAGCCCAGTGAGACCACAACTCCACTCCAGACAGGGACAACCGAGAACAGAGGGCTCCCTCTCCCCAAAGCCCCCAGCCAGAGGCTCTTTCTTGTGAGGGCTGGACATCAGCAGTTCTCATCCTGTCCCCAGCTACCTGTCGCTGAAGCTCAGTTCAGCCTACATGGTTCTTAGTTTAAAGAATAAATGGAATGATGAATGTTCTTGATGCTTCTATCATCGGGTACTATTCTGGGTGCTGCAGATAAGCAGGAAGGGAGGAAGACAAAGTCCCTGCGTCTGTGGAACTTACACTTTCAATGGGGAAAGGTACACAATAGACAAAGAAAGAAATGAATACATAACAGTATAATATCAAGTGGTGGTGCGCTAAATGCTATGAAGTAAAATACAACAATGTAGGAGACAGAGATGATGGAAGAAGGGGAGCGGCTAATTTTGATAGGTTGGGCAGAGACAGGCTCTCTGACAAGGTGTCTTTTGAGCAGATACCTGAATGAAGTGAGGGAGGGAAATGTCAATCACCGGGGGAAAAACATTTCAGACATCAGGAGCCATGAGTGCAGAGGGGCCAAGGCAGGAGCATGCCTGGCAGGTGAGAGGACCAGCAAGGACGCAGTGTGGCTGCAGCAGAGTAGGAGATGAGGAGGGTGGTCACCGGTGTCACAGGCGGCAGCTGTGAAACTGATTGGTTATGGAGCCCTTGCAGTTCTCCCAAAAAGGGATAATAATAGCTTGGACGCAGAGGGTAGCAATGGAGTTAGGAAAGTAATTAGTTTCCTGCCTCATTCTTAAGGTAGAGTTGATAGGATGTGCTGACAGTTTAGACAGTGGTAAAGGTGGGTCGGGGAAGGCAGGGGCCATCAGCAAGAATGTCAAGAATGAAGAAAAGAGAGAGAGAAAGAGGAATCTAGAATGACTCCAAGGGTTTTGGGACTGGGCAGGTAGGTAAATGGATTTTGTTGCAATGGTCCTGTCAGTGTGGACATGTCCATCTGAGGCCAGCCTGATTTTTCCTTCTTGCATGAACCTAGTGTTTTCAAGAATTCGATTTTGGTTACGTCAAGTTTGAGATGCTTATTAGTCATCTAATTGGAGATGTTGAACAGACAGTTGACTATATAAGTTTAGAGTTCAGGGAAGAGGTTAGACCTACAGATATAAAATGTTAAGTGATCAGCATACAGATAACAGCTAAAGCCACAGGACTGGATGGAATTGGAAGAGGTCTTGGCCTGAGTCCAAGGGCACAAATCACTTAAAGGTCAGGGAAATTAGGAAGAACCAGTAAAGAGAGAGAGAAAGAGCAAACTTGTGAAGCAGAAAGAAAACCAAAAAAGAATGTTATCCCAGCAACTAACTGAAGACAACATCTGAAGACAGGTGTTGATCAAGTGTGCTGAACGCTGCTCAGACGTCTGGTGGTACTGAAGTCTGAGAATTAACTCCTGGATTTGGGAAGGTGTAGGTTTTGATAACCTCGATCAGAATGTTTTCATGATGCTTTGGAGATGAAAGCTGATGGAATTATGTTCAAGAAAGAAGAGGAGGGGAAAGGAGAGTTTGAGAATAGACAACCTGCTAAGCAAGGGGTTTTGTTGTGAAGCAATAGAGAAAAATGGTTTGGGAGCCGGAGAACAATGGGGTTTTGTGTTTCATCTTTTTTTTTTAATATGAGAGAAAGAGAAGCACTTGTATATCATTTGGAGTGATCTGTTAGAACAGGAAGTGTGGACGATGCAGGAGAGGGAAGGCTAACTGCGGGAGCAAAGCCCTGGAGAAGGCGGGAGAGGCAGGCTCTAGCGCACGAGTGAGCACAGGAAGAGTTCGGTGCATCCTCCATCGGGGAAGTGACAGAGGATGCGTGCATAGATGAGGATAGGTTGACAGATCTGGTGGTGGGTGGATGTGGAAATTCTGTTTTGATCGCTTCTATTTTCTCAACGAAATAAGACCAGATCATCAGTAGAGAGTAGGGAGTAGGAAGGAGGAGTTGGAGGTTTAAGGAAACTGTGTATTGGTTTTTATTTTATTCTTCTGTGAGTAACAGACACTCAAAATAACAGCAGCTTAAATAAGTTAGAAGTTTGGAAGTAGCTACCCAGCACTGGGGTGGGAGCCCCACTCGCTGAAGTTCTTGGGCATTGAGGCTCCTCCCCACTTCCTCCTCCACAATTCCCAGGACAGAGCCCTCATCCTCATGCTCTGAAACCCAGCTCCGGCTGTCACGTCCATGTTCCAAGCAGTGGAATGAAGAAAAGAGAAGGGGGATACTATTTGGTGTCTATAATCTTTTAAAGAAGGTTTCCAGAATTTGCCATATGAAAATTCCATTGGCCAGAATCTGGGTACAAAACCCACATCTAGCTGCAAGTTAAACTGGAAAATGTCTTAATCTGGGCACCCGTATGTCCAGCTGAAGATTCCATTACCGAGGAAGGAGTACGGATGTTGGGGGACGCCTGTCAGTTCCTGCCACGGTGTGAGCTAGTTATCTTGCAGAATGGGATAAGGAATGAAGGAAATGTAAAAGTTTTGAGTAGTGAGGTCATACTGCTTCAGTACATGTGGGTAGAGAAAATAGGGGTTTTGCCAGGGAAATTTAACAAAGGATGAGAGAAGGGGAGTTGAGGATGTGTGCAAGGGAGAGATCATACTGATGAAATTTAGAATCTATGCTGGGTGATAAAAAAGGAGAGGACAATTAAAATTGGAGAGAAGTTTTAGAGAGCAAAAAAAAAAAAAAATAAGAAGTCAATGCACAGATGTTATTGATGAGGGTCAAATAATCTTGCAGCGGTGGTGCTAGGGTAAGGGGGTGGGAAGATAGCAGCAGGCGATCTGAGAGCAGGAAGATGACGCAGTTATAGGGAACGACAGGTGTAAAACTGGGGGAAGTGAGGAGTTCAGGGATACAGATGGGCTGAGTAATGTGTATGGATCATCTATGTGAATGATGAAGTGACCGAGAACACTGACAGGAACAGTAAAGAGAATCACTCCAGTGGGGTGACAGGATGGCTGTTAGGTAACTACAGAGGGGGATAACAGATAGCATGTGCCTCAGAGAAGCTGGAAACTTTGAGGAAAGATGGAGGAGAAATGGCCTGGAGGTGGCAATGAAGAACAAGAAAGACACCTGCCGCTCTCCAGACGGTGGCTTGTGGACGCACAAACAGCCACCATCGGAAGGGGTCCCTGGGGAAGCAGAGTCTGGATTCTGAGCAAGAGGGTGACGGGAGCTTTCAGAGAAGAGCTTGTGTGTCCTTTCTAGGGGATTTGGTGGATGACAGGAGGAGTTCCAGCAGGTACAGTGGAAGAGTCTTGCAGGTGTGGTGAGGTGGAGGACTGAGTGGCCTTTGTGCCAGAACATTGACATGTGGGGACATGAGGAGGGTAGGAAGGGGGGTAAACAGGGTTATAGGGCCTGACAGGTTTAGTCCTTAAACTCTTTAGGGAAAGTTGTGTCATCAGTTTTACATGAACAAAGTCCCTCCTTTGGCAACTGGCCTCCTAGACAATGTCATCTGGACAGTGGCAGGTGTCTTACCAGGGACAGATGGAGCTCTAGGGGCTTCCCTTAAATCTCATGAGGGCCATGTCACAGCCCCAGGGGAGCTGTTCAGCAGTGAGTGGACCTATCTCTGGAGGCCTGGAACTCTGGAATCATCGGCTCCTTGCTGAGTTGTGGGGTGGGGGGTCTCACAGGAGAGGGTAGTCAAACCAGCATAATCCTTCTTGGGATCATCTCAATTGATACTGAATGAAAATGCATTTGACAAAATTCATACCTATTCCTGATTTAAATTCAGAATATATGGATACTTCTTTCACATAAATTTAAAACCAATGTCATGCTGCAAAGTTAAAAAAACATTCTTGTTAAAGTCATGAATAAGAAAAAGATGCCCACTATCGCCACAATTATTCCACATTGCCTTGGAGACAATGATATACATATTGGAAAAAAAGGCATACATATTGGAAAGGAAGTTGCAAAATAACTATTTTCACATATGAGTGTAAACCTGTAAAAACTAAGAGAAGGATTTAAAAAGTATTAGCAACTAAAAAAGAATGTGGTAAAATGGTTGGTTAAAAAATTGTAGTACATCAGCCGGGTGAGGTGGCTCACGCCTGTAATCCTAGCACTCTGGAAGGCCGAGGTGGGTGGATCGCTCAAAGTCAGGAGTTCGAGACCAGCCTGAGCAAGAGTGAGACCCCGTCTCTACTAAAAAATAGAAACAAATTATCTGGCCAACTAAAAATATATATAGAAAAAATTAGCCGGGCATGGTGGCACATGCCTATAGTCCCAGCTACTCAGGAGGCTGAGGCAGAAGGATCGCTTGAGCCCAGGAGTGTGAGGTTGCTGTGAGCTAGGCTGACGCCATGGCACTCACTCTAGCCCGGGCAACAGAGTGAGACTTTGTCTCAAAAAAAAAAATAAATAAAAAATTGTAGTATAAAAATTAATGGTTATCTTTTATGCTAACAATAACCAGTTAGAAAATGTAAGAGGAAAAAAGGTTCCATTCACAACAGAGCAACAGATGAAATACCCATGGATAAATATGGCAATAGATATGTGTGTTGTGCAGAGTTTATATGAAGAAAACTTTGAAACTATAATGAGATTTATTAAACAAAAATTGAATAAATAGAAAGATATACTATACTGATCTTGAGTAAGATTCTTAAACTTTGTAATTACATCAATTTCCCAAATTGAGTCTATAAATTCACTATGATCCCAATCAAAACACAGAATTTTTAGGAGGAATTTGACAAAATAATGCTTAAGTTCCTCTAGAAAGCAAACCATTTGAAATAGCTAGGAAAAGTGTGAAAGGAAAAGCAGTGTTATAAATAGTGAGTTGGATATGAAGATACTATAAGAAATTAAAATGTATTATGGAGGGGGAGGAGGAGGGGATGGGCGAAAACCTACCTAACTGGCACACTTATAACCCTGACTCAAGCATAACAAAATCAATACACGTAACCACAAACACTTGTACCCCCGTAATATTTTGAAATTAAAAAAAAATGCATGATGAAGCTGAAGTAATTTAAACAGGGAATATGAGTAGAAATAGAAAAATAGAGTCTAGAAATAAACCCAAATAAATATGGGAATTTAGAATATGATGAAGGTGGCATTTCAATTAAGTAGGGGTGGGTTATTAAAACAAAAATTGGGCTGGGACCACTGGCTAGTCATTTTGGTGAGGTGGCAGGGGTAACCCAGAACTCTACCTGCTCAGTACCTGTGTGGCCACAAACTGGGGGCCTGACCCAGTGTTGTTTAAGCCTGAAAAGTCGACAGTAAAAAAGTTGGATTCGTTTCTGACCTTTTGACACTGGGAGATTTTGTGTCACTATTTGCATTTTACATAGGGTGCTCAGGAAGGCCTCTGTGGGAAGGGGGGTTTTGGATTGACCAGCTGGAGAGATGAGGTTGGGAGCTCAGAGAACTCGAGATGGACACAGACTTGATGGCTCCAGGAAGAGAAGTCAGGGCGAGGCGGCAGAGAGGAGTGAGAGAGCAGACGAGGGCCTGAGGCTTCTAGAGCTTAGGGCCGGGCGCCTGCGGATCCTGTAGGGCCTGCAGGCCACAGCATTGAGTTTGGATTTTCTTCTTAAGAGCAACGAGAACACACTAGCAGTAGTGAAGCTGCTGATGGTGGGATGATATAATCTCCTCTGTATTTTTTAAAAGATGACTGTGAAATGGTTAAGATGGTAAATTTTGTGTTATGTGTATTTTACCATACTTTACAAAAATTGCTAATAAAAAAAGATCACTGTGCCTGTTATATGAACAAATGACTTGAGCCGAATAGTAACAACTCCTTTTAAGAGACACATTTTCATTGTCCGGTTCACCTCCCTGTACTCAACACCACCTGGTTATTTTTATTCACACAAGCAACCTGCCTGGCTCCTATCTGCGCTCTGCCTGTACATTTGTGTTTGCAATGCTTGTCTTACAACAAAATAAATTCCAGAAGGATAAAAGATTCAAACGTAAAATTTGCCAACAGAAGAAAACATGGGTGATTGTTTTAATCTTGAATCAGGAAGGTCTTTCTAAAGTTTGACAAAGATCCAGCAACGGAAAACATTGTTTGCTACCATTATAAATGATACGGAAGCCCTTTAAAGGGAGAATAAAGGAGAAGCCAGAGAAAGTTGATCAGAGGAGATGGGAATTAACTGGGGTTTGAATAAGACTATAAATACCCAATGGCAGGTGGCTCCGTTGGGCAATGAATAGCGCACTGGACTTCTAAGTACCTAATGGCAATTATTTACTGAGCACGTACAATATGTTGACACTATGTAAAGCATTTCATATGTATTACTTTGCTTATTCTCAAAATAATATACTTACAATAAAAGTCTTATTCTACTTTTTTTTAATAGATAATGAAGCTGAAGCTCAGAGTAGTCAAGTTACTTGTCCAAGGTCACACAGCTGGTAAATGGAAGAATTGGGATTTGATCGCCGGCCTTAAGCCTAATATCTTTTGTTTGCTCACCTACATCATCTCTTCACGCTTTGTCTCCCTGTTTTTACCCTGGAGAGGCTGTTAAGAATTTCCCCAATGCACTGGTTTTGCCTATGGGAAGCGCTGGCAGAGTGAGGTCAGGATATTTATTTTCCCAACTCCCTTCCCACTGGTTGCCATGGGTTGGCTTCTCACCTGTTCTGAAGTTGCAATGCTTGTCTGATCATTCTCTTCTCCCCATCTTTCTCTTTCGTCTTCCTTCTTGTGCCCTTCCTGGCTTAGGAGTGGCCATGGCCCTGCTGCCCTGGCCTGCTCTGTACCATCTCTTGTTAGCTTCCCTGAGGCTGCCCAGGGTCCTGTAAATAGTCCCTAAATTAAATTTTCCACCCATTACCTTGTTTTCAGTGTGCCTTTTCTCCCCTGCTGGGCCCTGAGTGATCCAAATCTGATTCTTAGGCCTAGGCTCTTTCTCAACAGGGGTTACCACTTGAGCACCTGGTGGGGGATGGAGGGTGGGGGGATGGGGTGGGGCATGGAGGGGGAGCTTGGGTGGCAAATAGCAGGAAAGAGCTGTGCAGGTATTTGGGGATTAGATGAGGAGAGTGTCAATCAGAAGGCTGGGGAGAAGTTCTAAGACTTTCCTGGCTTTCAAATGACCCAAACCAGCTACATATTCATTAGAAAGCATGGCAGATTCATTCACTCTGGCGTGGGTGGAATGAATCCAGCCTGTGTCTGTTTTAGGGTGGAGTGGGGGTGGACGGCATTGCTAGTGTTAGAAAGGATGGGAGTAGAAAAATGTTTCCAGCAATGCCAGTTTGACGTGCACCCTTTTTCTTCTTGTGCATTCCCCGGGCAACTCAGCAAGGTCTTTCCCACCCCCGCCCCCCCAGGCCCCTGCAACCTTTCCTCTCTGGCTGTAGCATTCCAGAAAATCTCAGCTCAAGATTGATGGCTTCATAACCTGCCCGGAGTCCTTGTGCTACTGCTACCGCGTCATGAATCATCAATGCTACATCACCCCACTCCCACCAAAGAGGACCCCAAGGACACTTCTGAGCGTGGGCGGGCGCTGGAACTGCTCCTGCTTGCCGGACACTGGGGCTGTGGCCAAGAGGAAGCAGGGACTGGGTGTGAGGAGCTGCAGGCAGGGAAACTGTGCTCTGGGTTGTGAGGACCCAGCAGCTTTGAATAAGAGCTATGGCAAGGTCTCCTTCCAGGGCTCCAGCCTGGCTGTCTTTTCCACACACTCCTCTGGGATTAATTTAATCTCATTGCAATCACGACAACAATAATAAGAGTTTCAGTTGATTGAATCGAATGCTTACGTTAAATCAGGCTTTACGTACATTTTCTAGTTTAATCTTGGCAGAAATGCAAGCTCAGTCTTCTATCCCTGTTTTACAGCTGGGGAAACTGAAGCAGTGAGTGGCAAACCAGAGATTCAGACACGGTTCTGATCCCAAAGCCTCAGTTCTTTCCGATGTACCTTTGCAGCCCTGGAAGTGGACCTCAGGTTGTAGAGAAATCTCTTCCCCACCAGGTTCTTTTCTTCCAAAGTGAAGATCTTTTCTGCAGTGGCTTCCGTTGGTCCCCCTGCATTAGTGTCCTGGGACTGCTGGACCACAAACCGGGTGGTTGCAACTCCAGAAACGCGCGAGCTCGCAGCTCTGGAGGCTAGAAGGCCCAGACCAAGGTGTTGGCAGGGCCACGCTCCCGCTGAAGGCGCTAGGACAGGATCTCTTCCAGGTCTCTCCTGGCTTCTGGCTGCTCCTTGGACCGTTGCAGCAAATCTGCAGTCTTCACACAGCATTCTCCCCATGTCCAGATTGCCCCTTTTTATAAAGACACTAGCCATTTTGGATTAATGACTTCATGTTGACTTGATTATCTGCAAAGATCTTATTTCCAAATAAGGTCACATTAACAGGACTTCAGCACCTTTTGGGGACACAATTCAGCCCATAACAGGCCACGCCCAGCCACCTGGCCAGCTGTGCTCCGTGGTCTTCTCAGGGAGATTCTTGGGCATTCTGTGAGGTCTCCAGCCACGGGAACATGGGGGTGTAGGGGAGGGTGGGGGAGGGGATCTCCTTTTGGGGTTGAGGGTAGGGAACAAAGAAAAGGGAGGGAAAACAGCAAATCCCTCTGCCCTTTGCTGGCCTGGGGAAGAGTTAGTGCCGTAAGAGGCTTTGGGGCCTCGCTAACTCCTCAGCATCTATCTCCATTTTATGAAATGAGGGTTTGCAGCAGCAGTTCATCGAAGCACACAGATTACCATTAGCGATAGCAGCTCGCAAGCACTGTACCTATTGTCCCAGCTCACGGAATGCCAGACAGCCCTCCCGCGGGGGAATCTCACAGCAAACGGGGCCCAGCTCCACCAGCAGACTCCGTATCTCTCCCTGCCTGAGAGCCTGGACCACTCGATATCCCAGAAGATAGAGACCAATCCCCGTGCACCAGAGAGAAACCGATCAGTCGAGGAGAGGGCTCCGCTTAGAGATTAGCAGATCTAGGGGAAAAAAATTAACAGCAGCTAATTCAGTCACACTTAATTTAAAGTCTTCCCAATAAGAGGTTTAATCTAGATTGAATAAAGTAGGATCTGTGCATTTGCTGGTAACTGGAAAACTCTTGATGAAATTTTACAGGAGTTGTTGATCATCCAGTTCTTATTTCCTGCCTATCTCTAGGCCTGTTGGTGATTACTGCCGGAGTGCCAGAGTCTGTAAAAGGTTTTGCATTTGATAACAACATGGATAAGCCAGGAAGCATCATATTTGAATACAAATGACAGATTTAGGTATACATACCACTTATTCACTCCCCATTCATTATTCATTCAACAAACATTTAAAACAACTATTATGTAACAGGTTTTGTGGCGGGCAGGTGTGGGGTTATGAAAACATTATAATTTCTCCCGTTTCGGGGCTCTTGGTCTAGAAAATCCAATTATAAATTATGAAACCACCACTCAGAGTGATGAGTGCTCTAGCACTGTGGTCCCCGACCCCCAGGTCGCGGTCCATGGCCTGTTAGGAACAGGGCTGTGCAGCACTGCCTGAGCTCCGTTCCGCCCCCCACCCCGTCTGTGAAAAATTGTCTTCCATGAAACCGGTCCCTGGTGCCAAAAGGGTTGGGGAGCGCTGCTCTAGCAGATATCTGAGAAACAACATGTTTTGGGGAATGCAGAGGAGGGACAATTAATTCAGGGATCAGGTCGAGGTACTGGATGGGAAAGGAGTCACAGAGCAAGTGAAATTTGAGCTACATTTTGAAGGATGAGTAGAATTTTCCAGGAAGATGTCACTGGTTTTTATCTCCCTTTTGCAATGGAGGGCCAGCAATGCTGAGTAACGTTTCCGAGGATCCAGGTTATATTAATAAATGGCAGAGCCAGACTCGAGCCCTGGGTGCCTGACTTTAGAGGCAACACCCTCTGACTCCATTCTTATCATTTCTAGCCCCTTTGGCCATGAGATTAAGGGCCTGTCATGTGGGGGGAGGGCCTAGTCCCAGAGCAGCTGCGGTGCCCAGTGCCCGGGGAGCCAGGAGAGGCACGGGATGCTGGGCAGGCCTTGGGCTCAGCCCCGGCAGCCCTTCTGGCACACAGCAGCGATGAACAGTGATCTCCGTACAGGCCCGGCTGCATTGCTTCCTCTAACAACTGAACTGATTAGAAGGAAACTTCGACTTGATTAGTGATTATTGTCTCCTGCAGCCGTGGCGCTCAGCCCGCTCATTCTGGGGAGGGGAGGGATGTTTAGAAAAAACACCAGCGGGCGTCTCATGGCCTGGGTGCGATGCAGGCTTGTCTCAGCCCCTCTCCCCATCTGGTCTTTCTCTGCTTTGCTTCCAAACTGGTGCTGGCCTTTCCTGGGAGAGGGCTGGGCAGGCAGGGAGAGCAGGCTCCTTCTGTAAACCACTCTCTGTGCAGGGACGCTCCGGAAGCACATGCATCCTGAGTCGTGGCAAACCACTTCCTGTGCCTGTCTGCTGAACCCAGAGTCACAGACAGAAGCCAGGCCGGCCTCACCCACTAAGCCTCCTGGCATCAAATGTCTGCAGAGATGGTGGACACAGTGCCCAAGCCCCCAGACACATCTACCTGGGCTCAAGGCCCAACTACTTCACTACCCATGGGACATGGGGAAAGTTGCTTGACTTCCCTGTGCCTTCTCATTTGTAAAATGAGAAGAATAATAGAACCTCCCTCACAAGGTTATCAAGAGACCCCAATGAGATAACATACATACGGTGCTTAGCGCAGTCCGCGGTCTAGGAGCAGTGCTCTGTGTTCCTGATTGTTAATGATGGAAATCCTAGCTTAGCTATTTAGGATCTGCATGGCCTTGGGCAAACCCCTCACATCTCTGGACCTAAGTTCCCTCATGGGATTTTTATGAAGATTGAACAAGCAGATGAGTGTGAGATGTCCCACCCAGGCAGGGTGTGCGGCAGAGTGGGGACTCCACATGCGTTACACGGATCCACCTTTGAGTTGTGTCCGACACAGTCACCCAGGCCAAACCCAGGCAGAGGCCCCCAGAGCCCTGTGGTGGTATTTACATTGGAGGTCTTAGGGATGGAGGTGCAGTCTCCATCCTGGAGAAGTTCAGACTGAAGGGATAGGAATATAATACTTAACAACTTGAGGGTCTGTAAACCCCAGTGTAAACGAGAAGGCCGAGGCCAGCGCTCGAGCACTGAAAGGACACAGAGTGCAGTGTGGGCAGTGTGGGGAAGGGGCCAGCAGGGGCCAGCGGGGAGGAGGAAAAGGCACCAGGCAAGGGCAGTCCCCGGGTGGCTGAGGGAGAGGGGTGAACATTTATGGAGTGTCTGCAGGGCACATGAGTGCTAGGGGCTCCTTATGCATCACCTTCTCATACCCCAACAAGTCTGTGGGGGGACAGTGCTAGCCCTGCGTGGCAGTGCAGACCCAGGGCTCAGAGAGGCTCCAGAACAGCTCCTGTCCACACTGTCCCTACCATGGAGCTAGGATTCTAGCTGGGTTCTTGCCATTCCGCTGGGCTGCATGTTTCCATTTTGAGCACATTCCTTATTGACCTCTTTCCTTCTGGGCCTTGGGTCTGTGGCTGTGTGCTGATCTGGAATCTGGCTTCATCTTCCTATCACAGCATTGTCATTTGTCTCAGCATTCCGTTCTCCTAGTCCTCGGCAGTGCCTGGCACCGAGTGGGTGCTCACGGAAGACACATTTGCTGCACAGGACAGTATAACCCAGCTAACATTAGTCACTCTTTGTCGGCCCCCTCTAAGAAGCGGGCATTTGGGCATTTTTCAGAGACATGTCCCTGTCCTCTGGCTCCATCGTATCCATTCCAGGGATGGGTGGACCCCAGCCCTGTGTCACTGGGTCATTCCTCCGGCTGCAGTAGATCCCAGGTTTTCATCTCCTGCCCTCCTGGGCACCTTTCTTCTCTCCTTCTCTTTTCTTCTCTTCTTCTCTTGTCTTTTGTCTCTTGCCCCTAGATGTTTTTCCTTTCTTCCCACTCTCACTGTTTCTTGTTGCCTTTCCCCCGCTGCCTCTCTCTCCAGCAGGCATGGACACTGCCCCTGTCTTAGGACACTCGCTGTTGCCCTGGGGCAGCAGCAGACACAGGCTGCCCTATGGCTGCCCAGCCAGCCTGGCCCGCAGCCCGGGGGGAAAGGCAGCAGATGGGCGCTTCCAGCCCAGCTGCGCACCAGCCCCGCGAGCTCAGGCAAGGCACATCCACGCTGAGTCTCAGTTTTGTTTTTGGTCCACCTTCCTCACAGAACTATGCTGAGAGTCAAATAGGGTCAAACTAGACCCTGTGGCGTCTGAGTGCCAGAGCTCTAGCGTCATGACACTTTGATTCAAGTTCTGGCTCTGTCGTGTGACTTTGGCCAAGTCACAACCCCTGAGCCTCAGTTTCCCTATCTGCAAAAATAAATATCACAGGGTTGCTGTGAGGGTTCAGTGTGGCGACATGGGAAAGTGTCTTATCAATGCTAGAGCTCTGGTCCCAGCTGCAGTTTTGTGGACAGTGCCCCAAGTTATCCTCCACCCCTGGCCTCCCCGCTTGGGAAAGGGCCGGCCTATGAAGGTGCCCTTTCTTCCTCGCCCTCCCCAGGGGACTCTGTTCCACCTCCTCCCACCAGCCCGGCCACCTCACCCTGGGGCTGGCCCTGCTGAGCAGTCCCTGTGTCTCAGAGTCGAGAGTCTGGCCATGTTGTGTTTGTCCACAAACTCCTGGCAGCCAGGCCGCTGATTTATCTCCCGATGCACTCTTTGCCATCTGTTTTTATATTGCTTTCAGCACAAGATAAGTGGCTCCCATACAGCGCTGAGCTTCAGAGATTGCAAAGTTCATGAGTTTGCAGAATTTATGATAAGGCAGAGAATTGTCTTAGTGCATCATTCATGTACGCAAGGTCCAGAACGAAATGCTGCTGCTTCCAGATGTTTCCTTCCTCCCTCCCATCCCCTGCTTGGGGGGCATGGCCAGCCAGTGTCCCCCATCCTCAAGCCTGGACCTTGTGAGGCTGCAGTTCCATACTAGTTTCTGCAGTGACACACTAGGGAGTATCTCTCTGCAGGAAGAGGGAGGAGGAGGAGGAGGGGGTGGCTGACCACAGCACTCTGTCCCCCAAGGGTGGTTGGCTGACAACTGAGGTGTTGGGCAGGTGCTCTATGGGCTACATGATAGTGAAGACCATTGCCCAGTGTTTCACTTCTTAAGCTTTTGTTTTCTAAAATATTTCACCATCTACAGTGATGATACGTATCATAAATTATAAATATGCAACTAAAAGACCAAAACTGATTGTTTAAAGTATTTACTTCTCTATCATACTACCCTCTACATTTGGAACTTGATTATGTCATGTCCATTTCTTCATTCTCAGCTCCCTGAATGGAGTGACCAAACTCTCCGGCTTTGGAGTGAGATGACTCTGGGTTGGAATCTCAGCCCCTTCACTTACCTGTTGGTTTTACTGAGACAAGTTACTTAATGTATAGAAGCCTCAGGTTCTCCATTTACAAATAGAGCTAATGATAGTGTCTAACTCATAGGTTATTGAGGATTAAATGAGATAATGTATGTAAATGGCATAGTATATTCCCCAGAAACAGAGCAAGCGCTCACTACACATTTACCCTTATTATTAACTACTGTTCTTTCTGTGTAAAGCCCCTGGGTACACGGCCTGTGGGTACACAAGGACATGGGACTGCTCTCAAGGAGTTTCAGTCAGGGCTTATAACACAGAGGACAGGGCTATGGCTGAGGAATCTGGGAGGGGCCTTCGGCTTTGCAGAAGGGGAGCTGGCATTTCAGGTGGAGGGTTGGAGACGGCTTGGGAGCACGTGACTTTGGGGCTGATTCGTGGGAGTGGGAGACAGACAGGTGAAGAGGGTGAGAAAGAGCAACTTGAGAAGGAGAGATGGCACTTGCAAAGTCTCAGAGGCGGCAAAGCATGTGGCTGGCTCTGGAACTATGTGTGGTTAAGTGCCCGGAGTGAAGAGAACACGCAGAAAGTGTGCAAAACGTGATGGAGAAGATGCAGGGTCAGCTTGCACAGGGCTCATGCGTCATGCCAAGGATTCTGCACTCCATGTGAGCCACTGGAGACATCTTCTTATTTATTTAAGGTAAGTGACTATGGGTTGAGGCTTCCTATGTACGAGGTATTAAAATGTACTTTACGCATATTATTTTCTCATATGTCACAGCAACTTTGTAAAATAGATTTTATTATGCCCCCTTTACAGATGAGAATATTGAGATTAAACCACTTGATTAAGATCGTGTAACAAGTGGTAGAGCTGGAATTTCTGTATAGATCTTTCTGACACTGAAGCCCTTCACGGCTATCTTATGTGCTGTGTCATTCTGCCCTTCAAAACAGTAAGCATCCTAATGTTACACCTTAGGATCAAGTGGGCGTGGCTAGTAAATTAGAGCAAGACTGGTGAGGCCATGACCTGGAATGACCGGGATGGGTCAAGCACTGGGTTCAGGATGACATGCCATGTGTGCTAATTTAACAGGCCATTGCTCAGTAAGTAGTAGACAGAAGTGGGGACAAGTCCAAATTGAAGGGCAGGTGTTGCAACATGTGGGCAGAGGTATTTGCAAAGCTTTTGAGGTCTTTGCAAGCCCTGGAAAATAAACAAAAGGGCTGTAGGAGCTCCCTTGCCCAAGATCCTGTGTGGGTGTGGAGTGAAAGGATTGTTCTGGAACATACACCTCATGTGCAGACGTAGCTTCCTGGACTGCCTGACCTGTCCTTGCATCATTCCCTTGTTTCTCTTGACATCCCCACACGTCTGCTCCTGCTGCGCTTATGTCATTAGGTCCTCAGCTGGTCGTCTTGGCTCAAAGCAGTCTGCCCTTCTTTCTGGGCTCTTCCTCTTGACTGCTGGTTTTCCCCTCTGTCCCAGAAGCTCACCCCTGGTCCCTTGTATGACACCCTGACGTGTATGACATAGTCCCCAGGACTCTTCTACTTGTGTGCATATCCTTGGGTGGTCCCTCACACAGCTTGCCTTTTCCTTACAGGCGAAACTAGACAGAGTCAAGTGACAGGTTGTGACAAAGTAACTGGAACAAGCCTTGAGCCCAGGAAGAAAGGGAACTAAGAGGTAAATACTCAGAAAAGGTGTGGGTGGACAGAGTCCACTTCCTAGAACAGGCCTAACATCTAGGTCTGGTGGCAGCAGTCAAGGTGCAGCTGCCCTACCCCACTGCCCAGGAGCAAAGGGCTCCCGGCAGGGAAGGAGGAGCACGGGGGCTGAGACCAGACTCCAGGGGAGAGTTCAGGTCATCAGGGATGTGAAAACCCTCGGGTCAGGATTAGGGACTCTTTTGGGATCCCCATTGGTGCCTCCATGTTCTAGGAATACAAACATTCAATAAATATCTGTGAGAATTGATCCGGCAGGGCTCCAGTGATGGTGATTCATCTGAGAAAAGCCTTGAGGGTGTGTCTGTGTGATAGGGGAGGGGAGGGAGCAGGGAGACAGACAGCTCCGGTGACCCAGAGGTCGAGGGGAGAAGGAAGGGACCAATGCCTATTGAACACCTGTGCTGGCCCCTGCATGCCTTGTTCCTCTCGGTCCTAATACAGCGCCCCTTTCACAGATGAGGAACCTGCCACAGCATTGTTAAAGGACTCAGCCAAGGTCACATGAATGGCAAGAAGCAGACTCAAGTATGTCCAACCCCAAGAGATTCACACTTTTAACCCGTGAATGTGTTTTCTGAATGTCCCAGCTGGTCTCAGTTGCAACGTCTGTCTCAGTTGCAGCATTCGTTTGTATTTCCCAGAAGTATTTGTATTTTAATAAGGAGCTCTTGAAAAAAGAGAATCCGTCATAACTCAAATGGCAGAAGTTTGGCTTGCTATTAGAATTTTCAGGTAGGGTTTTCTTTTTTCCCTCAGATCTGCTGTTTCTATGCTGCCTAGTATGGAAGCTATGAGCCATATGTGGTTCTTGAATATTTGAAATGTGGTTGGTCTGAATTGAGATGTGCTGTAGGTGTAAAATATAAGCTAGGTTTTGAAGACTTAGTATAAAGAAATATACTTATTCATATTTTCATAATGATGACATGTTGTAATGATAAAATTTTAGATATATTGGGTTAAATAAAATGTCATTAAAATTAATTTTATCTTTTTCCTTCCTTATTACTGTGACTACGAGAAAAATTTAGATTACATACGTGGCTTGAATTTGTGGTTTGCATTATATTTCCATCAGACATCCTGCTCTTGATGACAACATTCCTACATTTCCTCTTTTTTTCATTCAAAACATGTTTATTAATGGTAACTACTTTTTATTGGGGATTTATTATGTTTCAGCAATCTACATAGTTAATGTATATGGTCATGCATCATTTAACAGCAGGGATACACTCTGAGAAGTGTGTTGTTAGGCGATTTTATCATTGTGTGAGCATCATAGAGTGCACGTACACAAACCTGGATGGTGTAGCCTACTACACGCGTAGATTCTATAGTACAGCCTATTGTTCCTAGGCTACAAACCTGTACAGCATGTTACTACACTGAATACTATAGGCAACTATAACACAATGATAAGTATTTGAGTATCTAAACATATGTAAACATAGAAAAGGTACAGTAAAAATACAGTATAAAAGATAAAAAAAAAATGGTACACCTGTGTAGGGCACTTACCATTTGTGGAGCTTGCAGGACTGGAATTTGCTCTGGGTGAGTCAGTGAGTGAGTGTTGAGTGAAGGTGAAGGCCTAGGGTGTACTGGACACTGCTGTAGACTTTATAAACACTGCACACTTATACTAAATTTATAAAAATATATTTTTCTTTCTTTAATAATAAATTAACCGTACCTTATTGTAATTTCTTACTTTATAAACTCTTTAATGTTTTTTAACTTTTTGACTCTCTTGTAATAACATTTAGCTTAAGACACAAACACAATATACAAGTATGCAAAAATGTTTTTTCTTTATATCCTTATTCTATAAACTTTTTTCTATTTAAAAAGTTTTTTTGTTTTTTTTTTTTTTTTTTTACTTTTTAAACTTTTTTGTTAAAAACTAGGACACAGATACTCACTTAGCCTAGGCCTACACAGGTTCAGGATTATCAAGATCATTGTCTTGCACCTTTTTAAATATATATAAATAGAAGGAGTACACTCTAAAATAATGATATATAGTATAGTAAATACATAAACCAGTAACATACTCATTTATTATCATTATCAAGTATTGTATACTGCACATAATTGTATGTGCTATGTTTCTATACAGTTGGCAGCACAGTAGGTTTGTTTACACCAGTGTCACGACAAACATGTGAGTAATATGTTGTGCCACTACATTATGTGCTACATCACAACAGCTATGACATCACTAGACAATAGGAATTTTTCAACTCCATTATAATCTTATGAGATCACCATTGTATATGAGGTGTATTGTTGACTGAAACCTTGTTTTGTGGTACATGACTGTAATAGTTATGTATACATATATAATATATAAGTATCCTTATCCCCATTTGACAGATAAAGAAGATGAGAATCAGGTTGATTAAATCCAAGGCCCATGAATGTTGGGAAAGCACAGCACATGGCTACAAGTGTGGACTCTGGACCAGTTGGCTTGAGTTCAAATGTTACTTCTGCTACTTATTAACTGGTGACCTTGGGCATGATACTTAGCCTCTCCATGTCTAAGTTTCCTGTTCTGCACTTGTAGATAAAAACAGAACTTACTTAGACTGGTTAGGAGAATTTAGTAAGTTCCTATATGTTAAGCACTTTTAACAATGCCTGACACATATAAAAAATACATGACTATTAGCTATTACTGTCTTCAAGTGACAAAAGCTGGGATCAGCCTGCTTTGCCCAACACTCTTTCCACATGACTGCCTATCGAACATCTTTTGTGTGCCAGGTACCAGGCTTTCTTGCTATGAAGTATGTAACATGAGTAAGAAACAGGTCTTGCCCTTGGGGGCTTGCAGTCTATAGAGAAAGTAAGGAATGTAAAAAGGTAAATGATGACCCAGAAATGATGACGTGGGGAATGTAGAGATGAAAGCTGCAAGAGCTCAGACTACGGCAAGATCACTTTGACCTGGAAGCTACCAGAGGAGGATTCTCAGAGGAGGT
Organism: Varecia variegata; assembly: GCA_028533085.1. Classification (NCBI taxonomy): domain Eukaryota; kingdom Metazoa; phylum Chordata; class Mammalia; order Primates; family Lemuridae; genus Varecia; species Varecia variegata. The sequence goes on from CM052438.1 coordinate 108,129,516, forward strand.
GCTGTTTGGGCAGGACCTTAGAAACACATGGGTTAAGGTTAGGCAAAGATGTGGGTCAGGGCCTTGTGGCTAAAGGGAACAACAGGAACACAGGTACAAATGTGGGAAAGTGAGGCAAGCTTGGGGACTGGTTAGGAATTCTCTTCTGCCGGCGTATGGGTTTGTGGCCAGCAATGTGAGACACTAGGTGGGCAGTCATGTTGGGGCCCACCTGCCCACGGAGCGCCAGCAATGCCAGACTGAGGAGTCTGTTTGTCCCAGGCTAGTCTTCAACCTGCTGCATGTGGCTGGGCAGACTGTATCCTGCACAGACCTGCCCAGGAGGGGAGCAAGCGGAGGCTGAATCTGTCCCGCCCTCGTCTCCATCAAGCCGTGCATCCTCCACCCAGAGGAGTGACATCTTTTTCTAATCTACTCAAGGGCACCCTGAACCCTTTCAGTCTTGTCACCAGTTTGTCCCTTTACCAGACTCACTGACCACTGGCACCTCAAGGTATCACCTTCCCCATTTGGGGCATGGTGATTTCTTTTTGTAACCCTTGAAGTAGTTAAAGGGTTCTCTCTTTAAAACTATGCCCCGTCCATGTAGAGAGCCTCCTCCGAAATAGGCGTTCTCCCTCCCCTCCTGTAACCATGAATGACAGCTCTGTCCCCAGCTGCTTGGGATCATTTCCATACAGGTTGGCATGGCTGATGAGTGCCAGGATGTCTCGGTGTCACAGCAGAAGTAGCTGCAGGGTCACCTCCCAGCGGCCCTGACTTGTGGTTGTTTGTTCCCGAAGCCAGTGTCTGCTGTGACCTCAACACCAGCCCTGCCCCCACAGGGCCGAACAGAAAAATGGTGCCTCTGCTGTCATCTCCCGGGGAGCGCGGCTCTCTCAAATTGAGTTACTCACTGCTCCTGACTTTGCCGTCATCATTTCCTTCTGCAGCCTATTAAAACTCTATCCCTGACTAATGTAGCTGAACACACTGCTCCCACCCTGTTCTTCTGCCAGCAGCATCTGCACAAAAAAATCAGCTTTGTCAGGCAGGCTCCTCTTTCCCTCTCGCTCCCTCTCCTCTCCTGTCCAAGAGTCTACCCAGTGCCCATCCTCCCCAAATATTCCAGAAAGCTCCCTGTGCCCTTCAGCCGTCCTCAGCTTGGATTCCAGGACTCCGAGGCAGGCCGCTTGTCTCCCGGCCTGGCAGGCAGCAAGGTCCTCCCCTCACCCAGCTGCCGTCTCCACCAGCCCATATGGGCAAACAATATGCTTTCTATAGAAGCCCTCGTAGGTTCCATCCAGCACAGCACATCCGATTTCCAGCCCTGCCTGACGGTGTTTACGTGTAAGATAGGAACAAATCAGACAGTTTGTTGACACGTTCACACATGTGGTTTGGCGCGGGTTCAGGTTGAACGTATTTGGGTGTGTGTTAAATATGTTTTCGATTTGCAGCCTTGTCTTCATGCCTCTACATGTGTAACACACACACATGCATGCACACACACACACACACACACACTCTGATATTACAAGGCTACATAGAAACACAGAACCACAAAATTTCAAAGCAAGCAGGCAGTAGGCTCTTTTGTGTGTGCTGCCTCTTCTATCTATTGCCTGGTGTTCTTTGATTTGCATGGAATTCTGGGCCTACTGAATTCTGGGGGCATTGGCCACAGACCCTAAGAGAACAGAAAAGAGGTATATCAGGTATGACTCAAGGGATGGAGGCATTTTGTAAATGTTCAGAGTAGATAACATGAAAATATTGCTAGCTTCCTTCTGAAGAGTATTTTGTTGCTGTTGTGGTTTTTTTTAAAAAAAAAAAATGTCTCATCTAAAGATAGAGGCTGACTAATGTCCACAGCAGGAAATAAGAACAAGTGAATCTGTCAATTAGAATCCTGTTTGTGCTTCTGTTGCCCAGGTCAATCATTTCACTAATTAGGTAATTCATTCCTTCATTGACTTATTCACTTAGTCATTCATTCAATATCAAATTATTTTTTAAAAAGAACCTTTTTTCTGATTATAGTAGTAATGCATATTCATTGCAGAAATTTGAAAAATCCATTAAAGTATAAAGAAGGCAATCATCCTCTCTTTGCTCCACCCAAAGCTAATGACTGTCTAATATTTTGGTGTGTTTTCTTTCATCACGATATCCCAGAGATGGCTGGGTCCCTCACACAGCCTTGCTTCTTGTCCCTAAGTAAGAGTCAGTGCTTGGGCATCTCCCCTCAAAGCAAATCTACCTTCACAACGTAGCAGAGAAACATGAAGATGTTATTGAAATTTTCAGTGGGAGGCAAAGGAGAAGGACACAAAACATACCATACAGCAAGAGTGAATAAAAAAGTCTCCATTACACTTCTGGGTTCTTTGCTCTGCCTCTAATTCCCATCAGCTGCAGACTGCCTCAACTCCTTGCCTAGCATTAGTCACAGAGCTGTCTGTCCTCTGCTCCAGCCTCTCTTCTCTCCGCATCTTCTCCTGTCTCTCTCCAGCCAGTAAACAAAGGACCCATCTTAGCATCCCTCATCTTACATGCCAGCAGGGGATTGCAAGAAATGTGCACATTTTCCTTGCAACGGATAATTTTTTTCAGCCTCATACAGATATGCATATATGTATATATGTGTCTATATGTGTGCACACATGTTATATATGCATTTTATTAAAATGAGATTTTATTAAACCTACTAGTTTTTATACCTGCTAACTTTTTTCTCCCACATAACATATTTTATGTCACTTACAATTAAGTATCCTTTGAAAACATAGTTTTCCATAGTTGTATAGTATTTCATTATATGATATACTATAACATACTGGACTAGGACTCTATGGTTGGATATTTTGGTTGTTAACAATTTCTGCCATTATATATGGGACTGTGAGAAACATCCTTATACATCTCCAATTATTTTCCTTGAGGACTTCTCCAAATATTTTCTTAGGGTAAATCTTTAAACTTGGAATTCAGGGTCAAATTGAATGAGCATTTTGAAATTTGATATCAATTGCCCTCAGGAAAAATGTTAGCATGAAACATTTATTGAGCACTCAGTGGGTACCAGGCACTATACAAGCTGCTGGAGATCCAAAAATATGTTTGACATATTCTTTGTTATCGAGGAGCTTACAGTTGAATACGTGCTTTAACTAAATGGTAGGTTCCCACTTCTCCTTCTAAAACGTCTATTTGATTTTGCACTTAATGACATGGTTGAGAAACTGCTGGCTTTGACCCTAAATTTATTTTTTGACTACCTCTATCACAGACAAAGAAAACTTTTCTAATTCTTGAAGTCAACCAAAAACTTCTGTACATATTTGCCAGCTTACAAAACACGTAGACATAGAAAATGTTTCTATTTTTTATCTAAAAATTATGTATGTTGAAGGAAAAAATAAATGCTTCTTATTTATGGATATTGAAACTTATATTAATTTGGTCTTGAAAGAGGAAACAGCTGTTTTGTTCATATAGATGTTGCATACTGAACATCTTGTAGGAAATCCTAAATTCTGGCTCTGCAGAACTAGTCTGCCAATAGGATAGCAATTTGTGTCTTTGCTAGGACAGTTTCTGCTCTCTCATTCCATCACTAGCATCAGTTGTTGTCTTGAATCCAGGTACATTTCCTATTTAGATCATCTATAAGTATTTCTTAGCATTCATATTTAAATCGTATATGAGTATTTCTTAGCGTTCTTACAGCAATGAAAGAGTGAAAGCAATGAACTTGGATTACATGTGCTATAGTAGATTATATTTTTATCACCAAATATTTGCAGGGATTTTGCACCCCTGACTCAGTGAGTCCAGTCTTGGCCACGCAATCAACTTTGACCAATGAAATGGGAACGCCATTAGCTACTTCCAAGCATAAGCTTTAAAAGCCATCACTTAGTTCTGTGATTTCTAGCTCCCCCTTTGCCTCCTGACCAACATGTCTCTGATGGAAGCTGTTGCTTCAGCCTGGGTTGTGGAATAAGGATGACACAGTGTGAGTGAGACATAAACCTGGTGTGGAAGCCACTAAGATTTTGGGATCGTTTGCTACTACAGCATAAGGTAGCCTAAGATGACTATCACATATGCTAAGAAGGAGGTACGGTGATGTGACCCTTGCTATGTCCTTAATGCAATTCATTGATTTACATCTGCAACATGTGACTTTCCATTCCTAATACTGGCCCATTAGACTGAGTATAATTTTTGGACAATCTTTTTGGAGGGCGAGGTAGGAGACACGCATTTCATATTGCAGCAGATTAACTATTTTCTACAAATACTGAGGATCCATTTTACATTGATACTCCAAATTTCCAGTTCTCATCTCCAGCATCTGGTGATTACCTGAGTTGACTTCAAGGATTATTTATCCTAAAATGAAAGGATAAATTCAATTTCAATTCAATCAGCCAAAAAAATTAAAATCTACCAAATCCTGTCTTGTGCCCTGCCCACCCCATCTATTTTTCAGCTCTCTGTGAAGCCTTCTACAATCTCCACCCTCCACCCCAACAGGCAGGGCTGGTTGGGTTTACCTCTGTATTTCCATACTATTTTGACCATGCCTCTCACAAAAGAAATAACCTTATTGTACTGTAATTATGAATTTATATTCTACTGGGTGCTTTATCCCTTGAAATAAGGGACTGTGTCTTATCCAATACTTCATGCATATTATAGATGCCTTCATTTTTCCAACCATTCTTTCATTCATTCAACAAATACTTATTGAGCAATTACTATGTGCCACATAATGTTCTCAGTGCTGAGAATCCAGTGGAGAACAAAACAGTCACGGCCCCTGCCCTCATGGAGGAAAGAAGCAATAAACAAGCAAGGCGGAAAAAGTCCAGCAAGTGGTTGTATGCTATGTAGGAAAGGTCCAAGGCAAAGTGATAAAAGACAATGGTGAATTAGTAGATACAGGCTTGGCTAGGAATGTCAGAGAAGGCTTCTATGAGGAGGAAAAATTTAAGCTGAGGCCTAAAGTTGAAGGAGCCAACCCTGGAAAAAGTATCGCAGCCAGAAGAAACAAGAAGCTTGAAATCTTCAAGGCTAGGAAGAGCTTGGCGTGTCCCTTATTTGAGGAGCTGAAAGAAAGCTAGTTATTACTGAAAGATGTGGGGAGGAGTAGGAAGAATGAAAGGACTTTGGAGGGACAACAAGCACTAAAGGACATGGTAAGAAATACGGAGGCCACCAATGGGTTTTAAGAAGGGAATAACATGATCCTTTTTACGTTTTTAAGAGACTGTTTTCGTGCAGGGTATGGATGAGTTGGGAGGGGAGCAAGGCACTGTAGTCATCCATGGAAAACACAATTATAACCAGGTCACAGGGTGGCAGTGAAAGTGGGGACAAAAGAACGGATTTTGGATATATTTCAGAAAAATAAATCATGATATAAGCTGAACTCTGAGTTGCGGAGAGGAAAGAATGAAGGTGATGTGCACGTTTTTAAGTACATGCTACTTACTATTAATATCACAAGTTCAACTGGGAAAGGGACAGTCTTATAGTGGAGAAGAGGTAAGAAGCCTATTTTGGCTGTATTAAGAATGAGGTGATACGTAAGAGAAGGTACAGCAGGATATACAAGTCTGCAGCTCAGAGGAGAGCTTTGGGTTGAGATACCAATTTTGGAGTTGTAAAGCATAGAGATGTTATTTAATGCTGTGAGAATAGATGAGATTTCCCAGGGAGAAAGGCCCATAAATGTTTACTGAAAGCATCAGTAGATGCCAAGAGAGGGTTGGAGGGCTTGGTGACTCCCCAGTGCAACGTGGCAATGCCGGAGGAGCGGCTCGGGAGTGGGGGTGGAGGAGAGAATAACACGGTTTGGGTCTGTGAGTTGGAGATGCCAGTTCCTCGTGCAGTCAGAGGCTTCCAGGAGGCACGTGAGCTTTGTGGAGAGTTCTAGCTAAGGAGCAACATGTAGGTCTCATCAGCCTCCTGGGGGGTTGAACTGCTGGAAGGACAAGATGGCTGGGAAGCCCTTGCAGAGCGAGAGAAGATGAGGGTCATGGACAGGAACACAGAGTGGACACATCCAAAGTGGGTGGAGGAGAAATATCCCGAGACAGGACCAAGAAAGGGTAGTTGGAGATAGTTGGAGAAGGAGGAATGATAGCACTGGGTAGACCAAGGGAGGAGGGAATTTTGGGAAGGAGTTAATTGTCAACAGTGTCAATTGCCACAGCAAATGGGGACAAGGTTATTGGATTGGCAAATGAAAGCTGACTTTTGGCAGAGCAGCCTCAGAGTAGTGGTGGGAACAACTTGCTGAAAGTGAGGTCAAGGTGAGACGGAGGAGAGGATGTCTTCTTTCAAGAGGCTCACTAGAGATGGGAAAAGAGTTTGAGGGGAAGGTGGTCTGGGAAAAGGTATTTTTCAGTATGAAGAAGAAAAGAGGCTCCTAACATTTATTGAGCGAGGATGTGTACAGTAGGGAACACATAATTGTTGCATTAACAGCTGGCACCAGACCTCCTCCTAGGGAGAGGACTGACTTTGTTTAGGAAAATACTTTGACAGGGTGTCTTAAATCTGAAAGATGAAGCCCCAAGCCTGGTATGAGAAGACACAGCAAGAAAAAGAAATAACCAAACTGCTCTAAATAAGAAATGAACAGGAATTTGGCCATGGGGTGAGCGCAGAGAAGAGGGAGGACGTGCAAGAGGAAGGGTCGGGGGGGGGGCGGGGGGGAGGCTGGAATGTGCAGAGAGAGGCGGCCAGTGAGGAAATCCTGTTAGAGGATGGACATTGAAAGTGAAGAGTGATGTAATCAGTTGAGGTTGTTGGCATACCATGATACGAACTTTCTCTGGTCCCCAACTTTTCAGTAAAAGCCTGCTGCGCCCACAGTCCCATAGCAGGAATATTTGGGAGGAATGAAGGAATCAGGGTGGTGCCCAGTGTTAGTTCATATGGAGTGGAAAGGGGATAATTATCTTTAGATAATGACATGAGCCCCAAACTGAACTTATTCAGAGGTAACCAGGAGAAGCATACATCTCCCCTCCAAGAGCCTTTGGAGAGATGGGGTTTTCTTATCCATGTGGGGTTGGGGTGCAGGCCAATTTCATTTGAATCTCAGAGGACAGGCTGACTCTAGTTGTCATCAGAGTTCATACATACTCTGGGCAAGATATGGCATGCTAATGCCTTTCATAGTTGTCATTTATTTCTCAGAATGACACCAAAAGGTAAATATTAGAGTATTTGCTCTTATTTTCAGGTGAGCAAAGTGTGACTCAGAGAGGTTAAGTAACTTGTCCAAGATCACACAGCTTGTACTAGTGAAGGAATAATTCAAACTCAGATCTTCCTGACTCTGATGCTGACCCTATTTGTAGACTTGGCTCAGGGGAGGGAGTCGTGTTAGAAAGACTTGAAACATTAACAGACTGAACAAAAGAAGGCAGGAGAAGAGAGAGAGAAGATCTGAGAGTGGGAGGAGGAATTTGATGAAGTGAAGTTATTTCCCTATTCCTTCTCTACACCTACCTTCCTTCCATCTGCTTAGGAGATTCTGAGACTGGCACCACGCTGCTGGGCAAAAAAGAAATGAGAGCAATTAGCGGGCTTTCCCTCCCCTGTTTAATTTTGGATGCTGAGCCCCTTTATAGAGTAGTTGCTTTGTATTTGGCTAAGCAGATATGAGCGATGTTAATTCTATAATTGGGCTACCACCCTGGGTGCTTGATACACATTAGGTGCCAAAAAAAGTTGTTCCAACTAAAATAGCCTCTGCTTAAAGCTACCAGTGCCCATGTGTAGGCCCTTAGGCCTTTACATGCTTCAAATAGGCTTAAACTGCACACTTAGTATTTCCCAGCAGGAACTCGGCCTCCCTAAGCACTTTGTTGCTGCCCGGGATTACTCTAGGTTATGCCTTGGTTTATTTATGCTAAATGATGATTCCCCCATGCCCACACGTGAAAACAGAGGTTTGATTCATAAATCAGCTGCTTCTTGGTCTTGCTACAGATTTTAGGTCGTTAGTAGTCATTGATGTGATGTTTGCGTTGTTTATAAGTGTTTTGGAGATGGCAACATAGTGTGCTGCACAGAACTCGGGCTGTAAGTTGGAAGACCTGGTTTGTCATCCAGGTTTGCCACCCAAGAGCTGGCCAAGGCATTTGCTTCCCCAGACCTCAGTTCCTCATATGCAGGGGAGGGGCTGGGGCTGGACTGGGGAACATAAATACACCCCTCCGAGCACAGGGCAGATATTACTATAATAATTGATCTCCTGCCTTGGAACTATTCCCATCCTAGTACTCTGGGGAGCCATTTCTAGTAGACTGGATTTAACATCATGGGATGTCATCGCTTCTTTCTATTTGGAAAAAAAACAAAAAGAACCACCCTGATGATTGGGAGTTATACCCCGCTTCAGAGAAGGGCTACAGCAAATCTGTTCCAGGCCCAGGAATCTGTCTGGATCCTAATTTCATCCAGGGTTCTATGATCTTCTTAATAGACTTTATGGGCATTTTACAGCCCTTACCGTTGAAAAATTCTTTGTGTTTAATCTTAAACTCTCCGTTAAGATGCTGATCTGTGCCTTCATTTGCTTTCTTTAGTAGAAGAGAACAGTAGAGTAGAAGAGGGAGAATATTAGATTTTACCATTTAATATAGGGAATGACCTCAGAGATCACCAACTGGTTGCTATTAACAATAGCCAATGTGTGTTGAGGGCTGACTGTGCGCCAGTCGCTGTGCTGGGTGCCTTACATGCGTCGACTCCTATAATATGCACAGTGCTGGGGTCACCGGTGACCTTGGGGTTGTTGTATCTCATTGACTCTATCTTACGCTCCACTCTGCTGGCAAACTTCCACAATGGATCTGCCGTCTTTGCCTCTAGGCCCAAATTGTTGAGGATTCCAATAACGAAGTGGCAGCCCTAGCTCTGCAGCACAGCTGGCTGATTATGGTGTGATTGGGCAGCTCCCCCAGTTCTTCTCCCTCCGACCTTTCCTCCCTTGCTCTCAAGCTTCCTTCCCGTTTTCTTCCTTCACTGAGCAGATGTTTTCATCCATTGCTTCATTTCAAAAAAATACAAAAGTGAGATGATAGAACCTCGTCTCCCGGGTGTCCTCTCCATGGGGACTCATGCACCATGTACCCACTGCATTCCCACTGACAGAGGAAGGGTCCTGCTTCCTGCTCAAGGCCAGCCTACCCTGCTCCTGAGTCCATCCTCTTCCCCAGCCTGTGGGCTCATTGCCTGGTCCTCCTCCCTCTCGCCCGCATCGCCAACTTCCTTCCACTCATCCCTTCTCCTCATCTTTTGAAGAGGCTCAGGTTTCTCCAATCCTAACGACTCTCCGTTGATCCTGGGTCCCTTGTATTTTCCTTTTCCTACCTAAACGCGTTGCTTGGCAGATTATCCTGCCACGCCTGTGTTCATACCTCTCATCTGTTCATTGGCTTCTTTCCTCTGCCTTCCCCAACCCCGCTACCTCACTGAACGGTTCTGGCCACTGAGGGGCTACATATTAATTAAACCCATTAATTAAACATTTTTCAATCCTTCTTTTTTTGGACTTCTCCGTATCGTCAGATGTAATCACCACTCTCTCCTTGAAACCCTCCCTTATGGTTCCATTTGTTTTCTGAATTCTCCTCCTACCTCTTAGATTTTTTTTTTTTCTTGGACAACTTTCCAACTTCTCTTTTCTCCCTGCCCTTAAGGACATTGTCATTCAGTAATCAACTGCTCAGTATATTTGTATTACCTACTGAGCTGTGAGCACCACTGCCAGATGTGTCTGGTATTGTTCTCTAGGCCCCCTACTCTTCCTGCCCTCCCTGGCAATCTCATCTCCTCCCTTGGCTCTGGCTGCCAACTATGCATGGGTGGTATCCCCAGCGCTAACCGCTTACCTTCGGCTGCATCCATCCAAATGACTTTTGCTCATCTCCCCGTGGATGTCCCACACCGCCTCAAAATCAACAGGCCCGAAGCTTGAGGGGCCCCTTTCTCTCCATGTCTCCTTTTACCTTCTGACCCCCAGGCCTACCCTGCCTCCAGTATTTTCTAGATGGTTAATGGCATTTCTAACCACTCAGTCTGTAAATCTGGGCATCACCCTAGGTTCCCTCTTACCCACACCTCACTGTCAAACAGTCACTGATACTGTTCAAGTTTTTATCTCAAACATTTCTCAAATTTGACCCTTTCTTCTGATCCCCACTTCTGACTCCCCTGCTTAGACACTCATATTTTCTCACCTTGAACATGCAACCCTTCCAATTAGTCACCTTACCCTTAGTGTTACCACTCTACAACCCCTTTCCACTCTGCAGCCAGACTGGCCTTTAAAGCACAAATCTGACTATATCTCTTTGCTGCTTAAAACTCTTCAATGCCTGTAAGTGCTTACAGGATAAAGAACAAAACCTGCCTCAGTGGGGCTGGCAGCAGAGTGCAGAGACTAAGAGTGTGAAGGCTGCAGCCTGACTCTCTTCCTGGGTTTGAACTTCAACTTCATCTCCTGTAACTTTGGGAAAATTCTTTAATCTCAGTGTGACTTAGTTCCATTTTGTATATAATGGGTAGAATTTGGATTTGTTGTTAGAATTAAATGCAATAATCCATACAAAGCTCTTGATATTATGCCAGATATATTTCGTAGTAGAACCATTACTACTACTTCTTCTACTGCTATGTGAATGCATTTGTTCATACAGTTACTTCTCTAGATTATAATGTACCACCACTATCCCCCACCCATCCTCCATCCCCGGCTCTCTCCTCTC
>CM052438.1:108140796-108172609 GCA_028533085.1 Varecia variegata
TTTTTTTTTTGAGGCAGAGTCTCACTCTATTGCCCAGGCTAGAGTACCGTGGCATCAGCCTAGCTCACAGCAACCTCAAACTCCTGGGCTCAAACGATCCTCCTGCCTCAGCCTCCTGAGTAGCTGAGACTACAGGCATGTGCCACCATGCCCGGCTAATTTTTCCTATATATTTTTTTAGTTGTCCAGCTAATTTCTTTCTGTTTTTAGTAGAGACGTGGTCTCGCTCTTGCTCAGGCTGGTCTCGAACTCCAGAGCTCAAACGATCCTCCCACCTCAGCCTCCCAGAGTGCTAGGATTACAGGCATGAGCCACCGCGCCTGGCCCTCCAATGTTTCTTTGAAGCCTCTCCAGACACTCGGCAGATTAATTGCTCCCCTTTCCACACTCCCATAGCACTTTGTTCATAAGATATTTAACGTGTGGTGTTATAATGTGCTGTGTATGTTGTTGTCTTGGCCACTAGACTGAGGTTCTCTAAAACAATAATAATATCTTCTCTGTTTTTCAAAACTATCCTCTCTACTCCTTCTCCCACCTGACTTTCCATACAGTGCCTCTTAAACCATTGGGTCTCAATTATTATTTATTGAAGCAAGTCACTCCATTAACGTTTATTTGTATCTATATGAATAAATACCTCTGAAGAGGTGGGCCCTGAAGCCAGGTGTACCCCACTTTCATCTAGATGGACTTGCAGATTCTCAAGAGAGGAAGCCCCTCACTGGCTCTAGAATATGCTCTTTTTCCTAGATAGGATGTGCTTCGGGTATAACCCAGATCTTTCTCACTGCCACGTGGGAGGACGATAGAACAGTGCACAGCTAGCCGCTTTCTTTATTGAGTGAGAAGGCAGACTCTGTTTCTCCCAAGTCCCACAGGTGGGCCTGGTGGGCCAGGCCTGTGTGAGGAATGCATTGAGAAAGAACTCTCTGGGCAGGTCACCCCAGCCAGACTTCTTTCCTAATGTCTGAAATTAATTCCTTGACCTTTGAAGGTTTTCAACCTTTAAGAGTTCCCTGTTAAAATGCAGATACTCTTGGGAGGGGGGGAGAACTTGAGTCTTTTTTAAACTACCACCTGAGTGAAGATTCAGTGATAGCTGAGCTGAGAGCAGTGGCTCTTAAAGATATGGGACAAAAGGTAAGAGCCATTCTATTGAAAAGAAAGAAAAAAAAAATATGCTATGTTCCCCAGATTGTAACAGTGCATCAAAAAGCCCTCTGCTTGCATTGTGTGCATTCGTGGCTGGCTGCTATGCAACATAATAAGGGTTAATTCCAGGGCTCAGAGCACGGCCCGGGAGCTGGAAGCTTCTACTAGGAGGAAAGTGGGGTGATGGCAGGTGTGATGCTCTCCTGTAATCTCCTCTTTTTCCTGGAAGATGGAGGCTTCTCTCAGGATTCCAGATCTAAGAAAACATGAAAAGGAGGTTAAAAGATGGCTTTTGTCTTTGAAGAAAATAAGATCTTCTTGTAAGATTTCAAAAATTGGCAAAGGCCATATGATGTTTCAGCTTTGGGGGATGGAGAAAAACAATTGGGGAAGGGAGTAGAGGGCTGCATTAATATAAGGTGATTTTCCACTCCAGCCGCTCACCTTATTAGTTTAAAGAATTGCTTTAATATCTATATGTTTAGTTAAGAAAAGCCCCGTGCATGACCAGAACTCTTACACCTGGATGGCGCCTTGGAGATCAACCGCTTTAACCCTCGCTTAAGAGTGCAGAGGCCAGGTGTCCTCACTGGGGGAGTTGGTGGCCCAGGCTGGCAGGGGCTTCCACCTCTGCCCCATCTCCCAGGTCCCTCTCCTCGGTTCCACTGAGCAGGAGCCGGACCTACTCTGGTCTTCCCTCTGCTGGAGCTGAGCCATACTCGGCTTCTGTTTTTCTCAGTGGCTTTAATGCTACAGGAATGGTGGTCTCTCAACAAGGAATACTGATGTGCTGGAGCACACTAGGGTCAGGTCAAGTTCCCAGGAGAACCTGAGAGAGGCTGGAGCTCAGTGGCCGTGTATTGGCTACTTTGACAATATAGATCCAGGGAATTAGGGTCCTGCCCAGACCTCTGTTTCTGGGGTGTTGGCAAACAGCCACTTTTATAGGTGCTTTCTAGGGTGGGCAGAGCATGGTCTGCGGATGCAGCAAGCCTTGGGAAGCCACTCCCAACTGATGGGCACGCCTGCCTTGGGGGCAGGGGTCTTGGGGGAGCCCCATCTCTGCCCCACCACTGCCTCGGATCAAGCCCACTGCTCTGTCCACGAAGGAGTCGGTGCAAAGTGCCTCCCTCCCCCAGCCCCATCTCTCTGGGATCCAGGGGCTGGGCTCAGTCACATATAATTCTTCTGGTGGTGGCAGTTCACCCTGGTTCAGCAGCCCGTGTGGTCACGATCGATCAACGGGTGTCCCTCTCCTAATGACGAGAGAGCTGTGAGCAGTTGAGCTGTTTACACAAGGTCACTTTATTAACAGGGAAATCGCTCTTATGATAAATGAGCGTTCTGATGCTGCTGTCGCTGCTCTTCTCTCTGTCCCTCTCTCTCTCTCCTTTGTGCTCCAAGAGATTTTCAGAGCCACAGCTTCTGTGTCCTCGGCTGCCAGCAGACTGCAGCAGCTCAAGCGAGACTGAGCCCTCCTGTTTGAGCACGAATCAGTTGAGACCAGCGTCCTGGGAAGCGGGGGTCATTGTGACCCTCTTCACACAACTTCCCCCAGGAGAGCTCAGCAGGGGCTCCCAGACAACCGAGTCCTTTTTATGGACCGATAAGTAGGATTTCAGATCAATTTTTTGAATTTATGCAGCACTTTACAATTTACGATGATTTTTCCTATTTTTTATGGTAAATCATTTTGTTGGCGCTTTCTGAGCAAGGGGCTCAGGAGAGATATTGGTTGTTTTCATTGCTGTTTTAGGTATGAGAAAACTGGAAATCAGACAGAGGGCTGAAATTAAAGATCGTTGAATCTTTTGACTTAGAATCTCAGAACATGGGCTTTGGAGCCAGAAAAATCTAGGTTTATATCGGGTCTGCCCACTTACTGACCCAGTGGGCTTAGAAAGTTATTTTGCTGTTGTTTCCTTTCTTTTCTTTTTAAATCATGGGCTTTATTTTTTTAGAGCAGTTTTAAGTTTACAGAAAAATTGAGCAGAAAGTACAGAAAGTTGCTGTATACGCCTCCCCACACAGTTTCCCCCATTTTAGCATCTTGTATTAGTGTGGTACACTTGTTACAATTGATGAACCAATATTGATACACTATTGTTAATTAAAGTCCATAGTTTATATTAGGTTTTATTCATTGTGTTGTACATCCTATGGGGGTTGACAAATATATAATGCCATGTATTATATCCACAATCGCAGTATCATACAGAACAGTTTCACTGCCTTAGACATCCTCTGTGCCCCATCCACCAATCTCTCCCTCCCCCAGCCCACGGCAACTGCTGAGCCTTTTACTGTCTCTACAGCTTTGCCTTTTTCAGAATGTCACAGAGTTGGAATCATACAGTATGTGGCCTTTTCAGACTGCCTTCTTTCACTTAGCCATGTGCATTTAAGTTTCCTCCATGTCTTTTGGTGGCTTGATAGCTCATTTCTTTCCCTTCCTCTTCCCCGCTTCCTTTCTTCCTTCCTTCCTTCTTTTCTCTTTGACAGATTACAAGGTTTTTATTTAACTTCTTTGATCTTGCTTTGCATCTTTTTTTTATTTCCAGGGATTTTTAAAACAGGCTTCATTTTTTCAGACAGTTTTACGTTCATAGCAACATTGAGAGGAAAGTATGGAGAGTCTCCGTGTCCTCCCTGCCCCCTACCCACATAGCCTTCCCCACTGTCAATATCCCACATCAGTCGTACATTTGTTGTACGTAATTGGTGAACCTATGCTGACACATCTTCATCATCAGGTCATTATCATCCAAAGTCTATAGTTTTCATTCAAGCTCATTCCTAGAGCTGTAAGTTTTATGGGTCTGGATAAATGTGTAACAACATGTGTCCATCATTGCCATGCCATACAGAACAGGTCACTACCCTAAGAGTCCCCTGTGCACTGCCTGATCATCCCTCCCTCCCCCCAAACTCCTGGCAATCATGGATCTTTTTTACTGTTCCCATAGTTTTGCTTTTTCCAGAATGTCATATAGTTAGAATCACACAGCATGTCACCTTTCTGGATTGGCTTCTTTTACTTAGCAGTATGCATTTATTGTCTTTTCATGGCTTGATAGCTCATTTCTTTTTATTGCTAAATAATATTCCATTGTATGGATGTACCATGGGGAAGTTATTTTTTAAGTCTTCGTTATTTTTTTCAACTGTAAAATGGGGATAATAAGGTTGTTATTCCCTCATAGGGTTATTGCAGGAATTAAATGAATTAATACATGGGGTATCAACCACAGTGCCTGACACGTAGCCAATTCTCAATCCATGTCCCTTGTTATTATTGCTGTTATTTTATTTCTTTCATTATTATTGCACATTGGTTCCTAGGAGTGTTGGTGGCTGATTGGAGGATGCCAGGTGCTGGAGGGCTGGGATGGAGAAGGCTCACAGTACGGTGGAGAGAATGTGAGACCAGGAGCCCTCGGCTCAGACCCCAGGGCTAACATCAACTTGTGTATGTCTGCATCGCTTTAACTCTGTGTGTCTCCACCTAACAACCTGGAAAAGGATGATGAATGAGTGCCCCTCAAAAGCCCTTTGACAGGGTAGTGGGTTTGCCTGGTGTCTCTGCTGCTGCTGGAGCCCCACAGCCTGGAGTGTTCTTGGGGCTCCTCAGCATTTTCCTCCAGGTAGAGAAGGGCTAGCTTTGCTTACAGAGAGATCATTGGGTGGGACAGAGGATATGTCTCAGTAAGGCACCTTCCAGGACAAATGGAGTAACTGGGGGTCTGCTGAGTGGAAGGGTGATTGGCAGAGAAAGGTAGATGTTTACATTAGCTGCTCGGCTTGAAGGAGTCCAGAGGCTCCACAGGCTCACCCAGTGTCTACACCAAGGGGCTACTGAAGTGGATGAGGAAGGCCACGAGGCTGGAGAAACGTGGTGATGTGGGCAGGTGAACCTAGTTTCTCGTAGTAATTCTCCTGCCTTGCTTTCCTTCTAGTACTCTCATAAGGATTAAATGAAATGGTTAGGGAAATGCTTTGTAAACAGAAACTGAGTAAAAGTATTATTTTCTCAATACCTGACAATCTTAAATTGTT
The DNA here is from genome assembly GCA_028533085.1 of Varecia variegata. NCBI lineage: Eukaryota > Metazoa > Chordata > Mammalia > Primates > Lemuridae > Varecia > Varecia variegata. Next base: position 108,146,008 of record CM052438.1, read on the forward strand.
TCTACTTCTCAAGCCTCAGTTTCCTCATCTGTAACATGAGGAGCACAACCGTAGCAAGTTCCTGGGGGCTTGCTATGAGAATTAATGAGATAATCCACCTGAAGGGCATGTGTGGGTGTGCCTGCATGCATACAGTAAGTGCACAATACGTGCTCACCATGATTTGATTATTACTTCCACCTAGATTAAAACTCTCTAAAATCTGTTTAGCTAGCCATTATTATTGCTATTCCCATTTTGTGGATAAGAAGACTGGGGAGATTAAATAAGTTGTTCAAGGGCACCCAGCTAATAAAAGGATGATTTGGGATTTGAACACATGTTTTTCTTCCCATCTCAAAGTTTATGCTTCTCACCAAACCCCTAGTTATAAAGTGCTACACACATGTAAGTTTATGTTTCTATTGGGAAAAATGCCATACAGCATGTTTCCCACTGAGGTTAATTTAGTTCTCTCATCCTTGGGGTGAAGAACAATGAAGTTGTGCTTCTAATGGCAAGAGAAATGGCTCCAGTCGAGCTGATTCCAGTTGGAGTTCTGCTTTTGTGCCTGGGAGAATGTGTATGTGTGTACAGCCGAGGGGCTCCATCTGTATTAAGGAGAGAAAGTCACATTGCTTAGGAAAGAGAATGACTTAGGAGGAGCTGCCGAGACACTGGAACTCAACCTAGTGTTGATGTATGATAACCAGGGCACGTTACTGAAAGGCATAAAATAATACAGAAAGTTATTTTTCAGCCAAAATGCTGACACAGCACCATTTTGGGTCCCTAACTGAAAATGATATATGAATTATCTCAACCTGAAGTCGGAGGTATAAATTATAGAATGTATCTTTCACTGTTTTATTTGGGCTGTAAAGCGACACCTTATTATTTCTCCCTCCTGGGCTTCCTTTAATGAATCGAAATTTGAAAGTGAAATATTTATTATATTGCAGGGGAGAGATTACGTAGTGTTTCAGAAAGCAGAGAGAAGGGGTATGGAAATCAGGCGGCATCTTGGAAATTGGTCTTTTTCTTGTTTATGAGAAATGGCTGATGCTGGTGTATTTCCTGAGTTGTGAGAGGCCTACTGAAGAGGAGCCCCTATAGCATGGTGAACACAGGGGTATGGGTTGCCGAGTCAAGGATCCAGGCTCCCAGCCTGCTCTTACCCGTGAACTTTCCTTATCTGATTGGGAATGTCCAGTGGACCAGAGACGCCTGATTTTGATGTTTCCATAGGTTGCATGGGAAGATGGAGTATCATGAGCCATCTTATCAAATCTGCTGGGGGTGGAGGAATGTAGGGAGGAGGGGAGGGAGGAAGGGAGGGAGGAAATGCTTCATCTCCATGGCTTGTTGGGTAGTGGCAATTGGTTATTCAAACCACAGGGCAGTTACTGAGACTCGGTGCTGGTGTAATGGATATATTTCTTCTTCTAGCTCCCATAATCAGTCTTGATGGATGATTATGGGAGTTTAGCATGTCATATAACTGCTCAGGGCCAGGCAACCAGATTGTCCTACTGTTGAGAATGAGAGAAGTTGTTCCTAGGGATGCCAGAGGATCCCCATCATACACGATGGGAGAAGAAATGGGGTAAAAGATTGGACTCTCAGACAGTGTTAGCAAGCAGCTACACCACAAACACACAACTGTGACCAGAGCTAAGGGTGGAGAATCTGTGCAAAAGTTCGGAGTGTTTACTCCTCATTCATTCATTCACTTATTCATTCATGTATTCATTTATTCCATAAATAGCTATGAGTGCTCCTGTGTGCAGTGCTAAGCACTATGGAAGGGAGAGAAATAATATGCAGTCCCTGTGCTCAATGAACTATGGACTAGTAAGGAAGACAAACCATAAGCAGAAATCAAAAGGGTGTATCAAGTTATAGCATAAGGGTACGTAAGGATACAGTGATGGCACAAAAAGAGGATGATTTGCTTCACTTGAGGGGAGAGAGTACATGAAAGGCTTCAAGCCCTCCACAAGTTGATTCATAGGCAAATATATATTGAATGGATTCCCCCATCCGTAATGAGGAGACAATACTTAAATAGGAAGGGAAGGGCATTCAAGGTCATGTGCAAAGGCAAAGAGCTGTGAAACAGGAGTGTTGGAGACAGGATGTCAAAGCTCTCAGAGTGGGGAGTTTGTCATGGGCCTCCATTTTATGGGTACAAACCCTCTACTTTTATGATTAATTATTTTTTCCTACCACATTGATCTCCTTATCATGATTATTCTGATTTTTATATTGTCTCCCATGACTCCAAAATAGAAATTTGCTCTTTGGTCCCTGCTATGGTCTGAATGTGTCCCTCAAAATTCATATGTTGAAACTTACCAATGTGATAGTATTAAGAGATGGAGCCTTTAGAAGGGGATTAAATTATAAGGGTGGAGCCCTCATGGACAGGATTAGGGTCCTTATTAAAGGGTTTCAGGGAGTAGATTTATTCCCTTCCATCTCTTCCATCATGTGAGCACACAGTGTTTTTCTTCTTTGAAGGATGCAGCAACAAGGTCTCATCCTGGAAGCAGAAAGCAGCCCTCACCAGACTGCTGGTGCCTTGATCTTGGACTTCCCAGCCTTCACAACTGTGAGAAATAAATTACCAAGTCTCAGGTATTTGTATAGCAGCACAAATGGACTAAGACAGTCTCCCAGCTGATGCAAGCCATACCCATTCAAGGGCCTGGCAAATATGGAAGTGGACATTTTCTTTCCAGCCCAAGAAATATGGTGGGGAGAACAGTGCCCACTGTCCCCATCCCCATAACTTTCTTGCCTCCAACACTCTGTCCTAGACCATTTACCTCCTGCTCTCTGATGTGGTGGCATTCATTGATGGGTCAACATACAAGCTGCTTAGGGGGGCAGAGGCTGGGCACCTCTCTCCAGAAGCCAAGAGCATTAAGCCTTTTAGTGCAAATGGCCTGAGGCTGCTTTGCAAGCCAGAGGTTTTTGAAATGGATTTGACTAGTGCTCTGAGCCTGGGAGGCTGCAGGGGCTGAACTCCATTTGTCAGGGCAGTGTTTTTGTCTTGAATGCCATTAGTGCCCAGGAAAGACCACGTGGTTTGGGAGGCTGGTGCACCAGTGAAGTGGCAGCAACCCCTGTCCATGGCTGATGGGGTCAGTAGTATGGGGACCTCCAGCATAAACTCTGCAGCTATCCTATATTAGCAATTCAGAAGGGACTGGCAGTAACTTTGAGCTCTCCCTTGACAGCCAGCTCCTGGGAGCTATGAGTTAAGCAAAGGCACCTGCCAACTGTAAAATTCCCTGTGTTCTCTGAACAACCATGGTGGCAGTGGCAGCCCAGATGAGGAGGCCAAGGCATTTCTTCCTGACAGGGATGGCATAACACAATGATCGCAGTGCATCTCGGCTCCTTGTCACAGTAGGGCATACATCTCACTCATAGAAACGTGGAGCTGGGTGAGGACTTAGACACCAACCAGCCCAGCCTCTTCATTCTGTGCACACAGATACTGTTGAGTTGAGGAAAGTTACAGAACGGCCAAGTTAGGTGTTGAATCCAGGTTTCCTGACCTCTACTCGGTCCTTTCCTAACATCTTCCCATGTTGATGGGGGAGGGGAGGGTGGATAAGGAAAGAAATTAATTTGAGCAAACAAAAAAGTAACAGATTCATAGTGCATAGAATATCTAGCTGCCAATTTATAAATTGTTTCCAAACTAGGTATGCCTTCTGATTTCACTACGTTTTAAAAAGAGGGTTTGTAGTCGTTAATTGTATTTATCACTATAGTTTACTTGTAGTGAAATGTATTTATCACTATAGTTTACTTGTAGTGAAATTTCTCCCTTGCCTCAGCATATATGAATTTATATTGCAGCTGATGAGATTCAGGAAAATAACCTCTGGGTGCTGGAACTGGCTACCAAGAGTAGCAGAGGCTGGATGGACCTTGGCTAGCACTGAGTTTGGTGGCACCTGTCTGCAAGCAAGGAAAGGAGTGAGGTGACGGCCACTAGAGGTCTCTTTCAGTCCTAGGATGAGATCATTTCAAACATCTGCAGACACCCACCCAGAGTTTGTTTAGGTAGGGGTATTCAGAAACAGTGGGCTACCAGAATTGATGGGTCTTGGGGAAAAGCAGAAGTATAAAGAAGGGCCTCAATATTTACACAGAAACACCTACTATGAATGGAAAAAAGAGTGAATGTTGTTAGATTTGGGTGCATGCGCTTGCTAGCCTGAGTGCGTGCAAGCTGCAAAGCAGTGTCAGGGTGGTAAGGAAGGGGGCCTTTCCTACACTGTCTCCTCCCCACTCCCCCAACCTCCCTCCAATTTCAATCCTTTCTAAGACGAATTCAGGGACTCTCTCTCAGCTGGCTCCTCCTGCCTCCTGGGCTTAGAAGTAGGCTCTGTGGTAATAAAATTCAGGTTTTTCTTTTAAATGAACACTCCAAAACCTTTACATGCAAAAGATTGTGTCCCTGCTTCCCTTAATTATCTTGAGAGACTCTGTCCATCCTCTGTCCGATGGAGAGGGCTGCCATGCCTCACGCCATCCTCAGAACTCTTCATTATGTATACATCTTCATTTGTGACTTTGGGATTAAGTCAAGGTCACGCAGAACCAAGTCTGAGTTCAAGAAGGGAGATGGGCCAGGGATAGTGCTGATTTGGATCACAAACCAAGAGTGGCTCTATGGTAATGAGACTGGAACTCTTCTAGGCTTCGTCAGCTTGCCTTTGTCATTGGTAATGGGAATGTGATTAGCTCCACTCTTCCCCCAGTTGTGTAATTTACAGCCACTGTTTAACTTTAAACAACATAACACAACCCTTATGATATTAACTCTTGGCAGAGTAGACTGACTCCCCTGCTCTCCGTCATCTTCAGCCTGTTAGCCTGGTAGGAGCATTAAGGGATGTTAAAAGGCCTGGGCTTGAATTCCAGCCCGGTATTTACCAGCCCTGCAAATGTGAGGGTGTCACTTGACCTCTGTGAATTTCAGTTTTCTGAACTATAGAAAGTAGACAAAAATGTTTACCTTGAAAACTTGTTGTGAGAATTAAATGAGCTAATGTGAGAAAGTGTCCTATGCAGAGTAGATACTTAATAAATGTTTTTATTTTATTTTAAATAAGGTAGCAGCTGGGGGTGGGAGAGACTGGTCTTTTTCTACTCCTGCCCTCAGACTTTCCTTGATATTCATTGTCACTCCTTGTGATATCTCTTGGAATATCATATTTTTTCTCTTTCAACAAGAAGCTATTAGGAGGTGTGGGGGAGCAGTGCAGGGTTATGACAGGGAAGGAAAAAACAGAGACCAAGGCATGGCTCCACACCTGGCTTAGGGTTGACTCTGGACCTCAGACCCTAGATCCCACTGAGCTGAGAATGTCCTCACCACCATTAGGCTCTATAAGGCTGGGTGTTATCCAGAATATGGTTTCCCTTTAGGAAAGAAGAGCATCTCTGGGAGAAGGCATGCTGGACAAGGGCTGAGACCCTCCCTTGGTGCTCCAGGCTAAGTGCCGGGGTGCAGTGGTGAAGAAGGCCCAGTAGGAGATGTATTGTGTTCTATTCTCTGAAAATTATAGTTGAAGGAAAAATAGGTATGGTAGGGCCTCTAAGGTGATCTCCAATAGTACTTGCCTCCAGTATTCATACGCTTGTGAAAGCTCCTCTCCTTGGCTGTAGGCTGGGCCTAGTGACTTCTTTCTAACAAGAATATGGCAAAGGTGATGGGATATTGCTTCTGAAATTAGGTTACCACGAGATTGTGACTCTGGGAAGCCAGCTGGCACGTTTTGAACTGCTCCATGGAAAAGCTCATGTGGTAAGGAAGCTAGGGAGGCCCCCAACCAGCAGCCAGGGAAGTACTGAAGTCCACGGCTTAACAGCCCTCAACGAGCTGACTCTTGCCAGTAACTGCACGAGTGAACTTGGAAGCAGATCCTTCCCCAGTTGAGCCTCAAGATGAGATGGCAGCCCCAGGACACCATAACTGCAGCCTTTCAGAGACCTTGAGGGGAAGTACCCAGCTAAGCTGTGTTTACATTCCTGACCCATAGTAATGGTGCAATAATAAATGTTTGTTGTTTTAAGCCACTAAGTTTTGGGATGATTTATTACACAGCAATAGATAACTAATACAGAGAGGGTGGAGAAACAGTGACTCTTCTGACTTTCACATATTTTTTAAAAGCAGAATGTTCATCTCCTTAAAAGGGGAGAGGAAGGGAAATCTCTTTCAAGCTATTGAATCTGTTGTTTCTGACTTGAAGGTCCAGGCACTCAGGTGGGGGAGTAGCTGACATGCTAGGTCTTGTAAATCCTCCTAGCCGGATTTTTCACGAGAGGCACCTTCCTCTTCTCTCATCAGCCTTTTTCTCAAGTCCTCTTCTGCATATCTCACTTCTTACTTCTGAGGCCCTTTTGCCCCATCTGGTAGCTGTTATATCTCCAGCTTGCAACTGAGGAAGAGGCAATGTGATCAGGGTCCCCCAGGGGCCCAGGGGAAGCCTCAGCTATCAAGGACTCTGAAGTCAGGATGCCCTGGCCCTGGTTACAGCCTCAACATCTCCAAATACAGCATGTGTCTCAAGAGACAGAGGGTCTCCACTGAGTGACATTCTCTCCATCTGATTTATTACTTTGGACCTGTTGCCTGGCAATAAGGTGCAAGCCTGCCAGATCACAGGGTAGGAGCCTGGAAGAGCTTTCTCATTGTTCCTGCCATTCTTCACCTGGGGACAGGAATCCAGAGTTACTGAGTCTTTCACTCATGGCCCCAGAGCTGGTTGTGTCCCTATTGAAGAGGATCTTTCTTGGGTCACTACTGTCCCCAGGGGCGGTCAAGTGCCCCCTGCAAATCTCCCAAAGCACAGGATTCTTACCATCTCAGCCTGCCCCTCACTGCAGCCCTGCCAAATGCTGGCCTAACCCTCTCCCTGCACACACACACATGCACACGCTCACACACACTCACACTCATTCCCTCTTCCCCATACCTGCTTCTCGATATCAAGCTTCTGTCTTCTTTGAAAATAAAATCTATTATCCTCTCAAATAATCATCCCACCACCACCCCTCCTCCTAGATGATTAGCATCTGTGAGCATTATTTAAAGTGCTGCATGGCTCCTATTTTGAAAAGCTGTTTTCCCCCTCCCTTTCACGCCAAATCCCCAATGTAGGCTCGACGCAGGGAGCAGCTCGGCATGGCTGAGAGAGGTCGGCTCTCATTAATACAGATCCCATTTATTTAAAAATAGCAATATTATGCCACTTTCAAATAGCCCGAGTGAGCTAAACCATTAAAGGATTGTGCGTCGCTGACTTCGGACCTATTGTGAAGGCTTAATATTTCACAGCACAGTGACATACGGTACATAACCCATGGAGCAGCACTATTGGTTTGGCTGTTCTGAAGCGAATAGTAGGGAAATAATTGAAGAGAACATTTTATAGCTCAACACAGAGGAAAGAAGGGAGCTGGAGCTTGGAAAATATTGTATGGACCTCCTGAAGCTAAGGGTGGGGACAAAGACAGAGACGGGGTGGCTACGTCAGTGATGCTTGGGCTAGATGGGTGGATGGATGGATAACCCATCTCCTGGGTCCCATTCAAAATGTTGTCATTTTCCAAAATGAATGTTCCCAATGTGGCTGGTACTGGTCTTTCTACCCAAAAGCCAGAAAATGGCTGAATTATGTGATGCTTGGAATTAAGTCATATTTGGAGGATTTGGGAATGAATTTGGAAGTGGTGGGGTAATTGCTAGGGAACCACTAACATTAGCTTTGGAATGAAGAGAGATTCCAGTTTTGACCTTGATTCCACCTCTTACTATGTGACCTAAAGTAGTAAATTCTTAGCTTTCTAGAAACCCAGTTCCCAAATCTCTAAAATGGGAACAATAAAAGCCGTATCCTTAGGCTGTGATGAGGGTTGAACATACAATGATATTCAGGAAGTGCTGTCTTCTTCCTTCTTGCATTTCTATTTGTGTTCATTACCTCTCTCCATCTTCCCTTTCCAAGCCTCCTCCTAATACACAGCACTCTCTTCTGCATCACTGGGCTCTCTGCTAAGCCTCAGGCCTCACAGGTGGGCTTAGCTCTGGGGAAGTGACCAGTGTTCTCACATTCCCACCAGCCCTCACCAGCATCCTCAGCTTCATTCTTGTTCCTCAGTCTCGATTGTCCCAAGATTGCCTTATGAGTTCTCATCCCAGGGAGACCAGGCAGGAAACCCTCAGGAAAGATTCATGTTTCCAAGACTCAGTGGTTGGAGGCATGCATCTTGGGGGCTCTGGAGAAGCCTGGCCAGATGTTCCCTCTAATACTCCCAAATTTGCTTTTCCTAAGTCTCGGGGTCCTAATGAGTGTGGCTTTTCCCTGGGCACCTTCCTCCAAGCAAGCTGGTTAGATTCTCTGCCAATGAGGGAGTGATGCATATGCACATGGACTTTTGTGATCCTTTGATGAAGCGTGGTCCTCGGCCCTGTAGTTTGCACAGTTCAGAATTGAAAGAGGGGAAGATTTCCAGGCCCGATGCCCATGGAATCAGCCCCCTCTAGCCCTAGGAGTGGGGCATTTGAATGAGCGTTAGAGACAGAATGGGAACAATATCCCCCATGCACCAGTTTCTCTCCTCCCCCACATCCTGTGCTGTGTTTGCCTTTTTATTTTCATGTTGTCCTTCCTCCACTGACCTGGTGGTCCTCCACCTGTGAGTAAATGCCATCCGCTTCCTTCATTCTGTAGTTGTTTCTTAAAACAAAACTAAAAAAAAAAAGAAAATGTTTTCCCAAATCAAAGATAGCACAAGCGGCATCTTCTGTTTGTTTTGTCTTTTGGAAAAAAATATCCTTTGATTCTCCCCTCCTTTAACCAATGGAGCCTTGCCCCTTGCCAGAAGCTCTAAGCAGGAGGAGTTCAGTGGTAGCTCCACAGACATTTAATTAGACCGTGTGTGTGTTGGTGGTGGTGGGGGGTTGAAGGGGTGGAAGAGTTAGTTCGTCTCTCCCAGCTCTGCTCCTGTGGCTGCAGAGCAAAAGCTGTCTGTTCAGCTGAGGATGCAGAGTGTGGAGATCCTTGAGGTTGGCGCAGAGATGCCAGGCTTTCTGCCTACAAGGAGGGGCAATGGGGTGCAGAGAGTGAAGGTGGGAAGGTGGCTACCCTGTGCTACTCTCCCCTTCCCCAAATCCTGCTGAAGATCTTTTCAAATCTTGGGGTCTTCTAGAAATGAAATCATACTACATGGAATTGCGGTGACCTTGGGAGGTCATCCAATGCAAGCTCCGCCCCCACCCACTTGAGGGCAGGGGCAAGGGCCAGTCCTGACATCAATGCCTGAGGTTGTAAGGCAGCAAAGACTCTAGCTTTTCTAGTGGTAGATTTAATTGAGCTGCCTTCTTTCTTAGGGATTATACAAAACTCAATAGATTCCCTTAACCTCTTCTTTCTCTTCCTTCGTGTTTCTTTCTTCTTTTCCTTGAATTCCTTTTCAAAAATCTAATATGGCAGCCCTAAGATGGAGGATGCAAAGCAGGGGAGCATATTCAAACGTATTGCACAAAAATCATTTCTATTCCTTTTCTCCTGCCTTAAGCCCTGCTTCAGAGAATAAGCAGACCTATAAATGAGATGTAGCACATTCATGAAATGGTTGTGTATTACCTGGGAACACATTCCCCATCAAAAATGATTGATGAGTAGGTTCCTATGCTTGCCCACAGATGCCCATTTAACCTAAAAGTGGCCTTGAAACATGAGTCCTCAAATTTCCCAAGAATTCTGTGAACAAAGAGTTCCTACAGCCTAAACGTACACCCCCACGCTGAATTTTTGAGCCTCTATAAACCTTCAGTGCCTGAGTGCCTAGAGCCCTCTGAAGTGGTGTTAGGGGTCAGGGGACAACTGCCAGCAAATATTATCATCAGCTTTGGAATTCAGACAGACTCCAATTCTGATTGTGATTCTAGAAACTCCAGAGAAGTAGCTAGCGAGGAGGAGGGTGGCATCATCACGACCACACATTCTTGGAAGCCAAAGTGGTCCAGTGGGAAATGCACTAGGCTGGTGTTGGAAAACACAGTTCTAAGCCTTGGCTTAACCATGTTTCACTTTTACAATATTGAGTGAGTCATTTAGCTTCTCTGGGCCTCATTTTTCTTAAAGAGAACATAGACAAACACACATAAAGAAACATACAAGCCTATCCAGAAATAAACATCACTCTAAAAATATGCTCAGATGAGAGTACAAGTGTTAGCAGAATGATCAATGTGATTGGAACTGGGTGGTGGTAGCCTGGAAAGACTGTGAAGACGGGAAGGGGACATAATATTTATTAAACAATTACGATGAATCACGCACCACCTTAAATGGTTTGCATAGATGGAGCAAGTTGGAAAAATATTATTTAAATATATCATACCAGGATTCCTCTGAAGGAGGAAATTGTCTTTATTTAGAAAAATACCTTTGATAAGCCACTGTGTATTGAGGGCATCTTTTGGGCAGAAGTGCAGAGAGAGAGAGAATGCCAAACTTCTCTGCATGAGAACCAAATAGAGTCTCTGGTTCAAAATGGCAGACTGAGGCCATAAATCAACCTCCCCCTTCTCTGGAGACCACAATAACATGATGGTAAAGGAATACAAAGAGAATAAACCTGTAATAACAAAGAGAATAGGGAGTGAGGTTGGAATCACCAGCACATGAGAGATTTCAGTAAACCCTTGGAAAACAAAAACTAGAGGAAAGTGAGTTGGAAAACGAAATGGAGTGAGGAAGCCCAAACTGAGAATACATCTGGGTGGTGGGTCCAGAGAATATGATCTTCCTGGCAAAACTCAAAGAGGCTCTGGGTTCAGAGTTAACAGGTGTGGAAAGGGAGGAGGAGGAGTAGGATGCATACGGAAGACCCTTTCTCACCACCCTCTCCCCTCAGCCCAGAGCTCCTACCTTACAAAAGGTAGACAATCTAAGGCTTCTGGTGTGGGCAATGGAACCTCTTCATTCTGGCTCCAACCTTGCAGATGACTTTGCAACCTGCATTGTAAAGCAAAGCCTGACATTGGAAAGCTCCGTCTCCTGGCATCCTTCTCATTCAAAGAAGCCCATTACAAAGAGACTCACACATAAAACAACTTCTTTGGGTAGTCAACTGGGTCCTTATTTTCAAATCCTTATGTACAACCACAGATTGCCAGATATACCAGGAAAATCATCAGAGTGAAATACAAAGACCAAGGTAAACAAACTGAACAACTGACTGGAAGGAAACAAAGTTAGTTCACAAAGCAGGAGAAAACTGTCTAACTCTAATAACCCCGGAGAACTTTGAGATAATACTGTATCCACCATCATCATCACTGACATCACCATCACTGATACTTCTTTAGCACTTTTCTGCAACAGGCACTGTTTTAAGCACTTTACAAATATCAACTCATTTAATCCTCATAATGCTGTAGGAGGTACCTATTACCTTTATCCCCATGTTATAGGTGAGGAAACTGGCATAGAGATGATAAATAACGCCCCCAAGTTTGCACAACGAGCAAGTGGCAGAATTGAGATTTGAACTTGGCCAGTTTGATTTTTAAGTTTGTGCTTTTAAACACCACATTCAACTTTTTACCATTAAAAATAAAATAAAATAATAAAAAATTTAAAATTAAAAAGATAAAAAAAATCTACAAAATAGAAATAACCAGAGAACAAGAAAGTTCTTGTGAAAATCAAAAGTATATGATTGTCAAAATAAAAAATTTAGTAGACTAGCTGGAAGATATGGTCAAATATACCTCTCAGAGTGTAGAGAGACAGAGAGAAAGAAAATTAGCAAAGCAATTATCCAAGAATATTTCCCAGAGCCAAAGAAAATCATGGATTCTTAGGCTGAAAGGGCCTTCTAAGTGTCTAACACAAAAAATGACAATGATCCACACCGAGACACAAACTGATGACATTTGAGAACGAGGATAAAGAGAGATAAAGCATGCAAACATTCTGACTAGCCTCACTTTAAAATGACTACCACTGGTCTCAAGTGGACCCCTACAACTCCACTACATTTTCCTAGTGCATTCACTCTCCTACTCACTCTCCTCTCTTCTCAATCCTTCGCAAACTCCTCCTGTACTCTCTCTTAGCTGAGACAAACAACAAAAGAGCACTTCCTCAGGTACTGACCACGTCTGCCCACCTACCTGAGTCTGTGCCCAAACGCTCTGCTTTGTATCACATCACTACACTGAACTGTCTGTACTCACACCTGACGCCAGTGCATCAGTTATGGTCCAGGCTGTATCATCTCTTCTGCAACAATTCTCTCTGCTCCCTCCATCACCATTAGTTCTTCCCTCTCTTGATGGACATTTCCGTCTGCATAGAAACACCTCACCCCCACTGCCCTTCAGCTATTGCCTCTGTTTTCTTCTTCCCTTTGTAGGAAAAAAAAAAATCTCCCTGAAAGAGTTTCTATACTCTCTTTCTACAATTTATCTCCCTTTTTCCTTGAACCTCTTCAGTCAGGCTCCCGCCCCTCAAAACTGATATTCTCAAAGTCACTATTCATTTATAAATATTTAAAAAATATACAATGGTCAATTCTTAGTCCTCAATTTGTTGCCACATCAACAGCATTTTGATGTGGTTGATCACTCCCCTTTCCTTTAAACACTTCATTCATTTGGTTTCTAGACTTCACAGTTTTCTGATTTTTCTCCTCCCTGGCTGGCCACATCTTCCCAGTCTTCTTTTCTGGCTACTTTTGTCTCCCTGATCTCTGAATTCTGGCCCTTTGGGAATGTTCCAGAGCTGAGTCTTAGATGTCTTCTATTCTCTGTCTCCACTGACTCCTTTGATGATTCTAGCTCATCAGTCTCATTGCCTTAAATGCCATTTATTCAAGAACATTTTCAAATTTATTTTTCCAGTCTACACCACTCTCCTGAGTTCTGTATTTGTATAACCAGCTTCTTACTCAGTAACACATTCTTTGCCTAGTAGGCATTTCAAACTTAATAATATACAAAACCAAAGTCCTGATCTTTTCTCCACCACTCAGATCTGCTTTTCCCACATTCTTCCCCACATCAGCAAATATCAATTTCATATTTTCAGTTGCTCATGTAAAAATACAAAAACAAAAATAAAAACAAGATAGAATAAAACAAATTTTGGTGTCATCTTAAGAGTTTTCTTTTTGTTTCATACCTATGAGCATCAGCAAATTCTGCTGCGTATATTCAAAAAATATCCAGGATCCTACCATTTCTCTCCAATTCCACTACTACTATTCTGGTCCAAGCCACCATCATCTCTCACCTCAGTTATTATAATAATCTCCTTAGCTATTTCCTTGCATCTGCCCTCATTCTACTGCTATCTAATCTTTACAGAGCTGCCAGAGTGGTCCTTTCAAAACATAATTTATGCAACTCAGACCATGTTACTCTTCTCTTCTAAGTCTTCCATCTCACTTAGGGTAAAAGCTAAAATTTTTATATTGGTTCAGAATGCCCTTTATAATCAGATTCTCTGGTCTGCTTTTCTGACCTCATCCCCTGCTGCTCTCCCACTTGCTCACTCTGTTTCTACCACACGAACTGCATTTCTGTGTGTCAAACATCCCAGGCCCTCTTCCCCACTCAGGGCTTTTCCAGACGCTGTACCTCCTCTCAGGAATCATTTTGCCCCAGATAATCCAGTGGCTTACTCCTATAACTCCTTTAGGCCTTTGTTCAAATATAACCTTGTCGGTGACAATGTTATAACTTTTGTTTTCAACTATCAAACATATTTTAAAGAACTCAAGAGGAAAAAATAATTTGATTATATTTACCCAGAAATTTACCATTTTTGTTGTTTTGTTTATTCCTGATGCTCCAGGCTGTGGAATTCTGAATTGACAGGTTTTTTTTTCAGCACTCTAAAACTGTTGTTCCACTTCCATCAGACCTTCAAGGTTTCAAATAAAAAATCTGCAGTCATTTAAATCATTATTCTTCTGTAAATAGTGCATCTTATTTTCTTTCTGGCTGCTTTTAAGTTTTCATTTGATTAATTGTCTTTGTTTTTAGTTTTAAGCAGTTTGATTTTGATGTCTGTGGAAGTAGATTTTCATAGGCCTATTCCGTTTGGGTTTTGCTGACCTTCTTGAGTTTATAGGTTTATGTCTTTCACCCATTTAGGGAAGTTGTCAGCAATTATTTCTTCAAATAATTTTTCAGGATTGCATACTCATTCTCTTTTTCTTCTTGGACTTTGATAGCATGAATTCTAGAATTTTTATTATTGTCTCACAGGTAACTTAGACTCTGTTAATGTTTTAATCTTTTCTCTCTTTGTTTTTTAATTTGGATAATTTCTAATGATTGATTAAAAAGTTCACAGACTCTTCCCTCTTTCTTCCCCATTCCACTATTAATTCCACCCAATGATTATAAAATTTCTTTATTGTGTTTTTCAGTTCTAAAATTTCCAGTTGATTCTTTGTATCATATTTCTTTGCTGATACCTTTGATCTTTCAGGATTGTTTTTCTTTCTTTCTTGAAGTATTTTTATAATAGCTGCTTTAAAGTCTTTGCCAGGTAATTTCAACATCTGTGCTCTCTTGGCATTGGTGCCTGGCAATCATCTTTTCCCAGGTGAGTTGAGATTTTCTTCATCCTACATATGCTGAGTAATTTGGATTGTATCCTGAACATTTTGAATATTATGTTTTGAGCTTCTGGGTCTTGTTTCAATCCTATGAAAAATGTTGCTATTTTTGTCCTTTCAGGTAGTTAACCTGGTTGGGTTCAGGCTACAAATTCCAACTGACCTTCAGTAGGTTGTGGTTTTAATGCCAATTCAATTTTCAAAGTCTTTGTAGTGGCATTTGATCTATTTCTGTGTGCACCACCCAGTGGCCAGAGTGGGCATGTGGGTGGTGGTGAACTATTCCCATAGTTCAGTTCTCAAAGTTTTTGGTATACTGTTTAAGGTTAGATCCATGCATGCATAGCTCAAGGTGATGCCAGGAGTTGATATATGACTTTATGGCATTGCTTTCTTGAGCTCCTTCTTTTTTATGATCTTCCTTATACTTTTCAGTTCCCTAGGCCTTCCTTTTTTTGCTCCTCTGGCCAGAAAGGTGAGCTTTAGTTATTCCACTCTGCCTTGCACTATTTGCAACTGTACTCACTTCTGGGGTCAAGCTGAGGGAGGACATAGAGAGAGAAAGATCAATGGGGAGTTGACCCACCCTCTTGGTACCACAACTTCTCTAACTGGAGAGGAAGGTTCTGGTCCCTCACAGTTTTAATCACCTTGGACTCCTGCTGCCACTATAGTCTGTGCTGCCGTTGCTGACACCACAGGATTGCTGAGAATCTGAGACACCCAGAACAGAGAGAAGAAAAAAGGGAAATTCCTCCACTCTCTCTGACTGTTAGGATTCCCCTTTCCATTCTTGGTCCACAACTGGACAGCTTCTCCTGAAGCTCCCTCTGCCCAAACCTAGGGACAATGAAGGAAAAGTGGGAAACTCACTGCTGATTGGTGGTACTTCTAATTCTGCTCTTCTTCCCCAATCTGCTGCTACTATTTAGTTTTCAGAGTCCTAAAAGAGCTTCTCCACTTATTCTCTATGGATTTCATAGCCACATTCAATGTGAGAGACAGGGCAGTATATGCCGACTCCTCAACCCAGAAGCAAAACCTGCTTTCAATTTTTTAAAGGCAAAATAAATTTGAACCAAGAGCCATTATTAAGTTTTAGTGACAAATATTGTCATTTTCAGAAATCCAAAGACTTAGAATGTTTCCTCCTAAGCATTCTTTCTAAGTAATTTACTTGAGGATGTATTTCTGCAAAACAAAGATGATAAAATAAGAAAGAGAAGTATATGGGATCCTGGAAATTATGGAACTAATTTAGGAGACAAGTGACTATCCAAGATAATAGCTGTGTGGTAGGCCTATAGGGCATCTGGCCTATGTTAGAGCAGATGGTTCAATACTTCTGGTATTATATTTCTGTGAAGAAAATGAATTTCATGTAATAAATAGTTGTAGGTCTAATGATTTAAGAGTATACTAAAGGCATATTACTCTTTCCTCAAAAAGGAAAGAAAGAACATTTCAGAAAATGCAAATATTCACACAAGAAATAAATGGTCCACACTTGAAGCCAAATAAAGTTTGGCATGTTTTAAGTATAGTTCTTAGGTGTGGAAAAAAGAATACATTTGACCTAGATCATAGGAACATTGTTTTTCAAGTGGCAGAAGAATCGTGGTGTTGGTTCCACAGAGAAAGAAACATAATTCTAACTTATTTCTTGGCTATGCAGTGAATAATATTTCTGCAGAAATATTAATTTAAATACTACATGAGTAAAAATGGACTAGGTTATGCTGAGGTAACAGCTCCAACTCCCTTAACTGGCTTAACACATGAAAGCATATTTCTCGGTCACCCCGCATAGCCTAAGCAAGTCGGCACTCAACTCTGCTCCCTCTTGTCACTCAGGAATCCAAGCGATGAGGCTCTACCACCTTGGAGCTGCACCATCTGGAATATTTGGCTTCCTCAGCTACAGCAGTGGGAAAAGAGACACCAGTAAATCTCACTGGGTTCTCACTGTCTTAACCCAAGAATGACTCACAAGATTTCTCTTATTTCACGGGCTAGAGCTGGTCACAGTTCTCTCCCCACTTAACAGTAAGGGAGATGGAACATGCAGGAGAGCAAAAGGAGCATTTGGTGAGTATTACTACCCACATCTTTGTTCATTGGCATTCAACTTTGAGAAGAACTTACATGAAAGTTTACAAACTGGTCACTTGAAGCAAACACAGACTGCAGATGAGGCTGGCTTGAGTACGCAGACTTTTAAAAACTTGCATGTCTTTAAGTTGCTCACCTTGTTTCTAGTTCACTACAATCCTCAATACTCCCCCTGCTATGACTCATATACCCTGCCAGTCTGGTCCCCAAAGGCACTTGCCACCCCTGCACTATAATACAGGGAAGACTTAGGGATTCATAAACGATGTGATATTGTCCATTCGGATAATGAAAAAGCAGAGGTACAGCTAACTGACAGAGTGGGGTGTGGAGAAGTAGATAGAGAAGAAGGAAAAATAGGTGTCCTCATATATTCATTTTATAGAATAGGAAGGCAAGACCTGCTACCTGATATTGATGAAACAAGCCATCTCTATTTCCAGGTATCACTTAAAATGAGAAATGTAATTAATAGAACTAAAAAGTAAGGTGTAAAAGTTGAGAGGAAAAAAGGAAATGACATTATGTGTGGTTTGAATATAAATCTTTATATTTTATAGTGGGTAATCAATAGATAATATCTGTGGTCAATAAATCAAGAAACAGGGGTATAAATATACCATTTAGTGTAGGGAGGAAACCACCAGAAGCCCTCAAAACAGATACGGTTTAAAGTGGTTTCCTCTGGGGAATGGGATTAGAGGAGAAGGGCAGGCAGAGGAGACATTGATTTAATGATAAAAATGTCTGTACTATTTTATTTTTAAAAAAAGAATGTTCATACATTGCTATGAGGAAAATATTTTAAAATTCTCTTAAAAGAGAAATAAACAAGAATTTGGGTGTAGGAGAGAGCAGAAATGATTTGAAAGAAGAGGAGGAAGAGAGAAAGGTAGAGTGGGAAGCTGGAGTCTATGGAGAAATAAAAAAGGTGAGATGTTCTCCACTGAGATAAGACCTTTTAAGGATATATTAATAAATCCTAGTGTTCAATTTTCAGTTGTTTGTATTGTTGGATTATGAGCCCTTGTCATTATCTCAAACCTTGTTAACCACCTGCTACACACACAGCTGGCTTCCATGTTTCAGTAGGAGGAACACTAGAGGAAGGGACTGAGTCCCAAGTACAGGGCACTGATGAGTAGAAGGAACAGCAGTGAGATGAGGATAACATAAGTAGTAGCAAGAATTCAGAAACTGAAGGGGTCATGGAGATTGGAGCTCTCTGACATTCCCAGGAATCTCGGAAAGACCTTAGGTATCCCATGGAATGCAAGATAGAAAGCTTAAGTTAATTTTTTTAAAAGTCAGAGGATGGAGAGCACTTCACTGACATTTGGAGTACTTAAGTTATCTTACTTAGTTCTCCAAGCAAGCTTAGGAGGTATTTCTTCATTAATTCAACAAACTTTTATTAAATATTTGCCTATAGTACTATATGCAAAGTATACAGTATACAGACTGTTCAGTAAGTCTTTCTCACTATCCTTAAGGTGTGTATAGTCTAATGAGGAGACACTATGATATAGGGTGATGAATGTATGTCCTAGGTCCATGAAAACCATGGAGAAACCTCTAAACCCTTCTGGGGATGGGAGACAGTAGAAAGCTTCAGGAGAAGGTGACTAAGCAAATGGACACAACAAACACACAGCACATCAAAAAAATAATCCACCATGACCAAGTGGGCTTCATCCCAGTGATACAAGGATGGTTTAACATACATAAATCAATAAATGTGATTCACCACATAAATAGAAGCAAAAACAAAGACCATATGATCATCTCAATAAATGCAGAAAAAGCATTTGACAAAATTCCATACCCTTTCATGATAAAAACCCTCAACAAACGAGGCATAGAAGGAACATATCTCAAGATGATAAAAGCTATATATGACAAACCCACAGCCAACATCATACTGAATGGGGAAAAGTTGAACGCATTCACCCCAAGAACTGGAAAAGACAAGGGCGCCCACTGTCACCACTTCTATTCAACATAGTGTTGAAAGTCCCAGCCAGAGCAATCAAGCAAGAGAGGGAAATAAAGGGTATCCAAATTGGGAAAGAGGAGGTCAAACTTGCTTTTTGCTGACAATATGATCTTATAGCCAGAAAACCCCAAAAACTCCGCCAAGAGACTCCTGGAATTGATAAGTAAATTCAGCAAAGTCTCAGGTTATGAAATCAATGTACACAAATCAGTAGCATTCCTATGCACAATGACAGTCAAACTGAGAGTCAAATCAAAGACTCAATGCCACTCACAATAGCTACAAAGAAAATAAAATACCTAGGAATATACTTAACCAAGGAGGTGAAAGATCTCTACAAAGAGAACTATGAAAAGAAATTTCAGACAACACAAACAAATGACAAAATATATCATGTTCATGGATCGGTAGAATCAACATTGTTAAAATGTTCGTACTACCCAAAGCGATTTACAGATTCAATGCAATCCCCATCAAAATACCAACATCATATTTCATAGATCTAGAAAAAATAATTATGTGCTTTGTTTGGAACCAGAAAGGAGCCCAAATAGCCAAAGCAATCTTAATCAAAAAGACTAAATCTGGAGGCATCCCATTACCAGACTTCCAATTATACTACAAGGCTATAGAAACCAAAACAGCATGCTATTGGCACAAAAATAGAGACATAGACCAATGGGACAGAACAGAGAACCCACATATAAAACCATCCACATATATCAAACTAATCTTTGACAAAGCAGACATCAATATTCACTGGGGAAAGGAAGCCCTATTCAATAAATGGTGCTGGGAAAATTGAATAGCCACATGCAGAAGATTGAAACAGGATCCATGTCTCTTGCTACTCACAAAAGATGGATAAAAGACTAAAATGTAAGGCACAAAACCATAAGAAATGTTAGAAAATGTTAGAAAAACTCTTCTAGATATTGATCCAGGCAAAGAATTTATGAAGAAGACTCCAATGGCAATCACACAAACAACAAAAATAAATAAATGGGACTTGAGTAAGTTAAAAAGCTTCTGCACAGCTAAGGAAATAATCAACAGAGCAAATAAAGAACCTACAGAATGGGAGAAAATACTTGCAAGCTATACATATAATAAAGGGCTGATAACCAGAATCTACAAAGAACTTAAACAAATTATCAGAGACAAAACAAACCACTCTATTAAAAAGTGGGCAAAAGACAAGAACAGAAGTTTCTCCGAAGAAAATAGACAAACAGCCAATAAACATATGAAAAAATGTTCAAAATCATTAATCATCACAGAAATGCAAATTAAAACCACAATGAAATATCACCTTACCCCAGTTAGAATGGATTTTATTAAAAAGTCCAAACACAGTATATGCTGGCATGGATGCAGAGAGAAAGGAACGCTTATACACTGTTGGTGGGACTGCAAATTAGTACAACCTCTGTGGAAAACAGTATGAAGATTCCTCAAAGAACTAAAAGTAGACCTAGCATTTGATCCAGCAATCTCATTACTGTGTATTTACCCAAAGGAAAAGAAGTCATTTTATCAAAAAGACACCCACACTCGAATATTTATTGCAGCACAATTCACCATTGCAAAGAAGAGGAATAAACCCAAGTGCCCATCAATTCATGAGTGGATTAACAAAATGTGGTATACTATGGAGTACTACTCAGCCATGAAGAAGGATGAATTAAGGCCTCTTGCAACAATTTTGATGGAACTGGAGACCATTATCCTAAGTGAAGTATCTAAATAATAGAAAAACAAACACCACATGTACTCATTATTAAATTGAAACTAACTGATGAGCACACAAGTACCCAGAGGGAAATAAAACTCAGTAGAAGTCAAACAGGAGGGAGGGTGGAGGAAGGGATGGGCGAAAACCTACCTAACAGATATAATGAACACTATCAGGGTGATGGGCACACTTATAACCCTGACTCAGATATAACAAAATCAATACATGTAACCAGAAACATTTGTAACCCCATAATATTTTGGAATAAAAAAAAAGAAAAGGAGACTCAGGCTGAATTTTGAAACATCAAAGGGATTTTGCATAGCAGATAAAAGGGGTAGGGTGAGGGTGTTCTAGGCAGGGCAACAGGGCATGGGAAAGCACTGAAACCAGGAACCATGGCACCATTAGGCACCTCCAGAGGCTGTGTGTCTAAGGAGGGTAGGAGACACATTGAGGGGACCAGTGTGCTAGGCAGGGCTGCCCAGGAGATGTGTGGGTCTCTGTATACATAAACATAAACAGGGTAACCCCAAATCTCCTATTGAACACCTACTCTAGCTGCCATCCCACAAAGGAAGTACCAGGCTGCTCAGTGGGAAATATCCATGAAGCAGACCACCTTGCTGGGGCACCAAACCACCCCAGAACAGCCCCCTAAGTGGCATCCTGAGCTTCTTTATGTATCTGATCTACGCTATGTGAAGTAGAAGGTCAGAAAGCACCCAAAGGGGGAAAAATTGGAACTGGGACCCACATGAGTCCCTGTTCAGATCCCAGTTTGGACCTGGGTTACCCCACTGCTGGCCCTGGCTAGAGAGGGACTTAGAATATTTGAGCAAGGTGCACTGAAGCATGGGAGCCCCCTCACACTTGGGTTTTAGGGCAGGGGCCCTGCTTACTTGGGCCTGAGGGTGGTACTGATATTGAACTAAGTTTGTCTTGCAAACTGTTGAGAGCAATTGAAGGATTTTTAAGCAGGGGTGTGATAGGATCTGGTTTATGTTTTAGAAAGATGCTTCTGGCAGCCATGGGGAGTAGATGAGACTGGGAGCAGGGACATCATCATGAGGCTGCTGAGGAATACAACCAAGAAATGAAGGGAGACCAAACCAAGACACCAGCAGCATGCACAGAGCGGAGCAGAGAGATTTGCGAGATGTAATGAGGGAGGATCTGTAAAATGTGCTGTTGACCGGAGTAGAAGGCCAGAGCCTAGGATAAATCCCAGGTTCCTGGTTCAGATAATTGGATGAATGAACACACCATTCACCCAAATCTGATGAAAGCAGCAGGTCTTGAAGCAGGGTGGGAAGGAGACTGGGGAGCTATGCTGGGCACCTGTGGAGTTGGAGGAGCCAGGGGATCCTAGGTTGGCGAGACACAGCAGGTTGCTGGATACACGTAGGGTCAGGAGCAAGGGGTATTTGAGTGAAATATCTCTTTTTACCACTGCCTGTGTCCTGAGCCAAGTTACCTGACCTCTCCAATTCTGTACAAAGAAGAGAATAAGAACAAGATTTGATGGCTTATAGCACAGTGCCTGGTACCTCTCAGGTGTTTCTTACATGGTGGAGAAGATGAAGAAGAAAGAGCAGGAGGAGATGCCTAGAGGTCATCAGAGAAGTTGGGGTTAGGAATGTGGATGTGGAAATTTAGAAGAGCCAGTTGAGACAGAGGGTGTGAATGACATTGCTGAGGGGAAATGTATGGAATGAGAAAATCAGAGGTTGGAATCATTGCTCTTTGGCTTAGAGGATAAGCTGCCTGCAGTTGTTCTGCCAGGGAGACTGAAGTAAAATATGGACCCGTGCCTGTATGAACACAGAGCCCATATTCTTTCTCTAGGTCATGTTGGCTTGTAACATATTTTTGAAGAAAGAATGGGGAAAGGGGTGTAGTGTTTCCAATCACCATTGGCCAGGGGACGCAGGCACAGCAGCAGAGAAAGCCCACGTTCCAGGGCCCAGCAAGCAGATTTAGAGGACGGTGTGGTGGGCCAAACCAAGGCTATTGCTGATGAGTGGGGAGGGGCCTGAAGCATGTACAGTTTGAAGTGCTATTTTAGGTTGGATTTTCTCTGAAAGAAGAACCCCAGGCAAATACCTGTGTACAGGTAGTTTGTTTGGGAAGTAATTCCAGAAAGCAGGAATGAGGAACTGATAAGAGCAAAGGAAGGAGGAGAAGCCAAAATCAGGTGTGCCATGCAGGTTACAACTGAAAATCACCGGGCTATATTCCTCCTGGAACCTCCAGCGGCACCTCTCAGGATTGCCCACCAGAGAACCAGCTGAGAAAAGCGTTTACCTGTCCCTTCCACACCCCTCTTAGTTACGACTTGTCCCCCGGAGCATTAACTTCACATGCTGCTCCTGTGTGCTTGAGAAGCGGGACCCTTTTCCATCTTCAGTGATGAAGCCCAGGGCCGGAAAGGAAGAAAGCCACGGAGTGTGTCTGCGGCCCTGCTGTTCCAAGTGAGGAGAAAATCGAAGTCTACATGGAACTCACCGTCCTTTGCAGCTGCACTTGAAACCAGAGCCCGTGAGTTGGGGAGCCAGACATCTGGTGCACAGTCCACTGCTCGCATGTCGCAGATCCCCTTGTGTCCTACGTTAAGTCCATTCTGTCACCACATTTCCAAGGTGGTGGCCATCTCTAGAGAAGACGATGCATGAGTTATTGGAACTGGCCCTGGTGCCGCTGCTGTGACTGGCCCTAAGGCTGTTATTGATAGTCACCATCTCCCTCCACCACCACGTGTGACAGTATCACTTGTGCTCGGTCACAGCTCAGGGATAGGTTGTTTGCTTCTCAGGGTGGCCCAGGTCTGCATCCCCAAGAGGTGTAAACCCCTTCCCCTTTCAGGCTATGGCTGCTGTCCGTTCACGTTTGTCATGATCCACGGAAGCACCGAGAAATGCCCCAGTGAACTCCCCGAGTCCCAGATGTGTTCCTCTCTGTTTTTACTCTGCAGCAGCAGCTCTGGCTGCACATGAGAATCACTGTGATTTTTTGCCCTGTGGCCTGTGAGCACGGGCAGTCTAAAGTGACCAGGCGGTGCCTGGGCTTCAGGTGTGGTGGAACCTTTACAGCCCTCTGGTGGAAACCTTCCCTGCCCTCCCCTCCTACTGGCTGGTTGCCAGGAGTGCCAGTGCTGCACGGCCTGCACCTGTAGGGACTCGAAGCATGAATTCTGCAAGAAGCTCACTGGGAGTGATAGCGAGAGGGACCATTGTGACTTCTACTCCTCAGTCCCTGAGCCTGTATAGTCTCACTACTGAGGACACATACCACAGATCAGTGCACATACCATATCCTGCAGAACAGCACCCCAACCCCACAGGGTGCTGGCCCCAAGCTGGCACTGTAAATGGGCCTCTAATGGCCACACCGTTGTTCAATTGGGCCAGCTGCGTCAAGGGATAGATGGTAGCTATGAACCCATTGTCACACCTTCTTTGCCATAAAATGTGTTCCTGGGTCTGAGACTATGTTACACGGGATCCTGGAAATCTGCACTCCCCTCGCCTTCAGATAGTGGTGCTGCCAGAGGCACTTCAAGCAGTAAAGACAAACCCACATCCAGAGCAGGTGTCAGTTCCAGAAGGGAGGAGTCACTGCCCCTTCCAGGTTAGGAGGGGCACGATGTAATCCACCTGTCACAAGTGGCTCATTTGTCTCCTCAATATATGGTACCAGGTTGAGATCTTGGCATCCGTTTCTGCTCCCGACATTTAGCCGCAGCAGGAGCTGGGTCAGCCTTGGCGAGAGGGAGCCTCCATCACTGCGGCACCGGAGAAGGCCCAGGACAGAAAGCAAAGGGTGTGCAGAGAGCCAGTGTCAGCAGAAGGTGAGCCAAAGGCTGCACAGAACCGTCCCCTGCAGCCGGCACTGAAATCAGACGCGAGGTGAGGGATGTGGGTCAGGGCACAGGCACTCCTGATCCAGCGGCCTTCTTTAGGATAAAGAAAGGAAAGAGTCTTAATTTCGAAAATTAAAAAAATACAAAACCATGGCATGTGAGCACTGGAAAGGCCTTCGTGAGTGAGGGGTGCTGATGGGGCTGCAGGGGTGGGCCAGGGTGCGGCGGGTGGAGGGCTCGTGAAGGTCTCGTTTCCGATTCTGGTTTGGGGGCTTATGGAGTGTGAAGGATCCCAACTGGAAGAGCCTTTGGGAGAAGCTATGGGAACCCGGCAAGATGCCAGTCTTTCTGGTTGTTCTGGGCCTTGCTAGTGCTTTCCTGGTTCAGCATCAGAGAATTTCCAAGGCATGTGGGACCATAGAGACATCCTGGTCTAAGCTCCATTTCACAGATGAGAAAATTGAGGCCTGTAATTTGAAAGGGCAGCCCAAGGTCACTCAGGCAGCCATTGGCGGACATGGACTAGAATACCATGGCTTAAGGTTAAAGTTGGACACCTTGTGCAAAAGTTTCTTGGTAGACCCCCTCATATTTTATACATTATCAGAATATTATAGTCACTCAGTCAAAGCCTGGCCTGCATTCTTGCCCCAGCATAAAGGAGGAGTGTAAGGGAAAGCTTAGCCAGACTTCACACTAATAGTCGCCAGCCCTCCTTTCTCATTTCTGGGTGGCAGTGCCCTCAGGGGATCTCCTAAATAAATTGTACATTTGCTATGCATCTGTTGCTTGCACTCTTGTTGTAAAAATTGCTGAAGATGATTCTTGGCTCTGCTGTTTTGGTTCTTCGCATGCTATGAGGTTATAAAATCTTTTCTCCTACTTTCTGCCTTCTTTTCTAAAATCCTAGGAGAAACGAAGCTACCATTCATCTATCTAAGATAGATCTACCTATCTATCCATCTGTCTGTCTGTCCAACTGTCTGCCCGTCCACCATCAATCCATCCATCCATCTATCCATCCATATATCTATTATCTCAGTTAAATATTTGTAAAGAAAGGAGTGTGGATTCAGGGGAGGGACTCCTCAATGACCTGGGACAGGCAGATGTACTCTAATGAGGAGGCCCTGCTCAGAGGTGTGTCCTGTTCCCTGTCTGTCAAAGCAAGGCTAGGTGTAAGGAAGGGGACAGTTCTTCAGTCACCACTTATCTTGCTAGACAGAGCCACTCCCTTGGGGTCTCTGGGAGACTCCTTTCTCCCAGGTCCTTATCATGAGCTGACATTGTTTTCTAATTTTGTCTAGTCCAAACTGATGGAGCAGGAACCAAGGGGCTCTAGAACTAAAGGGACACCAGGATAGAAGAAGCAGGACGCATTTTTTCGGCAAGGAACAGAAAGCGTGAGCGATGTAGTTATAAAATAGCCTCCAAATGAATGGTCAAGTCTCTGCTTCTCCAGACACATCTGACTCTATCTCAAGTTTGAGTAACCTGTATGGGATGCCCCCACAGCCTGTACTTTCTTCTGTGATTATGATGGTTCTGATAGTTATCTGTTCAAGGTCAGTGTAGTTTCAGCCTCCCAGCAGGTGCTCGATATGTATTATGTTGACTGATTGAATGAATGAAGGAATGAATGAACTCACTTCATTCAAGGGCCAGATCTCAGTCTAAGGCCCCATTCTCCTCTTCCCTCCCCAGCCTCACTCTCTCAGAAATCATGAAGAAGCCATCTCTGGAGGGCAGATACAATTCAGCCAGCATCAGCAGCCTGTCCTTGTCCCAGTCCTGCCCTCCTCTCCAGGGCTTCCTCTTGCTCTCACTCCTCCCCGTTCCCCCTCCTCCCTCCCTCCTCTCTCCCTCTAGGGGCCCCAGACTCAAACTGCTGGGAAGTCTCTTCAAACAGGATTGAAATTGCTTTAAATATTGGAGGATTAGGGGAAGACAAACAGACCTGGGGAAGGTCTGTGTTTAGGGGATTAGGATTAGATCTCCTCTACTGTCCAGGCATTAGCAGAGGTCCCGCTGCTGCCTCTGGGCTCTGTCCTCGGAAGCTTGGGCAGCTCAGGGCTGGGCCTCCAGTGCAACCCACACCCTTGGGCCAATCTCTCCGCAGTGCTCCGTATCGGGAGTTTTCGGATGAAGCCCCACCCAGGCAGCCTCTGCTATTTCTCACTCCTAGTCCTGCTCTCCAGGAAACCACCATCTATTGAGATAGCTTGAAATAAACCCAATTTTC
>CM052438.1:108181250-108198685 GCA_028533085.1 Varecia variegata
TTTGATTTTTTCTTACTGATTTTCCTGAGTTCTAGATAGATTCTTGTTATCAGTCCTTTATCTGATGTGTAGTATGCGAAAATTTTTTCCCACTCTGTGGGTTGTCTGTTTACTCTCATGACTGTTTCTTTGGCTGTGCAGAAGACAGTTACTTTTAATAACTATGTACCAGATCCTGAACTAGAACTTTGCATGGGCTGTGTAACTTAGTCCTCATGAAGGCATTGTCAGGTGAGCACTATCATGACCTTCACAGCCAGTAAGTGAGGGGACAAACATTCAATTCCAGCTAACCAGCCTCTGAAGCAGGCATTTTTAGTCTCCCAGAAACATGAAAGTTGTAGCAACAACTGGGCCACTCCAATTGGGGAAACAGCAAAAGATGTAGTGTGCCTCGTTCGTGAAAATAAATGGGGCATATTTCAAGGGACAATGTTTTCCTTCATGATGGCTCTGGGCATATCAGGTCACCTGGTTACTAGCTATCTCTAATTATTTCGTGTGCATTCATTTTGTTTACCCCAAAAGATCATAATAATTAGTATATAATAGATACCACTAGGTACCATGTATCAGGCAGTATGCTAAGTACATTCGATACTTCCTCTAATCTACCCAATAGCCCTAAATATTGGTGTTATTGTTATTATTTCTAGTGTGTGGATGGGAAGCTAACATCAGAGAGATTAAGCAATTCTCCACAGTCATGTAGTCATTGAGTTTAAAGCTTCTATCAGAATCCCAGTCTCTCCTACTTGTCCTAGACTGCACTCCACTGTACCAACTTCCCTCCCTTCTCTAAGTAGCTTGAAGTAAAGTCTTCCATAGGCTGTTCCCAGACGTTGGGTGTCAGCATGCTGGCAGTGCCCCTGGTAGCGTCCAGGGCTTGTCCATAGCCTGCCATCATGACCGGGGTTTCAGGTGCCCGTGCCTTTTCTTAGGGATTCCATTGTGAATGGTCCTTTGCTCTCCTGTTTTGGGTGGCCTAACTGGAAACCTTGGAAACCCTTTTATCCTTACCCCATAAGGTGTAGCCTGATCTAAATATCCTGTTTCATTCTGTTCTCCAGCCCCTCTCTGAAGCAGCCACACAGGCAAAAACCACTTCCAATGCTCAGAGCCATAAAGCAAGCATGTGGATCTTCACAATATCTTAACTTCTTCCCTGAAAGAATTACCCCTTGGTTCTAAAAGGAGTATCAGTGGGGAATTTACACAGTGGCCCTATAATTCCTTTTTGTTCTTCAGCAGAAAGTAGAAAGGTTATTTGCAAGATTTCCATAGAAAAGTCTATCCTGTTGTTAATTCAATGAAGTCAAGTAAGAGTGTTGCTGCCTTTCTTGCCCCAAGGGACAACATCACTGAATTTTGGAAAAGTTCTGCCTGCTCCATTACAAGGCTCCTTCTCCCATCCTTGCCTGTGTATCCTCCAGGGACCACAGAAATGGGTGGTTCATTCCCTAAGGGGGATTTATGAGTGTCTCTTTCACTATTAATGCCATGCCTGGCAGATGCAGTGTGGAGCAGCACAGGTTTGTCACACGTCGTGGAGTGGGCCATGACTTCCTGTGAATAACAGGGACGAGGTGCAATGTGAAGTCAAGCTGGCACCAAAGAAGGCGCACGTGTTTACTGGAATGTGTGAGACCTCTGCCCCTCCAAAGAGAGCAGCCTTAATAGCAAATAATTCTACTCAAGCAGTGACCAGTGCAATGGCTTCGGACACTTTTATAGAGACGGTGAGACATGTTTGTACTACAGTGGTGACTGCAAAATAGTTTTTTGGTGACTGGTTTAGTGTTATCTCAAGTAATTCAATTTCTTTAAATATGCCTATGCCACTGCAAACGCCCATATTAGAATGCCAAGGGTGGAGAACTACTGGGCCAGATTCATTGTTCTGTGACCATTTATTTGTCCATTCTTTGAGAAATATTTATTTCACCTCTATGTTGTAACAGTCACTGCTAAAAACTAAGGCAAAGCATATGAGTAAATCAGAGCTCCTACCCTTATGGAACTTGCAGTCTGGTGAAGGAAACGGAAGTCATAATGCAATGTGCTAAATGCTGATTTTAAAAGTGCAGGTGAATAAAATGCATGAATGCAATTCATAGTATGCTGAGGGTAGGGGTGTGTGTGCATGTATACACACCACACCCTGTAAAAAATGTACTAAAATTATTAACAATGATTAATTATCACTATGTAGTAGTATATTTTGAATCCTTTTATATGCTTTGTATATTTTTATAATATTTTCTAAATTTTCTACATTGAATGTTTATTACCATGCAAATTATTTTGTTATATACTTAAATAAATAAACAAAATGTGCACAGTATGCTCTGATAGCCCGCAGGACAGGAGAGGTCTCAACCCAAATGGCGGTGGGAGGAGGGGAGAGGTCAGGGAAAGGTTTCTAAAGGGGTCACTGGAAATGAGTACTCAGAGGTTAAGGGTATTTGGAGAGACGGAGGTGGGACGATAAACCAGGAGGCAGAGGAAGGATTAATGGCTTCATCTTCTCCAGTTGTCAGTCAATCCTTGCCAGTTGTCCAGGTTTTACCACCTGTCAACTAAACTTAATTGAGAGAAATCTCTCATCAAGAGGTTAATTGTGACACAGATTCCCATATCTGGGGGGAAAAAATCCATCACCTGTGCAGACTGCTTCTTTTCTGGCATCTGGAACAGTCCTGTCTGTTAGCAAAATGTAGACATTTGCAATTGAGTTATTTCCAGTCACCAGGTTCTTCCCGAGTTCTTATCTTTCCTTGAATGTCCTCGTTGTATATTTAAAATCTCTTGGCATGCCTTTCCAAATGGACGGAGCCTGTCTCCATCTCTCTCGAAGCTCTATTTCCCTGGCACCCCAATCCTGAATTGAAGGTGTTCTCAAGGTCAAGAGCAGAATTCTTAACCCTGAAAATAAGAAATTCACCAGGCAGAATTCATGACCACCCGCCACCCCCTGCAGTTGCAGCCTCCTGTGATTTCTGTATTCCTCCAATGCCAGAAGGACAGAGCCTCCTTTCTCTCACTTCCACCACTTTGACCACTGTTCCAGCCTCTCCTCTGGGATCCTCCTATTTGTAGCTCCCTCTGGTATGTTACTCTCTCTCTAGCTTCTTCCGTCCTCCATAACCCTGATCCTTTTTGCTCTCCCCCTGTCCTCAGATGATGTGTTACATGTGTGCCTTGGCTTTTGAGGGTCCATAGGGAAGGGGCCAGGCTGCCTGGTGCCTGAAGAAAGTCTGAGCAGAGTCAGTTTCTAGATGACTCCTAACCTAACATGGGTCTTAATTCCATTTTGGGGTAAAGAGTAAAAGTGTAAATGAATTCTCGAAGTGGCCAATGAACAGTAGGTAAATCAAGGCACCAGCAGATTTTATGGGAATATGTGAAAAACAGAGCCGAGTCTGGGATATTGTGGAGCCACACAAGTAAGGCCTTCTATTTGATCTCTGGGGATAAAGGAAGGAGATTTTTGTCCCAGGTGTTTATTGCAGTTTTTGTCTTTGTCATTACCCTGTAGAACCTACTAGAGTTCTGGGAAAATAAGGCCCAGAACCCAAGAGAAGGCATTCGTACAGTCCTGCAGAGTGGCCAGGTGCAGCCTGGGCAGCGGCACTGTGGCTCACCTGAGAGTGGGGCTTTTAAGACGGAGCAGGGACCACATGCAGAGGCAGATGTCACTGGGAAATGACGTTGTTAAGTTCAGTGACTTTAGGGCATCCCAGAAAATTAGGCAGTGATTTCACTGAGGCCACAAATAGTGTTGACAATCTTTTCTGTGTGTGTTTGTATGTAGGACACACTGGGGTAGCAGAGTTGAGTGCTGTCTGTAGGAGCATGGGCTACGGAGTCACACAGACCCATGCTCCAATCCAGTTCTGCACATACCAGCTGTGAAACCTCAGACTGGTTACTTAACTCCTCTGAACACTCACTTTCTTCAAATGGAGACCATACAGCCGACTCCACAGAGTTGTGGGTTGTATGTGAAGCCCCGGCACAAGGCCTGGGCTTACCTGACTATCCAGCAGCACCTAGTCTAGCCGTAAAGGTGAGAGCCGGGTGAAACATCAGAACAGGGCTAAGACACCAGAAACTGGAAATTGACTTGAATTTTGCTTTGATTTCAATACACTGACTAAGTAACCTCTATGCATTGGCCTGAGCTAGCGCTGAGTGACACCAAGACCAGTATGGTATAGGTTCTTTCTCAGGAAGCTCTCGGAGCTGGTGGGGAGAAAGACATAGGCAGTATTGCATGGTCAGCACTGTAAGAAAGGTGTGCAAACACGTTTGGGAGCGCAGGCCCTGGGGAGGGATTTGGGGAGGGGGTCAGGGAGGGTTTCATGGAGAAGGTAAAAAGTGAGCTGGGCTGAAGTCCCAGCAGTGTGCCATGCCTGTGAATGTGGCTCGGCAAGGGGACCGGGCCAGCAGTGTCAGGTGGGGACTACCCAGTGCTACTGCTCCAGGAAAGAGTACCATCTCCCTTCAGGCAAGCTCACACAATTAAGACCCCAACTTGCAACTATTTCGCACTTACCTCGTCTGTCATAGACAGCCCATTGGCAGCCCTTTCCATTGAGATAAATACAGCAGGAGAGCGTAATTCAATAGACTGATTCCTCAGCCAAGGGAGCTCTCCTGGGCTTCAATTTCTCTGTGGTCTTTGCATCCAAGTTGCTTTAGAAGTGAAGGTTGTAGGGCCACTTGGAATCAGGAGAAGGAAATGGAGTGTAAGGTGGACTCAAATCTGGGAGGGGATGGGAGTGGCATGTACTGAACTCGCCCAATCTGAGCAGACGGTCACCTTTCCCCCCACCCTCACCTCTACCAATCCAACTATTGACCAGTTTATGCCACAGCTTTAATACGTTTTCTGGCTTAAATGATTTTGCACACACACAAGTCATCACTTGGTTCTTCCAGGAAAGCCCAAAGTGTGACCCACTTCATTTCATTTCTCCCTCGCTGAGAGGAGTCTGTTTCTCCATTTTTAAGACTGGGACTTTGGGTAATGACAACAGTCTCTCTGGATTTGTCCAGCTCTAATGTCTAGGAATGCATGGACTGGAGTTTTTGAGAGCTGCAGGTCCCAGGGGAACACAGACCCAGAGAGGAGGATGGAGAGTGGAGGGAGAAAGGATGACTAGTTCAGGAGGAATTTGGCCACTAGGGGAGCCACTGAGCAACATCACATCACTGGCAGACTGAGCCGGATCCTCTTGTATTATTGACAGGAGTCCTGTTCCCTATTTTGCACCAAGTCACCAGTGTTTTGGTAGCAACCCTGGGCAGTGGTAGCATTTTCTCAGGTTTACAGGGTGCTTCATCCGACACTCAGTCTGGACCTGACCAATGTTACTGATATCTGTGTTTCCAGCACCTGGCACCATGCTTGGCACATAGTCTTACCTCCACAAATGTCTATTCTGTGAGCTGAGCTGAGCACCCAGACCTCCCAGGGAGCCAGGAAGAGAGACACTGAATGGGGACAGATGACCATCCAGTCTTGCCTCCTGGATTGCTCTGTAATAACTAATCTTAACCATCACTGCTGATTCTTACTAGTTTTTATCTCAGAGGTTAAACTTATTTCCAGTCCTGTGGTTACCTCCCTTTCCCCCTGCATACTGACCATGCTTCCCCCTGGCTTGGAGTGGAGATTGCTCTCCCTCCTCACACTGCCTTGTTTGCAGCAGTGGCAGGGCGGAGGAGAGGGTTCACAGTGTGAGTTAACGTGTTAGAATTTACCTTCAGCTATTTTCACATTTCCTAAAGTTCAGGCAAGCCAGCCTCCAGAGCTGTGGAAGCTGTTGGGTGGTTGACAAATCTATTCAGTAGGTGAGATGCAAAAGTCAGCCCAGGTCAGTCTCTTCGAGGAGGCCGATCTTGACCATTTGCTTATAGGAAAGAGGGTCCTCTTTCCTGAGCTGGGAAATGGAGAGGTAAAAATTCTCCCCACCTCCACCCCCCACCCACAAGGAGAGAAAACAATTGGCCAAAGCTTTTGATTGGGGCACTTGAATTCAGAAAGCCTTAACTGCATCCAAGATGACAACCCTGTCCCGACAGCAATGATGACCAGGGGACCCTCTCATTTGGAAAGTCCCTAAGCTCTATTACACTGAAGTGCCTTTTGGTAAAATTTCACATAAAATATACATCAGACTATATTCCTGAAAGGCAGCCAGGTACAGTAAAAGGAGCATGAATTCGAAGACATAAATTTAACTTCTGGCTCTGTCACTTCTTTTTTTTTTTTTCCTTGGGACAGGGTCTCACTCTGCTGCTCTGGCTGGAGTGCAGTGGCGTCATTATGTCTCACTGCAACCTCAAACTCCTGGCCTCAAGCGATCCTCCTGCCTCAGCATCCCGAGCAGCTGGGACTACAGGTGCACGCCACCATGCCCGGCTACTTTTTCTATTTTTAGTAGAGAAGGGGTCTCTCTCTTGCTCAGGCTGGTCTCAAATTCCTGAGCTCAAGCAATCCTCCTGCCTCGGCCTCCCAGCATGCTAGGATTACAGGCATGAGCCACCGCCCTGGCCATGTCACTTCTCAACTCTGAATCTCTTTCCTTATCTGTCAAATCAAAATAGCTATCTTAAAGTTGTTGTGAGAATTAAAGGAGAATATTCATGTATTATTTCAATAAACATTTTTTAAGGACTACCTTTATTAATCAGGATAAATAACTCTTCCTGCCTCAACAGGTGAGCCTCTAAATCTCTGCGATGCAATATAAGAAAAGTCTGAAAATTTTGATGACGTTTGATTGGAGTCCTTCTCCATTCAGTGACTCAGGGACCCTATCCTCCCAGGACAGACTGCCACAGGCTAAAAAGGGAGACACCTCATTTCTCAACTCAGCCCCTGCTCTGACATCTCAGGCCTTGGTATTATCCCCTGAAGAGCAGAGATGAACGGCGTCCATCCTTTCTCTCCCCTTCTCCTCCTGCCCAGCTCTTTCTCCTGGGATTAAGCAGGAGGTGGCCTCTGGGAGAACTGCCTAGGCTCTTGGGAAAAGACAGCTGTCTGCAGAGTTGACCAGCAGGGACTTGAGAAGCTGGAAGTAAACAAGTCAAAGGGTGCCAGTAACAGACACGGATGGAGTCTGTGGTCACTCCAGGGAATGGCTTAAAGCCACCTCTCTGGGGTCCCTTCTGCTGAGGCCTCCTCAGACCCCCCCTCCTCCAGCCTTCACATCCCCGGTGGAGGTGGTAGAGCCCCCGTGGCTGCTCTTGCTCCGTTCCTCTCTGACGGAGTCTGGTTCTAGCCAGGGCTCAATGCTCTTATCAGCCCAGCAGCCAGGTCCTGCCATGTTGGTGAACAATAACGGATTCAGCCTCCCGTGTTCATCATTACCCCGCACCTTTAATCAGGAGTGTTATCCGCAGCTCCTGCCCAGGCCTCATTTAGATTTCTTGTTTGTAGCAATAATACCCTTTTAATATGCTAAATGAGCGAGCAAATGAGCCTTCCTCCACTTGCTAGGTTTTTAAAAACATCCCTTCTTTAGTGGATGAAGGTCATTCTTTTGGCAGATTAATACTTAACTAGGAGGCCCTGTTTATTGTCTGGGGTCACTTCAGCGGCTGTCACAGCATATTAAAGAGCACAGGATTGCCCGTGCCAGAACAATGCAGCTAGGTGGGAGACGCGGGAGGGGCGGCCCCTTGCCCGATTCCCTTCCCTGGCTCTCATTTAAACTCCGCAGCCGTTATTAATACTTTAATTTGTAGTGCATTAATGAATTCTAATCCCCATTATGTGTTGAGCAAATGGGCCTTCAACAGGCTCTGTGCAACCCGAGTGAGTCCTGGCTGCAGGTTAGGCAGACACACTCATGGCATCAGCAGGGCAGGGGACTAGGGAGGCGGAGGGGACGCTGGCCTGTGCCGCTCAGCAGCAGAGAGGAACAGCAGACGAGGGGAAGGAAGAGAGGATCCCGATGGCTATGGCATTGTTTGAAACCTGGGCCCCACTGTGCGGGCTCCACCCTTGGACTTTCCAGATACGGGAACCAATTTTCCCCATTCCTGCTTGAAAATGTTCTTCATCTGTAAAATGGAGATAATGATAGCACCTACCCGGGCATGCATATTAAAGGAGGTAATGCATGTAGATGGCTTCGGGCACAGAGAACACTTAATGAGTGTTAGTTATCATTGCTGTTCCCTGACCAGACCTCCCCCTGGCCAGCTGGGACAAGCTGGAGGGAGCATCTCACTCCTGTTCCCTCCATCACACTTTGCACTCGCCCCCACAGGGGCTTCCTGTGAATCTGACTTCTTGTCATTCTTATTTTTACCCTCCTCCCCACCCCCAGTGTTTAATAGTAGCTCTTGTCAAAAAGCGCTCACCTTCATCAAGGCTTGTCGTGCAAACAATTGAATAAATGAAGCTTTCTGGACTGGGCTTTCCTCCCTGTTTCAGGAACTCAGCTGTTCCACTTGTCCCTGGAAGACGGTTTGCTGAGGCTACAAAGCTCTCTTCTTGGTGTGTCTAGTTCTTACCCATCGTGAGCACTTGGCTCAAGTCCTCCTGCTCCAGAGAATTCCTGGGTTTCTGCAGCCCTCTCCTTCCTCCTCTGAACTCCATTCTTGTTTCCAGTGGTATCAGTTTGGTCCTGTTCTTCTCTCAGGTGACGCTGTAAGCCCAAAGGTGGGCATTGGGTCTCATGTTTCACACATTACTCAAGAGCCAACTGATTTTAGCATAGCATGGAAAGAGGGACTACACCCAGGGACCTGTGCTCATTTCAGATTGCATGCAACCTTAGGACAGGAGCTATGTGTCATACTTCTTTTATATGCCTCCTGTACTAACCCTCTGCCAGTGCCTCCTTCAATCCTGAAGGCATGATAACAGCCTATATTTGTAAGGCTTACAATGGGTCAGGGACTATGTTGGTCATTTTGTTTATCCCATCTTCACAACGAGGCTGAGATACAGTAGGTACTATTATTCCCACTTTACAGATGAGGAAATATAGCTCTTTTCTGTCGTAACTTTACTTCCTCCCTCAGTAATAAATATCCCAGAATCTCAGAAGAAGTCTTGCTCTAGACTGAATGTTTGTGATCCCCTAATGCTTAGATGTTGAAATCCTAACCCCCAACGTGATGGTATTAGGAGGTGGGGAGTTTGGAAAGTGATTAGGTCATGCACAGAGCCCTTATGAGTGGGATTAGTGCCCTTGTGAGAAGAGACCCAGGAGAGTGTCCCCTCTCTCTGCTCCAGCCTTCTGCAAACTAGGGAGGTTCTCACCAGACAGACTCTGCCCCTGCCAATGATCTTGGGCTGCCCAGCCTCCAGCACAAAGAGAAAAAAATAAATATTTGTTGTTAAGCCACCTAGTCAATGGTGTCTTTGTTACAGCAGCAGCCCAAACTGACTAAGGCAAAACCTAAAGGTCTTTTAGAACAAACACTCAGGTTTTCAGTTGAGGTCCCTCTGACTCAGAGAGGTTTAGGATTGTCCAAGGTCACTCTGTAACACAGCCAGTCCTCAAAGCCAATCGCTTTCCTCCTCACACCGCACCCTGAGGGGTCATATCCTTTGACAGGACAGGTCACCTTGCTAAAGGAATGAATGGACCCTGCTGGAGTGGAGGCTGATGCCGGGCCCTGGATGGATGGGTGGGCCAGGGCTGCAAGGCCAAACCCTCCCGCCTCAGGACCACGTGCAGGTAAGTCAGGCCCTGGTCCAGACTGCTCCGCCCTCTGGCCTCCCTGGGAGCTGATCTCCTTTATAAAACCTGTCTGTGGCCTCAGGTCAATTCAGCAACACCTATTGAGTCCCTGGTCTGAGGGGAAAATAACTCCAAGCTGAAAAACAGAGACTCCAGCCTCATCTCGGCGACCAGCCATTCATTTATGAGTTGTCACACGTGAGTTCCTGATCGGTACCTGAGGGCATTGGCCCTCTGGGGGCTGGTATGCTAAGTGGAGGCCCATGTGCCTTCCTGACCTCACTGTCCCCAGCTCGTCTGTGACTGCAGGCCACCCCCTCTGCCAAGGCCACACAGAGAGCCCTCCCCTTAACTCCAGCACACACGCCTTCCCTCCTCCTCTCTGTGCCTTCCCAGGAGCCAGGGTCCAGCTGTTCGGAAAAGAAGCAAACTCTCCTGACGTTCCGTGCTCCCGATGCATCACACACCCACCCAGACCCCCAGCCCGTGGGAAACAATGGACCTGTGCTCATTTCAGATTGCATGCAACCTTAGGACAGGAGCTATGTGTCATACTTCTTTTATATGCTCCTGTCCTAACCCTCTGCCAGTGTCTCCTTCAATCCTGAAGGCATAATAACAGCCTCTATTTGTAAGGCTTACAATGGGTCAGGGATTATGTTGGTCATTTTGTTTATCCCATCTTCACAACGAGGCCGAGATACAGTAGGTACTATTATTCCCACTTTACAGATGAGGAAATATAGCTCTTTTCTGTCGTAACTTTACTTCCTCCCTCAGTAATAAATATCCCAGAATCTCAGAAGAAGTCTTGCTCTAGACTGAATGTTCTTCCACCGATGTGGGCATTTTGTCAGACTCAGTGGCACCTGACAAACAACTTCCTTGGTCCTCTGCCACCCAGCCCACGCAGCCCAGAGTGTCTCATCATTTTTACTGGCAGAGATGTAATGGATTGAAGTTGTGTGAATCAAAAATCAAAAGACAAAGGTGGAGACAATGATAGATTAGGGCTCTGCCGAGGACATGGGCTCTCTGGCCAAGCTGCTGCCTTGCTCTTCTCTAGAGCACCCGGCTGGCCCTGGCCTCCACACTCTTCTTTTTTTGAGATAGGGTCTTGCTTTGTCATCTGGGCTGGAGTGCAGTGGTACAATCATAGCTCACTGCAACCTCCAACTCCTGGCTCAAGAGATCCTCCTGGGTCAGCCTCCCGAGTAGCAGGGACTACAGGTGTGCACCACAACACTCAACAATTTTTTTTTTTTTGTAGCGATGGCATATCGTATGTTGCCCAAGCTGATCTCAACCTCCTACCCTCAAGCCATCCTGTTGCCTCGGTGACCCCAAAGTGCTGGGATTTCAGACATGAGCCATCATCCTGCATTCTCAAGGTGCTTCCCTCTGGAAGAGGTGCCAGTTCTGTCTCATGTGTTCATGTGGGCATGGGAGGAGGTGAACAGGTGGGTGTAATAATGTGTGAGTCATATGTGTGGGAGGACATGGGAAGAATCTGTATGAATAAATCCATATGAATAATATATGTGTAGGTGAGTACATGTGTACACATATGAATGGAGGTTAATTGTGTGTGCTTATAATTGAGGGGTGTTGGGAAATTGTGGGCATTTGAATATGTGTATAAGGGATGCACCTTGAGTGTGATGTGAGCTCTTGAGTGTATCTGAATGACGTGATGTGTGCATTGACATGTTTGAGAATTTTTAGTAGTGTATGAATGGGGTGTGGGTGTGTATGTTTTAATGAGTAAGGATTATATGGGAATGGTGTGTATATGAGTGAGATAGTTATAACTGAGGTATTAACGTTGTTTGTATCTTTAAGTTTGGGGTTTTATGGGCTTGGGGGTGTCTATGGATTGTGAGTTTGTGAATGTGTTCGCATAATGCAGGAATGTGTGTTATCTATTGCGATATATATGAATGGTTTGTGTGTAAAGATGGACAGATGTGAGTGTTATGGTTATGTGTGTGATAGAAGGTGTTAGTGGAGTGCATGTTCACAAGTGAGGGTTCAGGGACATTGGCGAGAAGCTGGGTGATTGGATATGTATGTGGAAAATGACCTGAGGGTTTGATACGTGTATCAATCTGAAAGCATACGCAGCAGCCTGCTGAAGCTGGCTTCCACTGGCCCGTGGGAACTGTTTTTTAAATTCAGGGATTTTGCAAGCTGGTCATTAAACTCAGCCATTATTAAAAATTAAATTGTATGTATTTACAATTAAATAAATTATATAAAAATAAAGGTATTATAACAAATAATACAAACTTCTTAATTACGTTATGTTTTCCTTCTCTGTATGTCTTGAGGTTTTTTACGCCTACTGTATCTGCCTGGTGGAAATACTAGGCACTGATGTGTTACCGCTCATCTCTTCACAGCTTTACATTCAGTGCCATTTATGAGTAATTTGAAATTGGTCATGGCGGGAGTGTTTACATGATGGAAATTAGCAAACACTACAAATCAGGGTCTGTTTTTCCTGGAGAGCTTGTTGCTTTATAGGAAATACTGAGTGGGGTTTCATCTTGGTATTTATTTGCCGCCGGCCTCTGTGGCTGAAGGGAGGTCCAGAGTTCTTCTCTAGACTTGCAATACATCCCTTCCTCCAGGTAAGATGCTCTCAAATTCTTCCAAAGAACAGCCACTGTTCCTGCCTATAAGCCTCTGGACGAGATGAAGCTCTTCACTCTTTTCAAATCAGGTCTCGCATGGCTTCCTCAAAAGCTTTTCTAACCTAACATCTGCCTGCACACAAGTGTGTATGAGGGCATTTTCTGTGTATATGAGTGAGGGTATTGGCTAGATATTTTTGAGGTGGGATTTAGAAATGTGTGTGCTGGATAAGTGTTTATAACTATAATATAATGAATGAATGTGTGTATGCTATATAAATACATATACTAAGTCAAGATAATTGTTAACCCAGGATCCGTGGATCTTTAAGGGATCCAGGGAGAAAATTCAGAAGGTCCATGAACTTGAATGGAGAAAAAAAGTTACATCTTTATTTTCCCTAACTTCTAACTGAAATGTGGCATTTCCTCCAATATGAATATAGGCAACAATACACAGTAGTATTAATGGTGTCTATGCTTTAATACCAATAGAAATCACAGATATTTCCATATTACCTTACAGTTCTTGCTGATATATCAAAATATCATTTATAGTCACTACAATGTTAATAAGACCCATCATTAGATATTATTTAAAGCTTTACTAAGAAAGCTCATATATTACCAAACCTCAAACTGACTTTAAAAATATTGTGAAAACTGAATTTTAACCTAATTATTTTTCTTTTCCATTCTATATATTTATTTTATGCATTTAAAAATAGTTTTCTGAAGGGGTTTATGGATTTCATCAGACTGCCATAGGGATCCACAACACAAAAAAATCAGATGATGTATTATGTGTAAATGTGGTTGACAGATCAGTGAGTAGGGTACTAGTGTGTGTGTGTGTGTGTGTGTGTGTGTGTATGTGTGTGTATGGTTATGAGTTGGGATGTGAGAGCACAAGTGACCTGTAGGCTATCAGGCTATTGGAAGTGGTGGGTGAATGAGAATGGAGACATGTTCATGATCCAATCCCTAAAAGCAGCCTGCTCCTTTTTCCCTGAAGGGGTGGGTGGGGAGTGTCCCATCAAGAGTAGTGCTGAATTCTAAACCTTTTCCTTCTAAGACAGACTTACTCCAAAGTCCTTTTTATACAATTCTTGTTAGCTGGAAATAAATTCACTTTCTGAATCCTGGCTGCCTTGCTGAGCACAGATGCAGTGACATTTTTCACCTGATTCAGGTAAACTCTTGGCCTCGTCCCTGCAGACAGTTTCAGATCCCTGTGGACACAGGCACCTTGACCTCATCATTGACTTGCTATTTTACTTGTCTTTCTCCAGACATGTGAAAACCCACTCTGACATACTGCAACTTACTTCTTTTGGGCTTAGCTAGATACACTCCACTTTCCACCCCCCGGCCTTGCACAAGCCCCCAGACTTTCCTCCAAATGACATCACCTCCGACCATCTCCACAGCTCCGTTTTCTGGCTGGGCTCTTTGCCAGCTTGGCTCAGCCAGGAGAGCTTTAGGATTCTCCAAGAGAATAGCTTTGCCAGCAAAAGGTAGGAGGAGAAGGTGACAAAGGAAGAAGAGGGTCTGGGATTGCATTCTGGGACTTCCTGCTCAAAGGGTCCAAGCCCAGAGTGAGGTCTCTCAGAGTCAGAGAGACCCCTGGCTGGCTGCCCCTTCCCTGACACTAAAGACATTTCATTTCTTTTTTTGTTTGTTTCAGAATATCACGGGGGTACAAACATTTTGGTTACATAAATTGCCTTTGCACAGCCTGAGTCAGAGCTATAAGTGTGCCCATCACCCAGAAAGTGCGCATCGTACCCATTAGGTGTGAGTTTACCCATCCCCTCCTCCCCTGCCACCTGCTCGACACCCGATGAATGTTACTTCCATATGTGCACATAAGTGTTGATCGATTAGTACCAATTTAATGGTGAGTACATGCGGTGTTTGTTTTTCCATTCTTGTGATAACTTCGCTTAGAAGAATGGGCTCTGCTCCATCCAGGATAATACAATAGGTAGTTTGCCATTTTTTTATGTTTGAGTAGTACTCCATGGTACACATACACCACATTTTATTAATCCACTTATGTATTGATGAGCACTTGGATTGTTTCCACATCTTTGCAATTGTGAATTGTGCTGCTATAAACATTCAAGTGCAGATGTCTTTTTTATAGAATGTCTTTTGTTCCTTTGGGTAAATACCCAGTAGTGGGATTGCTGGATCAAATGGTAATTCTACTTTTAGTTCTTTGAGGTATCTCCATACGACTTTCTGTAGAGGTTGTACTAGTTAGCACCAGCAGTGTATGAGTGTTACTTTCTCTCTGCATCCACACCAACATTTGTTGACTTGGGACTTTTTGATAAAAGCTGTTCTCACTGGATTTAAGTGATATCTCATTGTGGTTTTGATTTGCATTTCCCTGATGATTAGAGATGTCGAACATTTTTCATATGTTTCTTGGCCATTAGTCTATCTTCTTTTGAAAAGTTTCTGTTCATGTCCTTTGCCCACTTTTTAATGGGGTTGTTTGATTTTTTTCTTGTTGATTTTCCTGAGTTCTATATAGATTCTAGTTATCAGCCCTTTGTCAGATGTATAACATGCAAACACTTTCTCCAATTCTGCAGGTTGTCTATTCGCTCTAATGATAGTTTCCTTGGCTGTGCAGCAGGAATTTTTTAATTTGATCAGGTTCCATTTATTTATTTTTGTTGTTGCTGTGATTACTTTTGGGGTCTTCTTCATAAATTCTATGTCTAGGCCAATGTCTATAAAAGCTTTTCCAACATTTTCTTCTAGAATTCTTATGGTTTCATGTCTTAGGTTTAAGTCTGTTATCCATCATGAGTTGATTTTTGTGAGAGGGGAGAGGTGTGGATCCTGTTTCATTCTTCTACATGTGGCTATCCAATTTACCCAGCACTGTTACTGAATAGGGAATCTTTTCCCCAGTGTGTGTTTTTGTGTGCTTTTTCAGAGATCAGATGGCAATATGAAGATGGTTTCATGTCTGCGTTCTCAGTCCTGTTCCATTGGTCTATGTCTCTGTTCTTATGCCAGTACCATGCTGTTCTGGTTGCTGTAGCTTTGTAGTATAGCTTGAAGTCTGGTAAATTGATTCCTTCTAATTTGTTCTTTCTGCTTAAGGTTGCTTTGGCTATACAGGGCCTTCTCTGGTTCCCGGCAAAGCATAGAATTATTTTTTCTAGATCTGCAAAAATGATGTTGGTATTTTAATAGGGATTACATTGAATCTGTAGATCACTTTGAGTAGCATAAACATTTTAACAATATTGATTCTGCTGACCCATGAGCATGGTATACATTTCCACCTGTTTACATCCTCTGCTATTCCTTTCCTCAGTGTTTTGTAGTTCTCCCTGTAGAGGTCTTTCACCTCCTTAGTTAAATATATTCCTAGGTATTTTATTTTCTTTGTAGCTATTGTGAAAGGTATTGAGTCTTTGATTTGGTTCTCAGCTTGACTGTTGTTGGCATATATGAATGCTACTGATTTGTGTACATTGATTTTTGTCACCTGAAACTTTGCTGAATTTATTTATCAATTCCAGTAGTCTCTTGGAAGACTCTTTGGGGTTTTTTAGATATAAGATCATATCATTAGCAAAGAGCAATAGTTTGACCTTTTCTGCCCCATTTGGATACCCTTGATTTCCTTCTCTTGTCTAATTGTTCTGACTAAGACTTCCAGCACTAGGTTGAATAGAAGTGGTGATAAAGTGCAACCTTGTCTGGTTCTAGTACTAAGTGGGAATGCTTTCAGTTTTTCCTCATTTAGTATGATGTTGGCTGGGGGTTTGTTGTAAATGACTTTTATTATTTTAAGGTAAATCCTGTCTATGCCTAATTTGTTAAGCATTCTTATCATAAAAGGGTACTGAATTTTGTCAAATCCTTTTTCTGCTTCTATTAAGAGGATCATACGGTCTTTGTTTTTCCTTCTATTTATATGGTGAATTACATTTATAGATTTGCATATGTTGAACCATCCCCACATTTCTGGGATTAAGCCCACTGGGACGTGACAGATTATTTTTTTGATTAGCAGCTGAATTTGGTTTGCTAGGATTTTATTGAGAATTTTTTCATCTATATGCATGAAGGATATTGGTCTGTAGTTTTCTTTTTTTGCTGAGTCCTTTCCTGGCTTTGGTGTCAGGGTGATGTTGGCTTCCTAAAACATGTTGGGGAGGATTCCTTCCTTCTCAATATGGTGGAAAAACTTCTGCAGGATAGGTACCAGTTTTTTATAGATCTGGTAAAATTTTGGTGTGAAATCATCTGCTCCTGGACTTTTTTGGGAGATTTTTTATTGCTGCTTCAATTTCAGTGCTTGATATTGGTCTGTTCAGGAATTCTATTTCTTCCTGATTGTGCCTTGGGAGGCTATGTGCTTCTAAGAGTTTGTCCATTTTCTCCACATTTTCAAGTTTATGTACATTAAGATTTTTATAGTAATCAGAGATGATATTTTGTATTTCCATGGTATCAGTTGTAATTTCTCCTTTTTCATTCCTGATTGAGATTATTAGAGTCAATTCCTTTCTGCTTCTGGTTAATGTAGTGAGACAATGTCCATTTTGTCTATCTTTTCAAAGAACCAACTTTTTGTTTCATTAGTCTTCTGTATAGTTCTTTTATTATTGATTTCATTCAGTTCTGCTCTGATCTTGGTTGTTTCTTTTCTTCTGATGAGTTGGGATTGGTTTGCTCATCCTTTTCAAGTTCTTTGGATGATTCATTAGATTATTGATTTGTAATCTTTTTGTCTTTTGGATGTAGGCATTTATGACTATGAATTTTCCTCTCACCACTGCTTTAGCCGTATCCCACAGATTTTTTGATAACTTGTATCCCCTTTATCATTTAGTTCAAAGAATCTTTTGATTTTCATCTTAATCTCTTTCTTGACCTATCATTCAGCAGTAGTTTGTTTAGTTTCCACGATGTTATTTGGAGATGAGTGTTTCTGTTGGAGTTGATTTTTAATTTTGTTACACTGTGGTCTTAGAATATGTGGTATAATTTCTATTTTTTAAAATTTGTTGAGACATGTTTTGTGATCTAGGATGTGATCAATCTTAAAGAA
>CM052438.1:108199185-108260783 GCA_028533085.1 Varecia variegata
GTCCCATGAGCTGATGAGAAGAACACATATTCAGTGGTTTGGGAGTAGAATGTTCTCTGTCTGTTAGGACCATTTGTTTTAGAGTTCTGTTTAAGTCCATTGTTTCTT
This sequence comes from Varecia variegata, assembly GCA_028533085.1. Lineage (NCBI taxonomy): Eukaryota > Metazoa > Chordata > Mammalia > Primates > Lemuridae > Varecia > Varecia variegata. The sequence continues at coordinate 108,199,294 of CM052438.1, forward strand.
TGCTTATTTTCTGTTTGGAGGATCTGTCCAGTTCTGTCAGACAGATCTTGAAGTCCCTGGCTATTATGGTGCTTCTGTTTATCATTTTGCTTATATCAAGTAGGATTTGCTTTATGAATCAGGGCACATCTGTTAGGTGTATAAATATTTAGAATTGTTATGTCTTCTTGATGAATTGTTCTCTTTATTATTATAAAATGACCATCTTCATCTTTCATTACTTTTGTTGATTTGAAGACTACATTATCTGATATGAGAACTGCTACACCAGCTTTCTTTTGGTTTCCATTTGTGTGGAATATTGTTTTCCATCCCTTCACCTTGAGTCTAAATGAGTCCTTGTGGGTTAGATGTGTTTTCTGGAGACAGCAGATACTTGGCTTGTATTTTTTTAAATTCATTCAGCCAGCTTATGTCACTTGAGTGAGGCATTCAAGCCATTCACATTTATTAAAAGAATTGATAAATGGGGTGGATTTCTGTTCATTCTGTTGAGTTGAACTTTGTTGCTTTGTTTTATCTTTTAAGCCATTGTGGTATCTGGCCTTTGACCTTTAGCTTTTGGGTGATTTTACATTGGTGGGTGTCTATTGTGCTGATCCATGTATAATGCAGTTCTGAATACTTCCTGTAGGGCAGGTATTGTCTTGACACATTCCTCCAGTGTTTGCTTACCTGAGAACATCTTTATTTCTGCCTTCCTATATAAAACTTAGTTTTCTGGGGTACAAAATTCTGGGCTGGCCATTATTCTGTTTAAGAAAACTGAGAATGAGGCCCCAATCCCTCTGGCTTGTAAGGACTCAGTTCAGAATTCTGCAGTTAGTCTGATGGATTTTCCTTAGTAAGTTACCCGCTGCTTTCGCTTTACAGCTCATAGGAGCTCCTTTTTCGTGTTTATTTTGGCCAGTCTTATGACTATGTGTTATGGTGTTTTCTTCTTTGCAATGAATCTCCCAGGAGTCCTTTGAGCTTCCTGTACCTGGATATCCAGATTTCTCGCATGGCCAGGGAAATTTTCCTCAATTAGTCCCTCAAATAAATTATCCAATCCTTGTGTATTTTCTTCTTCACCCTTATGGATGCCTATGATTCTTATGTTAATTCTCTTTACATAGTCCGATATTTCTTGTAGACTTTGCTCATTCCTCTTATTTCTCTGCTGTATCTCTGTAACTGACTTGTTTAGTTGAATGCTGTTGTTTTCAAGCTCTGAGATTCTTTCTTCTGCCAGATCTAACCTATTTTTAAGTCTTTCCATTATGTTTTGTAATTCCTTGAAGGAATTTTTCATTTCCAGAAGTTCTGTTTGTTTTTCTTTTAATATTTCAATTTCTTTAGTGAATTTTTTATTCGTGTCCTACATTGTTTTTGTGATTCCTTTGTGCTGAGTTTCCATTTCATCTTGCATTTCATTGAGCTTCCTTGCAATCCACGTTCTAAATTCTTCATCTGTCATGTTAATATTCTTAAGCATTCCAGTGCTTCTCCTGAGGAACTAAAGAGATTTTGGTTGGTATCCATTGCTAGAGAGCTGGAGCTCCCTTTTGGGGGTGTCCTTTTGCTTTGATTCTTTATACTTCTGGAGTTCTTTCACTGATTCCTTCTCATCTGGAGCAGCTGGTGCTTCTTTCTTTTGTATTTTCTTCTTTTTAAATAATGACAGGCCCAGTTTAATCTCGGAGCCAGTAAGTGGTGCTTGTGGGGGAGAATCGACCACACCCTGTATGACCCAGTTGGTAAATGCAGTAAAAGGACATGCAAATGACCTCCCCATCAGTAGGGGGCGCCTGCCAGGAGGAACAAGCTGCAATATTGTTTTTGAGTCCCATGACAATCTCTAGTTCTTCAGGAGAAGCACTGGAATGTTCCAGGTGGTGGGTGGGCCCTGAACTTCCAGGTGAGTCCTTATTCTCCACATTACCAGGGGTTGGGGGTGGGGAGGCTGGGTGGGACTGGGTTGTGTGAACCTGCCCTCAAACTCCACAAATGCTGGCAAGGGATCTGCTTCAGCAGGGGTCAAAGGTCCCCTCCCCACCTCTGGGCAAAGCTGCCAGGGAGGGCTGAAGTGTCCCCACTCAACCAGAAAGTCTGCATGTGGAGGTGGGGCTTTCTGAGACCCACAAGCCTGCAGTCCGGAGCAGGCCTCGCTCCTTTCCACCCTCCTCTATTCTGCAGTTTCTCCTGAGCCTCTGCCAGTGGGTAGAACCTCAAGCCAGCCAAACTCCTGTGATGACTATGATATGGGCTGGGAGGTTCCCTGCCCAGGAACCTCTCCGGAACTGGGAGCATGGCCCTCATGTGGGAGGAGGGCTGCCCCATGAGCATGCTACAACTACACTGCATTCTCCCCTCTAATATGCCCCTATAGGCACCCACACCTCGTAAGACTAATTCATAAATATCCCCTCTGTGACCCCAGGCAATGTGACCAAAACCTGGGTGTATGGGATCTGGCCAATGGGCCCATCCCCAGGGCCCCAGAGATCAATCCCTGACCATGCTAGGGGGAAGTATGCTGGTTCTGAGTCGCCCATGGGATGCCCAAGGTGGTTCAATGTCCCTCCACCTTGGGACGTGTCCTGCTCTGATGGGGCCACCAGGTAAGCAGCAGCAGGGAGGGCCAGTGGGCAGAGAGTACATGCACCCCTCACAGTACATGCACCCCTCAGTCCACTGCAGGACCCCAAAAGATCTGAGCCCTGGAAGCCTCCATGTGGTGGCTCAATGGTCTCTCCTAGCAGCCACAGGTCGAGGAAGGAAAGGGGAGAAAAAGAGTCTGGGTGGAGGAATTCCACACCACTCTGGTCATCTCCGACCCTCTCTCTGGGAGTCAGTCCACCCAGAATGACTGAGCTCTGTAGTCACACAGATGGCCTGGGACCCATTGGACCCCTGTGGCTCCTGCAGTCTGGGCTGGAGTTGGGAAATGTCTGTGGAGAGATGAGCAAGACGGAACCTGAGGAGTTGAAGCCCCCTGGGGAAGACATAGGCACATGGTAACCAGAGAAGCAATATGGCACCTGCTGTCCGGCTTGGGTCTGTGGGGCAGGAGGCGCCCTGGGGGCACTGGGAGCCTGGTGCCCTGTCCACAAAAAGCTCCCCGTTCACTGGCCTCAGCAGTCTCCAGGCTCGTGTGGGCAGAAGGTTTCTCCAGCAGTTCAGGAGCCCAACAACAATCCGAGATGTGACCCAGGGAGAAATTAACCGCTCTACCTACACTTCTCGCTGGTCTCCAAACCTCTCGGGGCTTAATCTCCACTGATACCGTTTTCCTTCTCATTCTGCTCTGCAACTCTTCCCATGGAGTCTCCTGTAGGTTTGAGCACCCTTCCTGCAGACCCTCATCCAATCTATGTTTATCTGTCTGTTTTTTCCCTTTCATCTAAAACTTCTCCATCTTACTGAGACACTCTGGCTAGAGTGTCTCTGATCTGCTATCTTGGCTCCCTTCCATGAAATTTAATTTCTGACACTGATTGGAGTTTTATCCTGCTATTTGCCATTGGTCTCTGTAGTTGAAGGGATGTCCAGAGCTCTCCTTCTCTGGACTTTCAATACACCTCCTTCCTCCAGGTAAGATGCTCTAAAATTCTTCCACAGGACAGCCAGTGGACATGCCTATAAACCTCTAAACAAGATGAAGCTCTTTGCTTTTTCAAAGCAGGTCTCACAAAGCTTCCTCAAAAGCTGTTCTAACTCCAAATCCCTTCTGCTTCAGCTTAAGCCTCTTGATCGTCCCTTGGAGGAGACAGAGCAAAGCTGTGTGATCTTTGGGTATTGGGTGACAGCAGCCAGTCTCCTTCAAAACAAGCCAGGATGCCGTGTTGCCTGAGAGTGGCACTGGGGCATGAGCTTGAGAGGTCTCTAGAACCTAAAATTGTCTGTGCTCACTTGGATGGGGAAGGGAAGTGATCTCTGAACAGACGCACAATTTGGCTACACACTCTTGCCTCTGTGTTTGTGCCCTTTGTGGGAATGGGTATCAGATGACTCCCAGGACTGTGAGCCACTGTGGGTGAGGATGACAGAGGTGGCCAAGCACATAGCAAAACTTCAGGCCTCTTGACTTCATCTTACATAGGATTAATAGCCAGAAATAAAACCAGAAGGGACCTCAGACACTGACTATGAGGAACAAGGAGTCACACTATTCTTTATTGCATACAAAATTCCAGCCAGATTGGGGTTGTTTCTGGAATCATAAAAAGGGGCCTTTCTTGGAGACAAGAATCACAAGCTGGACTTTTCCTCTAAGTCTGCTCAGGTAGCAGCTGGGAGATTGCAGAGGATGTACTGGTTTGATTCACACAGCCCTTCAGTCTGTGCCACCCACAGAAGCTCATAAACTATGAGTTAGTCACTTGAAGCCAGGCCTAGGTCCTGAATTTGTGTACCCCACTTAAGGATGAGCTGGAGAATGCCAGACTGCTGATGCCTGACCAAGTCAGGTGCTGCTGGTTAGGAAGTGTTCTCTGTGCCCTTGTTCTGAAAAATTCCTTTTAGAAAACCTGGCGAATTCCTTGAAAATCCTGATGTAGAGTTGAGAGAACAACTCTTGCTGAGTTGTACTCACTTAAAGTCTGACATTCAGTGAAACAGAAGATAAGGCTCCTCAGTTCCTTGTAGTTCCGTGGAAACAGAAAGGCTGTCAGAGAGGTGAGAATGCTCAGGGATGGGAGCTCAGCTACCTGGAGCTGCGATGAAGGTACCTGGTGTTTGTGCTCTCCCACCAGAGGTGTGTTTGTATTTTCCTTCTCCTTACTTACTAAGAAAAAATACAACTGTGCATTTTGACTATGGGATTCCCCAAGCATTCACATGCTTCCATCCTTCTCAGGACTAGGTAGCCTCCCAAACCTCTCTAAAGTGTGCTCCAGCTGCAGACAGCCAGATGCATTCCTCATTTCAGAGGGGACAAAAGCTAGGCAGAGGTTATGGGTGGAGGGTGAAGCTCTTGCCATCATGGATTTCTCCAGGTCTGGAATCAAGTCAGCTCCCAGATCAAGGCGAGAAGAGTTCATCTACCCCCTACCGCCTCGCCGTCCCTGTCTTGCTTACAAGGTAGACAGGTCACTTAGTTAAGAACATAGGCTTACAGGCTTCTAATACCAAGATCATGTATTATTTGTGTCACTTTGGCAAATTACCTAAGCTTTTCTCTCTTCTATAATGGGGACGATGGCAGTACCTTTGTCATATAGTTGTTACAAAAATTGTAATAGGCCAGGTAAAATCCACCCAGAGCCTATACATATTAGTACCCTACAAACATTGTTAATAGTGTCATTATTGTTGTCCCCCTTTCCCTGGGACCTCAATACTTTGTCCCACTGTCTCTCTGAGTTTCTTCTAGGATTTCACTCCATTCTCCAAACCCGCGTTCTTTGGGGAAAATTTGTAGAGATGAAAGTAGCCAAGGATAGCTTCCTAATTGGTATTCTGTTGAAATGGGTTATGGTGTGCATTGAGATATTTACCCTGTCAGCACTTGGGGTGATCAGGAAGCTGAGCAGTTGCCCCCGGCTTTGAGCAGCTTCTTGGGGACTCCTTGGAATGCCGCCGGAGCAATGACAACTAGCATGGAAGAGGCTGGGCAGCACGTAGGTTAGAGAGTGCTGACTGTAAGATCATAGAGATAGATGTTCATACTGGGTAAAAAATTATGGTCCATGCAGACGAAGCAGCCCTAAAGGTCTCAGGAGAGGGCTGTTTGTAGTTCCCTGGAGTGGGAGACTCGGGGGTATGTTTGTAATACTGGGAGGTGAGGGGCTGGGCAAGGCAGAGCCCCTGGAGAAAAGGCTTCCCATTCAAACTTTGAAATTATCATTTTTCTTGGCCAGAGTGCCCTGATACCAGTATTTCTTTGCCCAGATTTTCACACGATCTCCCCTTAAGCTTTTTTTTTTTTTACATTCTTCTTCCACCGTAGCTTCCTTGTAGATAAATCATCCTTTCTAGGTTGTTAAAAACATGGAGAATCCTGATTCTAAGAAGCTTCCTTCCTGTTGGATTATTTACCAGCCCTTGTGGGTGGCCCTGGTTACTGAGAAACATCTCTCACTACAAGCCTCTTCAGGATCCCATGAGGACATCCCTAAAGCCTACAACAACCCCTGCTGAGTGTTTTTGACCTTGTCTGAAAAGAAATGTCAAACAAATCTCCTTCAACGCACACATAATTTGATGGGAGTGAAGAAGCCCTACAAAGTAACCCCCCTCACTGACCTGGTGGGCACCTCTCTCTTGATGCAGCAAAGCTGGCCCTGGTGGGGTGTGGCCAGAGGCCCCCGGGTCTTGCATCTCACTCCTCTTCTATGGAGTGTCTCCGAGAAATGTGTTTGGGGGAAAGCTCGACTCAAACAAAAACAGGGTCCCCAAGTCTCCATCTCATAGCCACTGGGAAAACAGGACCTTATTGGCTTTAAAAAAAAAAAAAAAAAGTCCAAACCTAAAAATAAAGAGAAGCCACTCAAAATGTAAGAACTTCTCACCAAACTGGAGTGAGGCATCAAAGAAGTAATTTTTGTTCAAAGAAAGAAGCAGTACTTTATTTTACACATCAGGGGAGAATCTTCTGGAACTCCTTATCTTGTGGGTTGGCTCCAACTGAAAATCTAAAGATGCTGTCGAAGTCAGTGAATTTTACAAGGTCATTAAGCAGAATTGTTTTTAAACCAGCACTTACTTAACATCTAATATGTGCCAGGGATCTTACAAGGATATTACTTAATATTCTTTGTTTGATTTTATTTTCACAACAATTCTGTAAGTTTGGAGCTATTGCTGTTCCCCATTCATAGATGAGGCTCATATAGGTTAAAGAACACATCTAATTGCATGCAAACCTGGGAGTCACACTGATATCCATCCAACTCCAAAATCTGTGATCCTTTAACTATTCTGCATTATTTTTCTAAGGCAGATGAGAACATATGGCACAATTGCTTACCTTTGTAAATTGGTATCAGCTAAAAGGGCAAGACTGTCATTCATGAATTCCCTTGCACTCTTGTGTCCATTCCTTTACAAGTATTTAGGGAATGACTTCTCTGTTAGGCACTGTGTCCTTGGTCACAACATATCTCTTTGGTCTCTGGTTTAAAATAGGGCACTAGGTTAATACCTAATATAAAGGAAATGCTTTGGATCCATGACTCACATCAAGGCAGTAGAAAGAGATGGATATGAAGAGCCAGAAGCCCTTGTATCCTAGACTTATCTCTGTCCACTGAATTATTTCAATTTGTATCATCAGTATATTTTCTAATCAGTGGTGCAGGGCATTCTGGTGTGGTTGACGTGGCTTTTCAGTGGCTAAGGATTGCCTACAGTTACCTGTCCCAAAGCCCTCTTGTGGGTAAAAACATCATCTGCATACACATGCATGCACTGTACCCTCTGTATAGTAAGGAGCATGAACTATCATGGCCCCAGCAAAGCCAATCGGTAGCCGTGTCTGTGCACTGGAACCCAGCTCCTGACTGAACATTTCCCCATCAGCCCTTCTATCTTTCTCTTGAAGCAGCATCTTTCTTTCTCCTTTCTTCTGGATCATTCTCCTCAGCATTCATACATGCCATGATTTCTCCCATATTAAAAAAAAATAGCTTCTTTTGACTCCACTCCTCTTGCAGTCACCTCCATTTCTCTCTTTCCTTTCAGAGCAAAACTCTGAAAAGTTATCTATCCTCACTTTCTCCCATTTCTCACCACCCATCCTCTGTTTAACCCACTCCAATCAGGAGTTTTTCCTCCTGCCATTCCACCAAACCTCTTATCACAATCACCCTAAACATGACAGTCATTTCTTACCCTGCTATACTATTTGACCTGTCAACAACAACGTTTGACCCAGTAGATTGTTCCTCCTTGAAACACATTCTTCACTGGGCTTCCAGGACACCATATTCGCGAGTTTTCCTTTCAAGTTTTCAGCTACTTTGTCTAAAGTCACTTTTGTTGATTCCTCTTCCTCTGGCCCACCTCTAAATGTTGGAGTGCAGCAGAGCTCAGTCCCTGGGGCTCTTCTATTTTCTACCTACACACACATTGCCTTGTTGAGCCCATCCAGTTGTGGTTTTCCACGCATCACCAATGCATTCTTCCCCCTCCGTTCCAGATCCACATACTCATTTTATGCCTGTGCGAGCTACTGGATCTTTAATAGGCATCACAAAGCCAATGTCTCCAAACACAAGCACCTGATCTTCCCTCCCAAACTCTCCTCTTTGACACCTCCTGCGTCTCAGTTTATGGCAACTCCATTCTTCCGGTTGTTCTGGCTCGAAGTCTTGGTGCTGTATTTGCCTCTCTCCTTTCTCTCTCTCACCCTATCTGAGCTGCCCAAATGTTCTCTCAGTCCTACTTTAAAAATATATCCAGAATTCAACCACTTATCACAACCCCCACTGTCACTCCCTGGGCCCCAGCTTCTATCATCTCTTGCCTGCATTATTTCAATAGCCTCCTCATTCTTTCCCTGATTCTGTGCTTGGTCCCTGATCCTCTGTTTTCAACATAGCAGTCAAGGTGATCCTGCTCAGAGCCCTCTGGTGCTTCCCAGGTCCCTCAGAGTGAGAGCCCAAGTCCTCACATTGTCCCACTGGGCCCAACCTGATCTGGCTTCCCAGGTCCTCTGTGACCCAGTCTCCTTCTACTGTCTGCTTGTTAATTTTGCTCCAGCCACACTGATGTCCTTGATGTTTCTTAAATACTCCAAGCACATTCCTGCCTCAGGGCCTTTGCACTTGCTCTTCTCTCTGTGTAGAATGTTCATGTAGCCAGCTCCTTCACTTCCTTTTAGGTCTTTACTCAAATGTCACTTTTTTAGTAAGGTGTTTTTTTTTTTTTAGACAAACATCTCAAATTTTATAGCCCACATTCAAATTTTTATAACCCCCTTTCATTCCCTCCTTTATTTTGTTCTCCAAATAACTTATTACCACCTAATACCATATAGTTTACTTATTTACCTTTTACTGTATATTTACTTATTTATCTTGTTTATTGTCAGTCTCCCGAGTAGACTGTACACCAAATGAGGGCAGGGATTTTGGATGGTTCTATTTATGACTGTAATTTCAGCACTTAGAGAAGTACTCGGTATATTGTATATGCTCAAAAAGTATTGGATGAACAAATTGGATATTTGGAAAAGGAAGAAGAGCTTAGACCAGAGAAACTGCCTACTGCACAAAAGTAACCTGGAAAACACCAAAATATATAGACAGCCGCTTCTAAAATTCTAACACTGGAAATGTACTAAATGCTATGTTCTATACCTCTGAATCTTGTCCATAAAGTGCTTAATAAAGCAAAATACTTGCTATTCTCTTCTGGGGACTGGGAGGGGAAAATTGCAAATATTGCAAAAGCATAAGGTAAAGGCCAGTGATAAATTAACTAGGCTATTGCTTATTGTGCTTTAATATCAGCAATAATAAAACACAATACAAGCCTTGAATCAAGTGTCATTATGGGTTTTCATCAACCCAAGCTGTTTCTAGAGACAGTTTAGTTCTGTTTCCTCTTCCAGGAAAACACGCAGGCAAATGTTCGGGTGCTAACACTTCCTAGCAACTGACATGGGAAGCCCAAAGAAGGTGACAGAGCATGAGGGTGCACCCAGATGGAAACTGATTTCTCTTCTTAATGGTGAGTTTCACACCAAACAACGGGCCCATCTGACCCAGGCCCATGGGTCAACAGGCCCATTAGCATCTGAGAAGTGGGTGCTAATTGTGAGGACTTACTGGATCAGCCACAAGGGAAATCTTCTGTGGGGAGGTAGGAGTATGGGTGGTGAGAAAGAGAAAACTAAAACTGCATGTGAGTGGATGTAAGGGGGCAGACGGTCCTAACACCCAGACTTTGCACTTTAAGCCACCCCTACCCAACCCCACGCTTTGTAGCTGACAGTCAGCAAAGGCATGACTTGTACTGCATCCCTTACCAGTTGTCACCTCTGCACACCAGAAGTCTTGCTTCTGTTCACACAGGCTCTGGCCAGATCCTGACTGTCAGCCCCGACCCACAATGTGGCCCTGCCCTACCTGAGATTTCCCCATTCCCATGCAGGTGTTGTAGGAGGACTTCAGGCCAGGCTTTTCGTCTGGGTCTCCCCCTGTCCTGCCTCCTGAACACAGGACATCCACCTCCGTCCAGCCACAAAACGCAAATCCCCACAAGTGAAAGGAAAAAGAAGTCCGGGCCAGATGACTCTCTAGCAGGACTCTGCGTGTGCACCTTTGGCAGGGAGAATATGTAACTCGGGCAGCCAGGGTCACCTTATCTTACCAGCATCTCCTTGTTCTGTGTCTAATTCAACAAACTCCATGGCAACGTGGGGCCTGCTCAGCTTACCTGACCTTCCTGACCTCCCTGTTAACAGCTCTCTCACTTAGCTGAGTGTGGTGGAGTCTCCTTCCTCCCGTAGCCTGACCTCCGCATTACATGGCAGTGACCGGGGTGGCCTCTCCCGGACAAGACGGCCGGGAGGGAACCGCAGAGGAGAAATTCGAGCCTGTGGGGTGGGGATGAAGGGTGGGCCACAAGTCTCTGCTCTTAGAGCAGCCCTGGTCTAGAGGGCTGTGGTTCAAGTGAAAACAGTGACTGGTGTTGACAGCTTGCATTCAACAAGAATCTGATATCACGCATGTTCTAAGATTATTTTTAAATTTGGGGGCAACAAGCACAGTGGGTCAATGTTCATGTCACTCGGGACACCTGACAGCTACATGTGAAAACACACCCTTTGTCCTTCCTGACCCACAACCCAGCTGGACACTTAATAGATGGAATTTGGCACCTTCTTCTCCCAAACTCAGGCTTCCCAGAGCATGACAAATACTGTGATGCGCTGATTGGAAGACAGTAACTGGCCATTTCATAGGGCCACTGATTCATGCTCAGCTTTGGATCATTATTCTTTTTCATAAGGAATATTCTTTTCATTGTGTTATTTTTCCTGTTGTTTTTATTTCATCTTTGTAAGAGCATTAGACAATTTTGGAAGCACACAACGTCCCGAAGCAAGGCAGTAAACGTGTTAGAGATAGTGGGTCCTCCTGAAGACAGTCACACCTGAGTGCCGAGAGGATAAAGGACCTGGGTGGTGTCCCGATGTGATCCCAGGTCCCCTGGCTCCAAGTCCAAGACTTTCCCACCAGCTGGCATGTTCCAGGAGTGGTTTGATCTGCAGAATGTGGGTATGTGTGCGACAATGAGACCAGTGATGAGGGGACTCCATGGGGCTGTGCGTGTTCAATTGATGTCAAGGACTCTGGGTATCACTGCATCCCTACTCCTTTCCTCGAACAGCCCCCCTGGACAGAATCGATCTCTCCTGCCTCTGTCCTCCTGTACCATGTAATTCAAAAGTGCTAGGAAAACACTTATAAGATTGTAGTACAGATTGGTGTAAAAGGATGGCTTGGCTGAGACTAGAATATGACAACTTGGGGGTTAAGCAGCACTCCCCCGGAGGCCTTCTCGGTGCTCGAGGCATAGAAAATCACTCTGACGGTCACAAAAGGTTCAGGGACTCTGCTACAGGTGTCAGGCGACATCCTGTGATTTCCCTGGGGCCGAGGAGCTCCATGGGAAATAATCTGAGCCTTTACTTTATTTGGAATTCAGAGCTTCATAGACATATCTGATGGACTGAACAGGGAGGGGTCCCCACAGAAATAAAAGAAAATGGAAGGCTGTAGAAAGAAATCTCTATACGTGAATAACGAGTCTGGCAGGATGAGCTAGGCTCACCCTGGAGGGAACAGGGGACCCAGTGTCATGGGAGGCTGTTCTGGAAGCTGGCTGCACCTTCTCACCCTCCACCTCCTCCAGTGCAGCTCTGCCCCTGCGGGAGAAAGGAGGAGGCAGGAGCCCTGTGTGATTATGTGCCCCGGCCCCTCTGCTGTGGCCCACCCCAAAAGACTGTCCCTTTCCCCACCAGTCACAGAGAGAGTCATCAGTGGAGTTCAGCTGGCAGAGCCATCAGGAGACCCCTAACCACACAGAGGTTGTGGAGGGGAGGAGAATGCAATTTGCCTCCCGAAGCTGTGTGCAAGCCAGTGACCGGCTTCATGGGCTTTCCTGTCAAACGCTGTTAGAGCCATCCAAGTTCCAGAGATCTACAGAAAAGTAACGGCAAGACCACGTGGACCAACAGAGTCCCCAACATGGCTTACGTGTGACAGGCCCCAGCTCTCTGGGGGCACTCCTATAGAGACACCAGGAGTAGGAAGGCTGAGGCCTGGGTGGGCACAAGTAAAACTCTTAGAATGGTTGAACTGAGGACTTCCAAGCTGAGGTTACACGTTTTGTGTGACCTCTCCCTCTAAGCTGTCAGGCTCCCAAGACAGGAAGCAGGTCTCCCTTGTCTTTATAGGGCGAAGGTGCCTAATGATGATGACAGACGTTCGTGTCCACAGGTGAGAGCCTCTTTCTTGCCTCTGTGTTGTTTTAAAAGTTAATTTATTTTTTAAATTGTGAGAAAATACATATAACATAAAAGTTACCTTTCTAACCATTTTTAAGAGTACATTTCAGTGGCAGTAAGTGCCTTCATGCTGTTGTGGAACCATCACCACCATCCATCTCCAGAACTTCATCATCCCAAACTGAAACTCTACACCTGTCAAACACTAACTACTCACTCCCCCATCTCTCCAGCTCCCAACAACCACTGTTCTCCTTTCCGTCTCTATAAATTTGACCACTCTGGGTACCTGCTATACGTGAAATCATGCAGTATTTGTCCTTTTGTATCTGACTTATTTCACTTAACATAATGTCCTCAAGCCTTATCCCTGTTGGAGCACACATCAGAATGTTCTTCCTCTTTAAGGCTGAATAATATTCCTTTATACATATACACCACATTTTGTTTACTCATTTGTCTGTGATGGAGACTTGGGTCACTTCCATTTTTTGGCTACTGTGAATAATGCTGCTCTGAATAAGGGTGTCTAACATTTTCCTCTGTGTTGTTTTATACATTATTTCTTTATGCCCCATCCCATCACCCTCTCAGCTCTCTTTACCTGACTAACTCTTGCCCATTCTTCTGATCTCTCCTTAAAAGTCACTTCGTCCAGGGATTCTTCCATGACCATATAGACCAATGTTTCCTCTGCCAGGTCCTCCCACAGCTCATCACAACACAGTTCACTGGAATTGCCTTTTTGTCTTCCCCACTAGCCTGTTATCTTTCTATATAAGGGGCCCTGCCTGTCCAGACACCATTGTATTCATTTTTACTTTTTGCACAGACAGGGTCTCACTATGTTGCCCAGGCTGGTCTCGAACTCCTGGGCACAAGCGATCTTCCTGCCTCAGCCTCCCAAAGTGCTGGAAGTGCTGGGATTACAGGCGTGAGCCACTCCACCCAGCCACCATCATAATTTCAAAGACCTAGCACTGTGTCTGAACCATAGAAGCCCTAAGGAAATTCTTGAATGTAAGAACATATTCAGCAAACCAGGCAGGGAGGAAGTGTGCAATGTGTACATCTGCAGGCAGCCTTGAAGGCTCCCGTTCTTTCGGGGCACTTCTCCCCATTTGATTGTGGTCCCTCTTCTAAGTATTTACAGAGTGCTTGTTATGTGCCCTGAGGATGTGCAAATGCTTTATAAGTTGTGCCCTCTGAATTCCTAGTTCATCCAGGCCAGTTGAGGAGACAACAGATTAACCTGGGGAACACCGTGAGGCAGAACGTGGTGGAGTAGCAAAATGAGTGGCACATTCAGAAAAGGGAGATTGCATTAGTTTCCCGTGGTTGCTATGACCAACCACCACAGACTTAGTGGCTTAAAACAATTCAAATGTCTTTTTTCACATTTCTAGAAGTCGGAAGTCTGAAAGTCAAGGTATTGGTGCAACTGCATTTCTTCTGGAGGCTTCAGGGGAGAATTCATTTCCTTGCCTTATGCAGCATCTAGAGGCTGCCTGCACCCCTTAGCTCATGGCCTCTTCCCCCGTCTTCAAAGCACGACATCCCATCCTCTGCTTCTCTTGTTCTATCTCCCTTTCCTGACACTGACCCTCCTGCCGTCTTACCAGGACACTCATGGTTACGTTGAGCCCATGCATACAACCCAGGATGACCTCCCCTTCTCACCGTCCTTAACCGGCCCTACCTACAAAGTCCCATGTGCCAAGAAAGGTATTAAACACATTCACGGGTTCCAGGGAGTAGGGTGTGGACACGGTTGGGGGGCTGAGATCCATGGGCCACACTGGCGAGGGCAGATGTCGGTGAGGGTAGGACATGCCTGGGCACCTCCAGCAGATTTGGGAAAGCTGAGAAGACCCCTCAGCTGAAAAGGGTGCAGGACGTAAGTATAGCTTGGGGGGTAGAACTCTGAGGCTGTGGCTGCATGGGAGAAAAAGGTTTTGGTAAAGGAGATGTTTGAGGTTGCGTGGGAGCTGGGGACATTTGTTCAGATTTCCGAGGGCCCTGACTGCGAGGCAGAGCCATCTGGCCCTGGCCTGCCGGTCATAAATACCCTTGGCAGTTTCTGTGTAGTGTCCTGCACCCTCTCAGCTGGCTCCGCTCTGCACCACCTCCCAACATCCTCTTTTACATGCTTTTTAATGAGCACTAAGATGGAAGTGGAATAAATCTCCTCAGATCCTTACGTGAGCATTTTAGTGGCTGTTGCCCTGAAGCTATAGGTAACAACGAGTAAATAAAAGTGACACCCAGGAGCTGGAGGGCCTTGGTTCAGAGAGAAGTGCTCAGTCCTGAAGTTTGGTGGCCAGCACGGGACCTGCTTCCGAGAGAAAACTGTGCAGCCAGCTGTTTCTAGAGAGCCCAGGAGACGACAGAAGGTGTCCTGTGTCCCCAAGGATGTACCTCTGCGTTCCTGCCCTCATCAGCAGGTTGGAGAAGCAGACCTGGCTGCGGGTGGGGGTGGGCTCTTCTTGCTACGATTTCCTTTTCCCTTGTCCTCAGCCTACGGGTAGGGCCGGGAGGATACAGCAGCTGCTTGTGCTGCGGTGAAGGTCTCAGCGCTTTCTGTTGCTGGAATGCCCCCTGCACCACCTGGTTAGGGGCTTTGGGGAGGTGGGGGCAGGGTGGGCCCTGGGCAAGAGCTCATGGTGCCTCCAGCACCCTCCCCCTCTCCCCCACCCTCCTTCCAGCAGCAGCCAGACACCCAGGCCACCTCCTGGTCTGTCTGCTCTGACCCTTGAGGCCTGTTTACGTCTCGCCTGGCCCAGATTTCCAGAGTGACGCTGGGATCTGAAAACTGTTGGTTCCAGCCCTAAACTCCTTTCTAGCTGAGAGTCTGCCTCCCTCTGGCAGTCTGAAAGCAGGCAGTCAAGTGTACCCTGGCCCCGAGCACCTTCCCTTCCTCCACAGCCAGGGCACGGCCACTCACGTCAAAGCCATCCACATCTTTTTGGTGCAGAAATCACCTTCTAACTGCCCTCCCTGTGTCTACCCTCCATCCTCTCCAATTAATTCTCTCGTGGCAGAATTAAAACATAAAATCAGATCACACCATCTGCCGTTCAAACACTCCAGTGGCTCATCCTGGTCCTCAGAGTGGAATCCAGCTTCCTCCGTAGCCTGCTGGGCCTGGCACCATCCCTCTCGGTGACCTCCCCTCCCCCACTCTCCCAGGTCCCTCCCAGCTGCCCTTCTCGTCCTGAGATACATTAGGGTTACTCCCTCCGCAGGGCAGGGCCTTCATCCTCGCTACCATCTCTGCCAGCAACACCCTTCCTCCAAATCTCAGATTTCCTCCCTTTACTCAGGCCTCTGCTCGGATGTGACCAACTCCCGGGGCCCTTCCCCGGCCACCCACATCTGACATAGAGCTCCCTTCCTCCCACCCCGCATCATTTACCTTCAGGGCATTTGCTCACACATGACATTCATTGTCTGACAGCGCATCTGTGTTCCTCTGTCCTCCCCACAGAAGGTAAGCTCCATGGTGCCCGGCTTTTATCTCCTTCAGCACTGTGTGCCCAGGGCCTGGCACAGTGCCTGCCCAGAGTAGACAGGTGGTAAATATTTGTTGAATGAATAGATGGAGGAATTATTTACTTCTGAGACAGTGGCTAAGGCCGTTACATGATCGGTGGACAATGTTTATGCCTTGCCCCTGGGAGCTCACAGCTTTCTGAGCAAAATATATATGACATTTACAGAGTGAAAAAAAAATGATACAAATAAGGTATGCACAAAGTAGCATGAAAATGTGAGTGAGGTGATAATTAAGGTCTAAGGAACCGTTAGAGAAAGGAGATGAATTTGAACTTGAGTTGAGCTGCCTACTCACCAGTTGATGGTCTCTGAATCATTCTTAGGACTGATTGGTTGCAGATAAGTCTTTGGCATCAGCTGTAGCCATCAGGGATAAATTTGCACAGAGTTGTCAAAGATGCCTACAATCCAGAAGGTTGGTGGAAAGATGTTGGGGTCTGATACTGGCCCCCAGAGACTTCCCCTGGTGAAGCTGGTGGCCTCCTCAGGCCCTGATGAGGGCCCAGGGTAGGTGACCACTGTTCCTAGGACCTCTCCAGAGCAGAGCTCCCAAAGGACCATATTCCATGTGTTGCCCAGCTTTGAAGATGAACAGTTAGGGCTCCAGATGCTCACCTTGTGGTGGCCGCTGACACAGAGGGCCTGGCCCTGTGATACAAAGAATTGTCCCAGCTGTGCCATCCTGGGTGCTGGAGGCTGGCGTGCAGGATATCAGAGAAACCTCTCCCAGCTGGAGAGAGGAGGTTTCTCCAGGCTACCGTGTGTCTCTTTCAAGAGTCAGTAGAAGCACTCTGGTGCAACCTCGCAGGTGGTATCATTCTCCAGTGTCAGAGGAGCCCCTAACTTGCTAGCACTATGACAGCTCCCCAGAAGCAACGGTGCTGCTGAGGACACCCCAGTGCTGAGGCTCATTCACGGCGCTCATAAAGCACCACCGCTACCTCCCCCTGGTCAGCAAGGCTGTCCCCAAGTAGTCTTGCCCACCCAGGTTGGGCTCTGGAAACAGCACCAGCTCTGAACATAAAAGAATGTATTGAAAGTCACCCCTTACTTTTCCCGGAGGTTTTCACAGACGTTATGTAATTTGGTTCTCACAGCAACCTGGGAAGGTGGAAGAGTCATGTATTTTTACCGTGTTTTAATTGGTATTTTTCCCATTACAGTTTATTATAGAAATTCTCACATATATCAAAAGGCACAATGAATAAAATAAAAATCATATGTAATCTCACCATGCAAAGTATCTGTGTTGGTGTGTCTTCCACTGGGCTTTTTTTTTCTAAGACATGAATGTGTTAACAGATGTCAATTCATGGATCATTCTGTGCCCCCCAAAATCCAGCTAAGATTAGCTCAGATTCCCATATCATGGCCCATGGAAGTGTGTCCAAAAATTCCTAGAGAGGCTCACAGTCTCACTCCTCTATCCCATAAAGCTTCTGAGTTGCAAGCCACAGACCAAACTCAGGCAAAAATGAAAGTTATCAGGCAACATGGGATATCTCACTGAATTGAGAAAAAAAAAAAACTAAAGATATAACCTCAGAAAGGACAGAAACCAAAGTGTAAAAAATAATGAGTGGTTGAGAGCCTACTACCATTATGATAAATGAACTTGGGCTTATTTTGGTTTTCCTTTCAATCCAAAGATTCCACTCAAGATTCAGATTCCAGGAAAGTATCTGATTGGCCTAGATTGTTTAATCTGCTCGCAACTTGGCCATGACAAGGCCGGGGACTGACAATCCCACCAAAACGTCATTCAACAGCAGACATTGGTCAAATGGGGTTGCTATGTATTTCCAAGTGGAACAATGGAAATTTGACTCTGGCTGTACTTGTCTCAAAAAATTTTTAATCATTAATCTGTGGGCAGTGGATCTTTGTGTGTATGTCTTTCTTTCCATGGAATACTCTTTCTTTCCCTAAGCTCACTTGACTTGGCCAACTCCCATGCATCCTTTTTCGTTTAGGTCTCAGCTTATACATTTTTACTCTGAGACATCTTCCATGATCTCCAATCAAAATATAGGTTAGGCTCCTCTATTTTGTGTTCCCAGAGCACCATGCTGGTCTTCCTATATAAGCTGTGTAAGTTCCTGGAGGGCTTGAATACTGTTGATCTACAGGACCTAACGTAGGAACTGGTATGTAGAAGGTGCACCAAAATATTGTGGATTGTCTTGTCTGACATGAAAGAAATGTCCCCAGATATGCCTATAGAAGAGGAAAAAGAAGGCAAAGGGAGCTGGAATTGATCGCAGAGGGGAAAAGACACACGGATGAGGAGAAGCAAGAACATGGTCACGGGAATGAGTATCGCCACACACAAGAAACCCACACACCTACACACACTGCCCCAAAGGCACAAAAGGCAAAGCAATGGGTAAGAATTTTATGGATATAATTGTAGCTTGAAGCAATTGGCCAAACTGTGGATTCTAGGAGGGTGGGCCTGAAGGTAGCACTTAGTAGGAGTGTTGCAACATTTAGCCAGAAGACTCAAGGGGTTTCACGTTCATTTTCAGTTATCTGAAGAAAGCCAGGAATGTGGGACATGGAAAGAGGTGCATGGGCTCTACCAAGGTCCAGACCAAAAATGACAAAGTTAAATTTTGTGGGGCTGCTTGGTTAATGTGTTATTCTATGCCTGTAATGCTCACAAAACATGTGTGAAAGGTTACCACCCAAACTAATGTGATAGATCTTCTCAGATAAGATAATAAGAGCAGCTGACATTTACGGAGTGCTCATCATGTGCCAGGTACTATGCCAAGGCACTTTTCATAAACAATCTCACTTGAATCCTGGCTTGGTCAATGGCCCTTGTACCCTTTCTGAGATTGCTTCCTGTATTGCAGCAGCTGGTGAAAACTACATGTCCCAGAATGCTTTTCAGCCATAATCTGGATGTGATTTTGGTTCATTCAGTCAGGGGTTGAAACTTGAACTCCTTACTGAGCTAAGCAGGGAGATAAGGAGTGGTAAGTGAGTCATCCATTTTCCTAATGCAGATCCAGTTGGTCTCACAGTTGGACCTTGGAGTTAGGAGTTGTGACAATAGCTTCCAGATTGCTGCATTTCAGGTGTTCTCTGTGGCAACGATTCTGGTGGCTTCCTAATCCTTGGATTACATCTAGGGTGATGTGATCCTGAATTCAGAAGTTTGGACAGTGACCTCCTGTTTCCCCAGCTTTCTGACTGGTAGCTGTAGGCGTTTTCTTAGTGGGTCAGTGCAGAGGTGGTATTTTGAAACTTGTTTGTAAAGGCTGAGCCCACAGCTTGCTCCTCCTACCATCCAACAATTTTGTAAGCACCTGATTCCCTGTATTCACTCCTTTTCTGCTTAAAGTGCCTGTAGTGTTTCATGTTTCCTGCAGCTGAACTTTGACTGAGCTACATAGTATTTTTCCCAATTTCACAGGTGAGCAAACTGAGGCAGAGGAAAAATTACACAGCATCTAAGATCACAGAACTAGTAGGCATAGAACTGGGTTTTGAACTTAGGAAGTAATTTTGCATGGGTTCAATACCTATTCATGACCATACAGTTAATTTATGCTTTCATCCCTCAATTAGTTAGTGGACACCTGCTATGTGCCATGCAATTTGTTAATCTCTGGGGATATTATAGTAAAAAACAAAGTGGAAAATTCTTCATTCCACTTCTCCTGACTTGTAATATAAAGTAAGATAGTTATAAGTACATTTAAATAGGGAGATATTTTGCTACAGGCTTGCATTGGAAGGAGGCATGTAGCTTTCAAAAGCAGCCAGTCTGTTTCAAAAGCAGCCAGTCTGTATCAAAAGCAGCTTGTAAAAGAGCTGGTTGCTAAAGGGATTCAATTCAAATTTTGGTTTACACATAATTCAGTGAAAATATTGATAAGAATGAAAGAAGGAAGCTAGGAAGAAAGGAAGGAAAGAGTGAGTTAGTAAATAGGTTGGCATCCTTTTATTTCAGGAAGCTCTTTGATCTGTCTCCTGCCCACCCTGCATCCCCAGACCAGCTGCATTAAGTGACTTTAGCACTTTCATTCCTATTTAGGATTCTGCCCTATGGATAAAGAAGGTGGTAAATTATGAGTAGGGGACTTGAAAGGAGATAGCTTTTCCCCCCTGGATATTTCTTTCTAGTGCTGAGATGGGAAGAACTTGGTAGTTAGGTCATGTGAGATGTCTGAGCACTGCTGACTGAGAAAGAAAACTCTTGAGAAGCAAAAGACTCTCCCAATAGAGGCTTAATCTGCTGTTGGCAGAAGAAAGACTCCAGGGACATTAATATCTGGTGCGGTCACAGAAGCACTGGAGCCATAAATATGCCCCGGGAAGGAATTTTGACTCCAAGTTTCAAGATTGAGAGTGATTTGAAAGAAATGTACTCAAGGTTAGGGAAAAAACCAGGGTGAGATAATCGATAATAATGAATAATTAGTTAGAGAGAGACCCAAAGTTTCCTGGGGGATTAGGTTTTATTTTCTTTAAAGACTTGTGCTTTTGGACTATCAACATCTCTTTTTGACATATATTTATTTAAAGAATCATCTTTTACAAGAGCAAGAGGCTATATCTACTAGGTGCCAAGATGCCCAGTCCACATGTTTATCCCCAAAATAACCAGAAGGCATCGTGTCCTAATGCTGGCCAGGACCAGGGAGGAAATAAAGAATTTTGTGTGTGCTGGATTTGTGGGTCTAAATGTAAAAATGGCAGCAACATCATAGATTTTGCCAGAAAACTGGATAAAAAATTACTCTAAAAGGAAATTTTGAGGCAAATGGGGACTTGGAAGATGCTCAAGTGAAGCATATGTGTCAGGTAGATGGTTTCATTTGTTTTAAGGAAACAGGGATCTATGATCCTTTGCTGTCAATTCATCAGTTGACATTTTCAGACACTTGCTATATATCACCGAGGAATTTCTCCTTCAATCACTCAACTCAATTCAAAATGTAGAGACATGATGAACTCCTACTATCCATCAATAAAATATGTATTCACTTCCTACTATGTGCTGGGTTCTAAGGGATACAAAAGAGATGTCATATAACTGACGTGGGAAAATGAACATAAATGAAAAACGTAAAAGATAACTGTTCCTTCTCCTCCCCTTCCTGAGGGAGAATTATTCTTTTTTGCCCCATTGAAGTCAGACTCTGCCTTGTGACTCTGGCCAATGAAGTGTAAGGAAAAATGATGTGTGTCACTCCCAGGCAGAAGTTGCAAGAGCCTGTTCTTGCTTTGCCATAGTCTCGTTTGCCTTTGCTGTGATGACGGGCAATGTTACAGTAACAGCTCTTTTGTCAGCCTGGTTCCTGGAGTAGAGCAACATGAAGTTGATTCCTTACTGTGCTCTGAGAGTCACGTAACAAAAGTGAGAAATAACCCTGTGCTTTTGTAAGAAGCAATGTTTGAGATCACTTGTTACCATAGCATAATTTAGCCTAATCTGACTTACACAAGACACCTCTATAAACCTAACATTTATTGAGTGCTTACTATATCCTGGGCACTGTGCTGAGGGCTTTATATGCATTATCTCATTGAAGTCTCATAAAAACACCATGAAGTATATATTCCTTCTATTTTATAGATGTTGAACTGAGTCCCAGAGCCAAGTTCAGACTGCTGTTATTTAGTGCTGGAGTTGAATTGCAGAATCTGGTTTGCTTGGATCCAGAGCCCATGAGCTTAACTACTATGCCATACTGTCACATATAGCAGACTGAATAGAACTGCAGATCAAAAAGGAATTTTTGGCAAAGACTGTAAGCTCTCTGGGCAGTTGAGAGGGGGAGCAATCCATGAACATTAGAACTTCTTGGGAAGAGCTTTATGGAGGAGGTGAGATTTGAAAGATGCATAGATTGTAGACAGAAGAAAAGGAAGCTGAAATGTTCTCTGACCTTTTTGGAATAGAGAGGGAGAGAGAGGAGACCTCATCTGTCTGGGTGAAATAAGGCAACACAATGGATATGCCAAACCCCCGGAAATTAGTTTAGTCTACCCTTAAGAACTTCACAGTCAGAGAGGGGCGATAAGGCATTTACCCAAATTACTATCATAATTCAGGCAAGCTCCATTAGGAGGCATGCTGGAGTTCTCTATAAAATGTGTTAAGATGTATCAAACCAAGACTAAGCAGAAATCTCTTCACTAGTGCAAGATCTGGGTTTGGAAAAAGAAGCCTGCTGCAGAGAAGACAGTCCAGTGATCAGATGCAATAACCCCCCAGCACATATCAGTCTCTATCCCAAATCTGGAAGGTGCTGGTATAGAAATAACACAACTAGACCGGTGGAAGATGACAGGAGAAATAATTCTCTTATTGCCCATGACAATTCCTAGCCACACTTGACATGAAGGGATACGGAGGCACCAAGGCTATTTCTGTACATCCTGCCTCTCTGGTACTGGCTGAGGCATGGGTTGAGTCTAAGGCTTCATGGCAGCCTCAGTGGGTGAGGCATATACAAAAGTGTTTCTGGGTTCTTCAACCATCACCTCCGGAGATTCTGATTTAGGAGGTCTGAAGTGACATCCAGGAATCTTCGTTTTTTGCCAAGTACTCATGTGATCCCAATGTTGATGGTCTTTGAACTTCATTTAAAAAGAAACAGGTGGCCATGCCCTAGACAGTGGGCATTGCACTCATTATGTGTGTATACACCCATCCCCTCCCTCCCCCCACATCTGCCCAACACCCGATCAATGTTATTCCTAAATGTGCTCTTAGGTGATGATCAGTGAAATCGATTTGATGGTGAGTACATGTGGTGCTTATTTTTCCATTCTTGGGATACTTCACTTAGTAGAATGGGACCTAAACTTTTGTACCCCCAAAATATGCTGAAATAAAAAAAGTTAATATTGATATGTGAAAAAAATAAAGGTACTTTTCCACTACTAATAAACATAGAAATATTCACTATGAAAAAAATAAATTAATAAAGAGAAACAGGTGGCAATAACACAAAAATAAATGCAAAGGAATATTTTTCTGGAAGTTAAGGAAGGCCTGCATTAAAACTAACTGAAATACAAGGAATAATGTGATATGTTCCTTGAAAGAGATACACAATGTTTTAAAACTTCAGTGATGAAAAGCGAAGAGAATTCAATGATGAGCAAAAGGGAATTGGGAAGGGGTGGTCCACGAACCTCTGAAGTTGCATGCAAATGTTGTGTTTGCTCATTTGCCTCTTTTCTGAACAAAATCTATATTTCATCAGATTTTCAAAGAGGCAATAATTCAAAATGTTTAAGAATCACCAAGTCAGAAAGAGTGCCATTTCCACTGAACTGTAAAAGGAGGCTGGAATTTGAGCGAGCAGAAATGGCAGTCTCAGCAACAGAAAAGGCATGAGCAAAGGTGCAGAATCAGAAAAGCAAAACACCTGTTCGTGGTGCAGTCAGTTTGGGTAGAGTGTGAGATGCTTACAGGACAATTGTGGGAAACAGTGCTGGGGAAGCAGGCAAGGGAAAGGATACAGAGATCCCTGAAGGTCGGTTATTCGCAATGTAGTAAGAAGCCATTGAAGGCTTAGGGGCAGAAAAATGACGTGTTGAATCTGTGCTTTAGAAAGATAAAACCACCATGTGTGCAGGCTGGATTGCAGAGTAAAGAGAATGGTGGAGATTATGGATAGCAAGCTATAACTGGTCCTAGCAAGAAGACTGAGTAAGTGAAAAGCAGGAAATAGAAACAAGACATGTTCTTAAAGGATTGATAATACTTGACAATTAATTGGATGTAGGGTAGAGTCAAGGATGACCAACGAAGGTTGACTGGCAAAGAGCAAGGGTATATCATTTACAGGAAAAGTTACGTCAGGTGGAATAACAACAACTAACATTTTTTGAACCAAAACTATGTTCCAGGTACTAAGTGTGCTACTTAGGTGTATTATCTCTTTTAATCTTCTCAAGAACTCTTTGAAGTGGTTATTTTTATTTTCCCATTTCACAGATGAGGAAAGAGAGGCACAAAAGTGAATTTCTTAGGGTCATGCAGCTAAAGCAGAGAGGGGCTGAGCCTGGACCTCAGGCCTATACAACTCAAAAAAACATGTTCTTGACTGTTAGACTATACTATTTTGATAGATGTGAGCACTGATTCCGATTTAGACCCTCTATTTCGGTGTGTCATTTGAACATCCATGGAGAGATGTCTGCAATACATTTGGAAATGGAATTTGGGACAGTGGTCAGAAATGGAGTCAGTGGGATATGGATGACAGTGAGGCCATGGGGACAGAAGAGATCCTCCAGGTGGAAAGGGTAGTGGGGACAGAGAGGGCTAAATGCAGGCCCCGATGGCCAGCCACAGTTGGAGAGAGGGAGAAGAGTGACAGGGACAAAGGGTTGAGAAAAAGGAATCACAAGTAGAGGAGAATGATCAGGACAGGACACTGTCATGCCAACTAAGCTAAGTGATAGTAGCAAGAAGGAGTGGCCAAGTATATACTGCAGAGAGGTCAAAGAAGGTGAGGAACCGAGAAGAAGCGTTTGCAGTTGTCAATCAAGAAAAGTCCAGTTGTGTAGAGAGTAATCTGAGTTAATGGTTTGTAAAGGGAGCCAGCAAGAAAGATGTTCAAGGCTGACTGGGGGGTGACAAGCAGAGCGGCACCTGGAATAGTGGGGAGGACATAGCGCAGTTCACAGTTCAAGGAAGTAGCAGGGTTCAAGGAGAAAGCTTTTGTTTGTTTTCAGCGATTGGCCCATGGGGGACTTGAGCATGTTAATAGTCTACAGGAAAAGATGCAGAGGTGTGGAGAATTTGACCATGCGAGGGAAAGTGGGCAGAAAGGATGGAGTAAACTAGGTGCACAGGAGAAGGGCTGGCCTTGGACAGGCAGCAGAAGGCCCTGTCCTCCTGGAGAGAACAGAACCATAAAGATGCACGCGGATAAAGAGCTTGAGGTAGAGAGAAAGGAGGGTAAGGCAATCGTTGCTGATAACTTCTCTTTGGAGGCAAAGAGAGTGAGGGGCAGAAGAAAGTGGCAATGGCTCAGTACTGCTGTGGGGAGCCCAGGAGGGTGTTAGCAAAGTCAGGGTGATGCACTTGGCCATTACAGTCGATTCCACTCTAAGGAGTTAATACTAGATTTCTCTAAGATTAAACAAAATTATGATATTATTCCTATAAAACTGCCATCATTATTACCCTTGTTAACATTACAATAATGGTAACAATAGAAGCCTGGAGTGTGCCAATGAAACCTCTATGATTAATCTGGTGGTTTAGCTCAAACAAACAAAAACTACTCTAACCCGTGCTTCTGGAAATAATCACCTTGCTGTTGGGCCCTCTACTTGGTAGCATTTTTTTCTTATTTGAGGGGCCACAGAGGAGTAATTGCAACTTTTCCTTTGCAGAAAGAGGTCTTGCAGCTGCTCGGCAGCTCCGCAGCCCCCGAATACATCAGCAATCTGTATGACAGAGCTGCCCCTTGGGTTTCTTATTGGGTAGCTTTATTGCAAGCTTATAGTAAATGTCTTATTAAGTCCAGATGAACAGAGAGGCTAGATTCGCCTCACTGGGACCAATTAAGTGGGGCTCACAGACATCTTACGACCCTCACAGCTGTCAGGCTATACAACCAGAGAGGTTAAGTGACTTGTCCAAGGTCACATAGTAAGTAGCCAGGCTGGATCTTAAACCACCTCTCCAGGATCTTCTATAGCTTGAAGAAGAGCTTATATACCAAATGCCACCAGGAAATGTCTTCCTATAAACAAACCAACCCTTCTATAGTCTTTTAAAACCACTTACTTCAGGTTTCTCTCCTCAGTGGAGGATAAACGCTCAAAGACATATGGCATCCAGACATGGACAGAAAAATGTCTCTTGATGTTTTTAATCATTTGATGTTTGCCTATCATAGAGGGTATTTGTTACCACAAACTTAATGGCTTAAAACAACACAAATTGATCCTCACAGAATTCTGGAAGGCAGAACTCTGAAGTGAGTTTCACTGGGCTGAAGTCACTGTGTCAGCAGGGCTGGCTTTGATGGCGGTTCCAGGAGAAAATGTTTCCTTGCCCCTTCCAGCCTCGGTTGGCAAGCTGCTGCCCTTGGCTGGCGGCCTTCTTCCCCCATTTCTAAAGCCAGTAGGGAGCGTCTTCACATCTCTTTCTCTTAGTCTCTCTGTCTCTGTCGTCTACCGGACTCTGACTCCGCCTATGTCGCTCATGTAAGGACCCTTGGGATTACACAAGTCCCATCCAGGTAGTCTGGGGCAATCTTCCCTTCTCACGTTCCTTAACGTAATCACACCGGCAAAGCCCCTATCACCATATAAGGCCACATTCACAGGTTCCAGGGATTAGGGTGTGGACATCTTGGGGGGCCATTTTTCAGCCTACCACGCAGAGGGAGGAACAAATACACACTGTTGTAGACATATGTCAATAAATTAATGAGCAAGTATTTATTGATATTAAATACTTACTATATGCCAAGCTGTAGTAGAAACGGTGTAGGAAACATATATCCATATAAGACGTGTTCCCTTCACTAAAGGGCTTCACAGTACTGTTGGGAAGAGGAAACTAATAATCATGAAACAGTTATATTCCAAACTCTGTGAGACCAACTATAAATGCCACAGGGCTAAACTGCCTTCAGTGTGAGTGGGTGGAATCTAGTCAGCTGGCAGCCTGATTGGGACAAACTGGGAAAAGGGACTATTTCTCTCTCCCTCTTTCTCTCTCTCTCTCTTTCCCCCGCCCCCTCCTGAGTGGAATGCCCTTTTCCTCTTGCCACTGGACCTCATACTCCAGATTCTTCAGCCTTTGGACTCAGGGACTTACCCCAGTGGCCTTCTGGGGCCCTCGAGCCCTTCAGACTGTGGACTGCACTGTCTGCTTCCCTAGTTCTGAGGCTTCCAGCCTTGGACTGAGCCTCACTACCAGCCTCCTGGATTCTCCAGCTTGAAGATGGCCAGTCACCTATCATGGGACTTCTCTGCCTCTGTGCTCATGTAAGCTCATTCCTCTAATAAATTCCCTCTCATATATCCTATTGGTTCTGTCTGTCTGCAGAACCCTAGCTAATACACCCACAAAGCCTAAATATTTACTGTCTGCCCCTTCATAGGAAAAACTTGCCAACACCTTCCCCAGCTGAAGAACACTCACTAAGGCTCTTGAGCAGGAAAGACACTAGAATGGACTCAAAGCAGAAACATACCAATGAGGGGCCTCCTCCAGCTAAGGACCCTCTTTAGTTCAGCCTACCACAATGTTTTCTGATCTCAGAACTTCCACTTGGCACTGGAGTTTCCAGACCCTCCCCTGAAGTTTGCACTGGGTCCCCTGACTTAGAGGCATTAGCTAGCAGAGGCATGCTCAGGAGAGAGAAAGGTAGGTGCAGGGACACACAGGGTAGCACCTTAGGAGGCTAGTTCCTTGGGCTTCTGGGCAAAACATTCTGGGTTTCTGTATCTCTGCTTCTCCTTATGGAATATAAAATGGATCATACCAGCCATTATCTGCTAGGCTGGGCTCTTGAGAAGATCTCATGGATGACAGCTACCTCTGATACAATCCTTAGAGGAAGTGAACTGTCACAGCCTGGGATATATTTTTGTAATTGTTTCAAGGGGACGGATGTGTTGGTGCTTATTTGGAGTGTTAAAGTATGCTTCTGGTAAGGCTCAGGTCAAGCACTGACTCTCCCAGTTGGTTCGCCCCTTTCCATTCCTCTGAAGGCAGCTCCCGTACCAGCCACCCTTTTTGTAAAGGCTTCTTGTGTGTCATGAGAGAACTGGACAAGGGAAAGGGCATAGACTAATCAGCAGAAGCCTCCCCACTCCTAACAACTGAGTTTATTTGTATTTTTCACAAATATTTATTTTGTGCATAGACTATAGAGGAAACAACAACAAATAAAGGTCTCTGCCACTCCGGGAACTCTGAGC
Organism: Varecia variegata; assembly: GCA_028533085.1. Lineage (NCBI taxonomy): Eukaryota > Metazoa > Chordata > Mammalia > Primates > Lemuridae > Varecia > Varecia variegata. Next base: position 108,227,216 of record CM052438.1, read on the forward strand.
CTAGTAAAAAGGTCAACACAAACACACAAGGAACAGAAGAGAAGGCAGAATGTGATAAAAAAGTGTCCAAGTGAGGGAAATAGATGGTTAGTGTGATAGGAGGAGTTTGAAGAAGACGGAGACAGAGGTGAGGTATATGTGCGCAGAGGAGTTTGGGGAAGGCCTTTGAGAAAATGGGATTGGATCTGGTCTTGAGGAATTGGATCACATTCATATTGGAAGAGTGGAAATGGAATGCATTCATGATGAAAGGAAAACAATGATTGAAGCTTGGAATTGTAATTATGAATAATGGTCTAGAAAATGAACAGCTAATACTACTGGGAAGTTAGGATACTGAATTATACATCTAAAATACATAAAACTGCAGCGAGACCAGCATACCTGCAATAGAGTCTTCCTATGGGTATAAGACCCATGGATCTTTAGACCAATACACATGAGATGAGCACGAGTGGTGGATGGCAATGTGTGGCAATTGTCAAATGGGTGGCATGGACAGTAACCACCATAACCAGGTCATTCCTGATTTGGGTGGTCATGGCTGTCTGATAGAATATTGTTAAAGTCAGGTGTACTGTGAGAGGGCATTACTTGATTTTTGCTGATTATTACCTTGCTTGCTACCAGCCAAGGGTGAAAGGGGAGATGAGTGTACCCCACTGTTACTGTTTGCTGCCTTAGAATCATACACCTTGTTTCCCAATTCTTCCTAGAGTTCTTCCTCAATAGAGCTGTGTTGTCTAGACCACAGAGTCTGGTCTAAGTTCAAGAACAGGCTAGAATGATGCCTTGGACTCAGTTCAGGGTTGTTTTTACTTGGATTAGCAGAAAAGTAGTGCAAAGGATAGAAACAAGGTAACCACAAAGGTGAGTGGATGTAGCTCTCCATGCTTACCCCTGATTGTGAATAATATGTATGCACAGTACAGTCGACTTGGCAGTGCACTGGAGTCAAATGTGCTCCAAGCTGGAGAAAAATGGGGCTGTGGACCCATTGCCTTCTCTATCCACAGCCATAACAGCACCCCAAAACAATGAATACTAATTATTTTGCTGAGAAAGCCATGCCTCCTAGACCTAATGGCAAGAATCCAGAACTTGATACTGTTGCTTAATCAGTGATGGAACCATTGTCCTTTATGTGTACCTGTGCTACAGAGCTTAAGAATTTTTCATTTAAGTCTACTTTGGGCTTTCTGTGGAGGTGCCTGGCCTTGGCCTATCACATAAGATACCAGCAACATCACACTCATCCTATGATTTAGAATGTAGATGGCCATGCCAATGTGAAAGTTCTTTATGTATAAGCCACAATAGAGAATGAGGTCAAATGTATTATAGACATGGGGATACCATTTTGCCCTACTTGTAAGATGTCCTCCATAGAGATTTCTTCAGTTCTGGGTTATTTCTGTTCAATAATCTCATTGGACAGTATTGACTTTTACTTTTCCAGACAATGCCAGATTACATTTTCCAAAGAGGGTTACAACAATAATTTCCCATCTCATATGCCCTTCTACAAGGTGACCTTGCAGCTTCCCCAGCAAGAGGTAACCAAGAGAATGCAGTGGAAGTGATGCTTTGAGGCGAGGTCAGAAAAGGCCAAGTGGGATCTACCTGATTCTCTTAGAAAGCTCACTCTGGGGACACTCCCTCTTGAAACCCAGCTGCCATGCTGTGAGAAGTCCAACCACAGGGAAAAGCCACGTGCAGATATTTCAGGGGATAGTGCCATCTGAGCCTTGCCTTCAAACCACCACTGGACATATGGGTGATGAGGCCTCCAGCTTCCTGCCCCCAGATGCTCAGTCATTCCAGCGGAGGAGTTTTCCCAGCTGAAGACCCAGACATGGTGGAGCAGAGACATTTCCATCAGCCCTGTCCAAATTCCCAACTCACAGAACTTGTTATAATAAAACGTTACTGTTTACACCCCTAAGCTTGGGGTGGTTTGTTGCACAGCAAGAATAACTAGAACATGGACCCAACCACAGGTTTGAGCTAAAAACACAATCCCTGGGCTGTTTCCTTTTACACATTTGTCCAAAGCCAATTTACTCTGAGTTAATCTTTTCCAACCCTTTCCTTGAATATCTTAGTGAATTATTTCACTCTTTGCTAGCTCTTTCATTTCTTCTCCCCCGTTAGGGTTTCACGTGTCTCTGCCTATAGTTAAGTTTCTTGTTCATTGACAAAGAAACTAGTAGAAAACTAGGTCTTTTAAAAATGGTTCTGTATGATCCAATCTACTCTGTCCCTATTAGAATTACTAGGGATGCTGTGTATGCTTTTAGGAACGTGCCATAAAAATATATGTAACTTGGAATGTGTTCAACAGAGAGTGGCTTTAAATGTTTAGGGACTTTACATTTTGTTATGAATGACTGAAGGAGTAAGGGTAGTGCAGGTTGGAGTAAAAAAATAATAAACCATTCAGAAGGTGGGGGTGGGTGGTGAATTTTAAATTGCTATTGTGAGATATGAGAGCCTGAGAAGAGAGATGAGTATTATTTTGTTTGGGCTCTGAGGACCACGCCAGGATCAGTGGATAGAATGATAGACAGATTTTATATCAGTGTAAAGACCTTCCTAATACTAGAAATGTCTAAAGATAAAATGGACAGTTGTAAGAAGCAATGAATTTCCCATCACTGGAGGTTTTAGAGCAATGACTGGATGTCCACTTGATAAGAATGTTGTAGAGAAAAATCATGCATTGAACAGGGGGAAACAGAGGGTGGGGAATGCTGGAAAAGATGGATCTTTTACGGCTCCTCCCAGACCTGGGATTCTATGAATGCTTTATTTTACTTTAGGGTCAGTGGGAAAATGGCAACATCTATTTATAGAGCTATTGATGTCAACAGTGATTTCTGCCAGAGGTGTGAGTCTTTGTAAACTGGTCAAGCTTTGGGGTGAATAAACGGTCAATTCAGTGCAGGGGACCCATTGATCAGGATGAAGACAATCAGAAGGTAATTACAGGAGACATGTATCTGTAGGAGGGTTGCCAAGTGTAACTAAGTTAAACTTTGATTGTGATTGGAAGGTGAGAAAAACGTGACCCCGTGCTTCTTTCTGGGGCAGTTTGAAATAAGGGAATATGGTGGAACCAGAAGGGAGGGGACAAAAGTCAGTCAACAAAACTCCTCTGCCCAGAAAGGAATACCAGGGCTTGCTTGGAATGACTGTGTCTTTATGCTCATTAAAAACAAAAAAATTAAAAGTGATGCTGGCAGAGGGTTAAAAACAGCTACAGGGGGACCTATTTTTACCTAAGAGGAAAAATAGGTAACACCAGCACCCACGCAAGCAGACCTAAGAGATAGAGTAAGTTGACGTTTTAGTTTCTTAGGGCTTTTGAAACAAAGTACCACAAACTACATGGCTTAAAATAGCAGAAATTCATTATCTCACAGCTCTGGAGGGCAGATGTCTGGGAGCAAGGTTTTGGCAGGGCCATACTCCTTTTGAGGTTCTAGGGAAGAATCCTTCCTTCGTTCTTCTAGCTCGGTGGTTGTCAGAAATCCTTGGTGTCCCTTGACTTGTAGCTGCGTCACTCTAGTTTCCATTTCCATATGGCTTTCTCTCCTGTGTGTCTGTCTCTTCACACGGCTGCATGTAAGGAGCCAGTCATTGGATGTAGGGCCCACCTTAATCCAGTACAACCTCACCTTAACTAATCACATCTGCAAAAATCCTATTTCTGAATAAGGTCATATTCTGAGGCTTTGGGTGGACATAAATTTGGGGGAGACACTATTCAACCCGGTACAGTTGGGAGTCCAAGATTTTGTTGAAAAGCACCCGGAACCAGTTGAAAATAGAGAGAAAAGGGCACCGATCTCTGCCTATGTGTTATTCTTATTTTAAAATGTTTTACTTACCATCTTTCCCTTTTTAGCAACAATGATAGCTAATACTGGAGAGTTTCTTTGTGTCTCATACCGTACTAATGCTTCACACGAATTCTCTTACTTAATCTTTACGAAGTGGGTGCAGTTATTAGCCCAATTTTGCAGAGGAGGTAATGGAGGCTCAGAGAAGATAAGTAACCTGCTTAAATTCACTTCAGCAGTAACTGCCACGTGGCCTCGAGCCAAGCTGTGTGTGACCAAAAGTATGATAGAAACATACATGTAAGTGATTACCGATTAATACATATTTATATTGTTATTTTTCTGAAGTTATGTTTACATTATCATCATAATTGTGCAGAATATATGAATTAACCTCCAGATTCTCGGTTATCTCTGCTTGGGAAGGAACTTCCTCTTCTGTACGTTACGCATCCACCCCGTGGTAACTATGTTGAACTGAGGCTCGCTGCCTCAGAAGGACCACGCAGACCGATGTGAAGGAGTCTTGAATTCTGCAGAATGAAAGTATTTTCAATGCATCTATGTTTATGTGCAGCATATGTAAGATACCATCATACCCAGTCGACACGGAAATTGCAATTGATGAGAGGACAATTTCTCACACATGATTATTATTACTATTATTAATTTTTAATCATTATTATTTAAGATGTTAATTCTCAACCAGGGGGATTTTGCCCTCTGGGGGATACTTGGCAATGTCTGGAGATGTTGCTTGTCACAATTGGGGGTAGGGTGCTATTGTATTGAGTGAGTAAAGGCCAGGGATGCTGCTAAGCATCCTACAATGCACAGGACAGTCCCCTGACAGCAAAGAATGATCTGGACCTACGTGTCAATAGTGCTGGGGTTGAGAAATGCTATTTTAACAGTTGGTGGTGAGAGAAGGTGCTCCCTAGGGGTCTCCTTGCTAAATATAGGGCTTCCCTGCTTCTCTCTAAGCCGCTGGCACTTAATAGAATTTTTCATGATCTCCAAACTAGTGACTACTCTCTCAAGTAGTGATAATAATTGATAATGATGGTTAATATTTTTTGAGCTCTTACTATGTGCCAGGCACTGTTCTAAGTGCTTTTCATGTATAGGCTCAATCAATCCTCACTGTGACTATTTTAGTAAAGTGCCATTATTATTCTCATTGTACAAATGAGGAAACTCATGCACAGAAAGTTTAAGGGACTTGCCCAAAGAAAGCTACAAAACCAGTGTGGGGCACAGGCCGCAACTATGCTAACCTTCCTTCCCCTCCCTCTCCTCCAGGGCACCAGGCCGATTGCCTGGGTGTGTATCTTGAGGAGTAACACGATGGGTGGCAGGAGGACTCCCACTGAGCAGATGGGGAAGTGGAGGCATTAGCAAGAGAAGGAAACTGTCACACTGCCCATGGGAATCAGGCAAACCACTCTCACGGAATGCTCAGCCCATGGTCTTTTCTGATTCACATATTGCACACAGATTTCTCCCCTCCCAAGAAGTCTTGTCTGAGAGTGAGATGTGCCTAGTAGAGTTTGAATAATTCTATCACTGCCAAATGAGTACTGTTGGCTGGATAAATGGATGGATGGATGGATGGCCAAATACTAAGCCACAGGGAGGGCTCAATGAATGGTGCATTAGGGGATAGGAGCCTTATTCCTAAGACTGTAACTATGATCAAAAATCCCATATTCTCAAAGGTGGCAGCACAGCTGGGGGCCTGCAGAGCTGGAAAGAGCCAGAGACTAGAGACAGAAGCAAGACCTGCAGTTAGCCTGAGCCCAAGTACCATAGAACATTTGGACCCTTATTCTACACAGCCTGGAAGTGAGTCACCTTTCAATGTGTCTGTATTTTGGTTCTCCTTCTAACCCAGGGTTTCCCAACCTTAGCACTATTGACATTTATAGTCTGATAATTCTGTGTTTGGGGAGCTTTCCTGTGCATTGTAGGATGTTTAGCAGTCTAAATGCCCACCCCAAGCCGTTGACAATCAAAATGTCTCCAGACATTGTCAAATGTCCCCTGGAGGGGCAAAATGATCCCCAGTTGAGAAAAACTATTGTATACTGTGACTTCCTACAGGACACGGTTTAAGTTTTTTCACTTAATTGTCTATTGCAGAGCTTGGCACAGTGATGAAAACTTCATAAATATCTACGAGTTGATGGATTGTTTATCTCCTTTGGCAGGAAAAAAGTAAAAATCTCAGAGGAAAATGCGGAAAAATAAAGGAGGGAAAGATGAAGGGAGGGAGGGAAGGAAAGAATGAAGAAGGAGGGAAGGAAGAGAGGAAGGAAGAGAGGAAGGAAGAGAGGAAGGAAGGACAGGAGGCTGCTTGTAGACACCCACACTCTACCCATGGCCAATTCTTGTGCTGGTAACTCAGCAGCAGGTATGAATGAAATGAACTCTCAGACTCAGCAAGGAGCTTCAGGTGACTTCACCTCTGTTTGAACCAGAAAATTCACACTGTTTTTGCATTCATGTTGTTTAGAGGGGACCAGGGTTATCTTTTTGTGTGTATGGATATGTGTGTGTGTGTGAAAGTATAATTACTCATCACTGATTAATCTCCAGACTGAGTCAAGCATTCATTGCAAATCCTTGAAACAAACAAGTCTATTTATATTTTAATTATTATTATTATTTTTTTTGGATTTCAGGTTGATTTGTCTTCTTCTGCATATTTATGAAGCTGTTGATCCTATGGTAACCTTACTCTTACCTCTTGTGCAGCATAAGGAAGAGAGAGAGAAACACAGGGAAACACAGAGAACGGGCTTTACCCCTACCCTTCCCCAGACACCACAGCATTCCCCATAGCTCTAGAGGACAGTGAGGACAATACAGGAGCAGAGACAGCTTTTCAATTAAGGTGTAATTAATTAATTGGGACCCCCTGCCCATGGCTGTCATTCTTATTTAAGGTGACCTCAGCTCTTGCTGAAATCTGATTTGGGTTCTGGCTCCTTTTGCCTCCTGTTACCATCATCCTTAATCCTCCTGCCTCTTTATTACACTTATGTGTTCCCCCAAAATATCCAAATTTCTTCTTAAGTTGTGCAGATTTTTAGATAAAATTTGATCGATGCATGTGAATTATTAGAGAAATTGTGCAGTTTTCTTTGCTTGACAGGCTGTAGTTCCCAAATGTGAAAAAATGCAAATGTGAGGTCTAAGGTGAACTGTTCAGCAGATTGGCAAGCGGGGGCACAGCCCCAGCTCCAGTGATGATCGATCCACTAATATATGTCAAAATGGCAGCATATTTAAACAACTGGATCCCATAGCTTGGGACTATACTAGGCACTGCTTAGCTAATCCTTTGGCTTCTACTGCAGATTATTTTTCAACAAAAGTTCTGACCTCCAGGCAGGAATATAATATGCTCCGCCTCCCCCCCTCATGGGTGTTGGCCTTGGCCATTTGACTTGCCTTGGCCTCATAATGAGAGGAGTGCGTGCTTCCCTGTTTCTTGCCATGGCCAAAGCGGTGTTAACAGATGTGATGCGGGCACAGTGAGCCTGGCTGTCAGTGTGAAAAGAGCATGCTTGGGAAATGCTGGTCCAAAGAGGATGAGAGACACATCCTCCTTGGAACACACCTGCAACTCCCAGCCAAGCCCAGCTGAGCTGATTCTAGACCAACTGAACTCCAGCTGGCCAGGAGATGTATAAGCAATACATTAATGTTTATGGTTTTATGCCACTGGGTTTGAGGATAATTGTTACATTTGAGGATGATTGACACATTCAGCTTTGCCAAAAATGCCTCTAAGACATGTGATCTTCTGTTAGAGCCAGATCTCAAGAGACCAAAGCCTGTACCTTCACATAAACAGTGGCTTACCAAGGCCCATCATATTATTACATAATAACCGTTATAACTATTATATAATAACTGTTTGCATAAATCTATGGTTTTCAAAGCACTTTGACCCACTTTTCTTATCTAACACACGAAAGCTATAAAGTTATATTATTTTCATTCCCATTTTACAAGTGAGAAGCTGAGCTCAGACGACTGGATCTAAGTTAAATGATTTGCCATCAGGTTGAGAAAGATCCTGGACTTAAGTCTTCTTCCAAATCCTACTCTTTTATCACACTGCACTGTTGTTTGCACATACAAATTAAATTGGGTGGTGACACTTGGTTAGGAGACAAATTGGGTCTTTGGTTTTCAACCTCACCCGACCCTAGCCCCCTTGAGCCCTGTGGACATGGGGCAAACACATCGCATCTCATTTTTTCAGGACTTGTTTGCAGATTGAGGACTTGTTTGCAGACAGAAGTTTAACAACTGGCCCTCCTTCATCCCTCCCTCCTTCCCCTGCCCCACCACCTGCACCCCTAAGAAATACTTGTCTCTGCTAAGGGTCTCAGAACAGCATGCAGATGGGGCATTCTGTTCTGGAAAGTCAGCCCACTCAGGGCGTGCTAACATCAAATCATCTCAGGAGATGATAGCAGAGGTTGGCAAACTTTTTCTGTGAAAGGCCACACAGTATACTAAATCTTTAGGGTCGGAGGGCCATACACTCTCTGTCACAGCTACTCAAATCTGCATGTGTGGTGTGAAAGCAGCTATAGACAATATATAAATGCATGGGCCAACAAAACTCTACTTACCAAAAAAGGGGGTGTGAAAAGTTTAGGCCACTGGCTTGTAGTTTGCCCACCCTGGTTTATAGACTGATAGAGAAGAGACCCGAACACAAATTATACGTCAACCCTCACCCCGCTTTGAAGTTACACTTTACAGTAAGACAGTGAGAATGCTTTGCCTCTCTTCCTCTCTTTCTTTCCTTCATTTCTCTCTCTCTCTTTTTTTACTTCTAGTCTCTCTTCCTTCCTTCTTTGGTTCTTTTCTTCTTTTTTAAGTCTCTCTTTTTCTTCTTCTTCTTTTTTTTTTAACTTCTAGTCTTGCTTCCTTTCTTGCATCCTACCAGCAAATATTTACTGAGCACCTACTTTGTGCTGGGTGCCAGGTATACAGAGGTCAGGAATCCCAGCCTCTGCCCTGGGCTCTGGCCCGTTCCTCCCCCAGGAAGCTCCAGGCACTTTGTTCCTAGCAGTGCCCTGGGGAGCAAGGAGGGAGGGGACATGCTGGGGGGTGAGGGAGGGAGGACAATCGGGAAAAGGGGGGTCACTGTATGTCATTGCCTTCAGCAGGAGGCGCAAAGGTACAGGGCGTCTACTCCTGAGTCTCCTTTCAGTGCTTCCTTCATCTAGAGTAAGACTCTTTAATTTGTAAACATTAATAACCATTATTATTATTAAAAAGGAAAGAAAGTGAGTAGCCCTGTAACTAATTACTTTAAGTGTTCTCAACAAGGCACAGTTCAACTCCTTTATAAAACCTCCTGCTGTGAAGACCAGATTGTCATTATGATCAGATCCTTCCTTAGACCTATTAATTTTACCCAGAATAACAGCAGAACAGATGCAAGAAGAAGGCTAGTCTGATTAACATAATTCTTTTCAAAGACCATTTCCTCCCTAAGGGCCACCGTACTGAGTCTTCTATCTTGTCTCAGATCTAATTACATTCAGGAGAATTCAGACACTGATGGGAGATCTCAGCAGATGTCACTTCTCAGATTTGAAGCACACTTCAGGATATGAAACCTTATCAGAAAATCAATTGAAATTAACAATTCCCTCTCTCTTTCTCTCCATCTCTTCCCTCGGCCAGTACTCCCTCTCCCTGTGTCTTTTTCTCCCTCTTTCTCTTTTCTTTGGCCAGATTAAAGTTGTTTCCAAACACTAACCTTTCTCAGGAGGAGAGACAGCATTTCCAGGAATTCAATAAACCTGAAACTCAAGCCTATGCTTACCTTTTGAAGTATTTCTCAGCTTCTCCCTGTCTCAGCATAATGAGGGTGCGTTTGTGTGAGAGTGTGTGTGTATTATGAGCAGCAGTTATTGAGGGGCTCTATAGGGTATAAAAATAAAGTAAAAATAGGAGAAATAGAGGGGCTTTCTGCAGCACATTGAAAAGATACACACCACAAGCTACCTCTTAAGTATCTGATCCCTGATTGAAACCAGAACCGATTTGGATCCCAGTGTCTGATCTTTGATGGCCAAGAGCCGCGGGTTTACAATGGAGTCTCTTGCTGCTTTTAATGAAGTATTTGACTTTTCACCTGCTGCTTTCAATGGAGCTCTGGGAGCTTTGGATAGAAGTCTTGGGGGAGCAGCAAAGGAGTGGGGGCTGGGGTTTTGTGCCTGGTGCCCAGGTCAAGGTATGGCCGATCTAGAGTTCCAGCCACACCAAAGTCTCCTCTCTCAGCCTTACCATTAGCTCCAGTGCCTTTTGTTTTGGGATCTCAGAATGTAGAAAATGAGGCCCGAAAAACCAATTACCTAAAAACCAACCACAGTTTTTCTTGCTGCCGTGCTTAAGCTCCATTGTAGTATGCATCGCTTTGACTCTCCCAAGTTGCCAGGGTATGGGAAAATAATGCCACAGACAGGAGTATTTGAGGACATGGCTGTAGGCAGAAACCACGGACAAGCTATCTATTTTGCATATCCTGGGAGAGCAATGAAGAAGGAGGTAGAAAGTGGAGCATGCAGTTCTGCATTATGCATTGGCTTTTTGTGGTTTGCAGATGCTGTTCAGTGCCTTGCTAACACAGAGCACAAGGCGGCCTCCACTCCCCAAAGTCCCATTGCAACAGCTGCTGCTGCTTGGCTGGGCCTGGCTCTGCATCTCTGTGGTGGTGGTCCTCGGGGTGGCCAGCTGGGTGTTCTCCCCAGATAGCCTGCGGCCTTGGCACAGGCCCTCTGGGAAGCTGCCAAGGCAAGAGCATTGGAGTTGCGTGGGCACTAGGCATCTTTTTGCAGAAGCACTGAAAAAATCTCCCACTCTGTACTCTGGTGGGGTTACAGCTTGAGAGAGAAACTCCAAGAAAGGGAGAAAAGGTTGAGAATAATGGAAACCAGGGCATCGTTGTCATTTTCTGATTTGCGTTGTACATCTTGCTTACTACCCCATCAAGAGTCTACGAGAATTTGACTTTTAAATACCCGTCCGTGCTATATGGCCTTTGTGTGGTCCAGCCCTGAGAATGACACTGGCATCTACATAATTGATGATCGAGGAGTCTCTTGGCTCCAGAGTGATTGCTCTGTCTCAGACTTTACACTCTGAAGATGACTAAGAGGGTTTAGACTTATGCAGTAGTTAAGATAATAAAGCAAGAGGAAACCGACCACTATTCTCTTCCACGGTTTGCTGAGTGAAATGTCATCACTATACAGTCCGCTCTTGAGGGACTGAGAGGGAGCTCATTATGGTGGAAGGCAAGCCCACGGTATGTCTGGGGGTCCTTAGCAGTGAGTGGTTCTCATGCCATCTGTGCTGTCACAAAGCCTGTAGGCAAACAAATGCATTAATGTCGGCGGCTCTTAAGCCTGCCTGGGCCCGTTAGGTGTTCCCGCAGTGCTCAGCCTGCTGCTGCCTTTGGGGAAAGGGAGCCCATGTAGGGCTCCCGTGGAAGGGATACAAGGGAATCTCAGAAGGTCAGCCTCCACCTTGACTTCTCTGAGTTTAACACGAAAAAGTAAGCTCTGTCTGGCATAGCTTTGGGTAGTCTGAATGGAAGAGTGCGTTGGTCTGTGATTACAGCATTCTTATGGGCAGTCTAATCCACAATTCAGTGAAAAAAATAGTTGTGGAATGTCTTCAATGTATAAAAGTTTTAATTTACTCAGCATCTACCATGTGCACAGCAATGTGGTAGATACTAGGGAGAAGTGATAAGTAATTAGGCATAGTCTCTGATATTAAAATAATTTACAGTATAGTGGGTACATAAACACACACAAGCATCCACAAATGACATACAGAAGTGAAAATGGAGGGGAATGTTAATATCGAGGTGACCAGTTTCAAGTTTTCAAAAGGAATTATAATTTTTGTGATCTATGGGGGCTGCTTTTTTATTTTTAAATAACATTTGTCCTTAAAAACAAATTAAATACATGCTTGGTTGTGAAAATGTGGGAAAAAAGAAAATCCCTCCTAATCTCATTACCCAGAAATAATCACTACTAATGGTGATACTTGGATGTCTCATATAAAGCTCAGGCATTACAAGCTTGTAACTGACCTTTTATTCTACACACACACACACACACACACACACACACACGACTCTATCAAACCTGCAGCATCTGCTCTGTCCTCATACCATGGCACCTTCTCAATGGCACCACCATCCACTAGTTGTTTAAGGTAGAAACTGGGAGTCCTTCTGAGTGACTACATCTTCTCCAATATCCAGTTATCCCCAAGTCCTTTCTATTCTAACCTACAAAATATACCTCAACTTACCTATTTCCATCCCTCTTCATTGCCACATTCTAGCTCAAGCTACCTTCTCACTTAGATTACTCAATACTCTTTCATAAAGCCTACTGATTTCACTCTTGCCTCCTCCATTCAATCCTCCATGTAATAGAGTGATTTTTTAAAAGGTAAAATGGATCAGGTCATTCTTCTGTGTGATGCCTTCAGTGGTTTCCACCTGCACTTAGAGTAGACTTCTCTTTCGGAGGATAAGACAGGTTAGGCTGTTTGGATAACTTTCATGTTGAAAACAAGTAAACATAATGAATAATTTTTAAAAAGATTCTTAAAAGCATCAAAGGGCTAATTTTATAGTAAGGAATTACTATGTCAAAACTTATGGGAAATTAAGAACCCAGAGTCAAGTAGTGTATTTTGCCCCAGTGATATTTGCTGCACTGGGTAAACTGATTATAGCCTCATGGGACAATGAAGGCAAGAAGCAAACCACCAAGATTTCCCAAAGGGGGATATGAAATAGGATACCTCCCCCCATAAAGCTAAACACCAAAGGGCATGTGTAGCCACCCCAGCCCAGGGATTTAAAGAAAGATTTTCTTAGCCCTGAGCAGATCAGGGGAGAAAAAAAATAATCTCTCTCATAGAAGTTTTAAGTATAAAATGGTACTTTAGAAATATGTGGGCTAAATTCTCATGAATTAAAAGGCACACACATAAAAACCTGGGAATTTGTTTTGCTGTGGCCAAACTCTAGGACTACATATAGGCATAAACAAAACAAAACAAACATGAATTCTACTGTAGGAAGTTGTCCTAAGCTTCAAGAAAGTCTCAGAAATAATTTTCCTAGGGCAGTGAATGGAACACAGTAGAAAATACCAAGATACAAAGCAAATTACATCATGAGAAGAATCAGCATAAACAACAGATAGCAAAAACCGACCCATAAAACTTTACGTTAAATTAACAGAAGCATTTCAAAACATATGACATTTATTTATTTAGAGGAAAAAAAGACAAGCCTACAAATCTCTCCATGGAGCAGAAAACTATAAAAATCAAACTAAAATATTTGAAATAGAAACAAATAGAACTTTTAGATACAAAAATACAGTAATAGAAACTCAATGAATGGGTTTAACAGCAGATATGCTACTAAAAAAGAATTAGTGAACTAGAAGATAACTCAGACACATATTACCCAGAAAGTAGCATGGAGAGAGCAAACATGAAGACATGAAAGAGATTGAATAGAATGAGATCTGATATTTGTTTAATTAAAGGTCTAGGTGGAGAGGAGAGATTGAATGAGGTGGAGATAATATTTGAACAGATGATGGCTGAGAATTTTCCAGAACTGTTTAAGGATCGATTTAAGAGGCCTTACAAATCCAAACCATATAAACAACAACAAATAATTCAGTCTTAGTTATATCATAGTGAATTTTAGGACACCACAGTTGGTACGATGATCTTAAAAGCAGCCAGAGGGAAAAAGTTTTGTTAACTTCAAAGAAGAGTCAGTTGTAATAACAGCTGAACTCTCAGAAACACTGCATTTATAATAAAATATTAATTCCTTATCTCTAAGAGCCTGTGTGATCTTTGTCTGACCTCCCTTTCCTGTCTTCTCTCACACTGTTCTCGCCCACACTCCCTTGCTCTGCGTTCACTGGACTCTCGTTTCCATGAAGATATCACACTTTTCCTACCATTGCAGACACTGCTCCACCTGGCTGGAATGTTCATCTAGCTCTTTCCTTGTGACTGGCTCCTCATCATCTTCCAGGTCTGAACCTAAACATCACCTCTTCAATGAAGCTTCTCTGACCACACAGTCTAGAATAATTCTTATTATTCCTTCTCACATAATTTTATTTTTTCTTCCTTCATTTTGCATGTCTCCCACTAACCTATGCTCTATGAATACCAGAACCACAACTATTATTAATATTTTTTCACCCCCTATGCCTAGCATCCTGAAGAATTTCTCACATATGATAAAAACTCAGTAAATAATTGTGAAAAGAATATTTTAGCACAGATACTTCTTATCCTTTCCTAGGCACATTTACTTATATGGTTATATATCACCTTTACTTGTTTATTTTTGCAAATATGACAACATTCTATTTTCTAGTCTATGTTTTAAATGTATTGGCCAGTCCTGGTGGCTCATGCCTGTAATCTTAGCACTTTGGGAGGCTGAGGCAGGAGGATCGCTTGAAGCCAATTGAAGACCAGCCTGAGCAAAAGCAAGACCCTGTTTCTACAAAAAAAATAGGAAAATTAGCCAGGTGTGGTGGTGCATGCCTCTAGTCCCAGCTACTCGGGAAGCTGAGGCAGGAGGATCACTTGAGTCCAAAAGTGTGAGGCTACAGTGAGGTGTGATGATGCTACTGCACTCCAGCCTAGGCGATAGAGCGAGACTGTCTCAAAAATTAAATAAATAAACAAACAAAAAAACTTCTCAGTGTATCATAAATTACTTTCCATGTATATAAATCTTCTTCCACAACTTTATTTCTGATGCCACATGATAGTCCATTGTAAAGATATCATAATGTATTTAGTCCACTACTATTGAATGTTTAGATTGTCCCTCTAGCTAAATCATGATGTGAATAAATCATCTTTTCTTATTTCCTTACCAATAGCACCTCAACCAAAATGCAAAAAGGCCAAAATAAACATGCACACACACACACACACACACACACACACACACATACACATGCACACACATAAGTATTTATGTGCTGAAAGTCTCTCTCATATTCCTGTATCTCAGCCATTCGGTTTCCCTACCCACAGAAACCACTGTTATCTTGTTTTTAATCCTGTTTAATATACATTGTCATTTTGACCTATAAAAATGGCAATTTCATCAAAATTTCCTTTTTTTCCCCCACAAGTCGTACCTTAATAAACCCAATTTACCCACCTTGTTTTATTTGTTGTTTGTCTGTTTTCTTAACAGTATACCTTGGGTATTGTTTTATATCAGTGCATAAAAAGATTTGTCACATTCTTTTTAGGTGTTGGATAATATTGTACTGTATGTTATGTGTATATTATAATATGATGTATTTAGCCTATCATAGGGCACATTTACAGTGAACTCCTAGATGTGGAATCAAATATTTAATTTAATTTTTATTGATTTTTTAAATAGCTCACTTTAGAAGTTGCACTACAATATGTATCTCCCAGCAACATTTAAGAGGATACATTTCCTTATACTCTCAACACCATTATCTTATCAAACTTTCAGATGTTTATCCATCTGGTATAGAAAAATGGTATATTATAGCTTTATCTTGCATTTCTCTTATTAGGAATGAGATTCATAACTTTTTCATTCATCCAAGAGCCATTGATTTGTATTTCTTTTTCTGTAAACTGTTCATATCATTACCCATTTCCTGACGGATTGTTGTTTCTTCTTTATTGATTTGTAGTTACTCTTTATATATAAGCCCCCATTCTCTCATTCACAACATTCTAAAAACTAAAAGAGTTTTCACAAATTCAATGCTAAAACCCATTTGGTGTAAAACTTGACGGGACTAATGTGTGGTTTTATCTACCCCACTTGCTGTGAATATTCATTTGTGTGCTACAGAAATAGTAATATACTTGATTACAAAATGCTGCTCCAGATGCTACTGGAGGTGTTTCACAGTATATGATATATTTACAGTATTGCTCTTCCGAAAAAATGTAAAACCCCATGGTTTCAGGGAAGGAATTGTGGAAAGAATTGAGAAAAAATGTTGGGTTTTTTTTTCTAGACTATTGCTTCTCCTCCCTACCCTCCACATAATCAGAGGCAGAAAATCCAGGAAAGGGGCAGAGTAAAAGTCTCTAGGGTCTAATCCAGGGTCTAAGCCAAATTTTGCACCATTGGGTCATAATCTGCCCACGTTTGACTGTGTTTCTCTGTGGAAGGCATTTCAAAACACACCAGGGAATCAAAGCCGCCCATTGAAACATCTTTACTTGCAAATCCAAAGTTGCTTACAGAAATATTACTCACAGTGATCACAAATGTGGGCTGTATTTCATACAGTTTTTTTTGTCTTTTATCATCTAATATTACATATATATATGTTTATGGAAACAAATCTTAAGATAACTTAGTAGAAAGCCCTTACTCGCTCTGAGATTATAAATGATTGTTCCCATGTTTTTCTCATAATACTTTTATGGACTCCTTTTTCACATTTGTACATTTGATCCACCTGAAATTTATTTTGGCATAAGAAATAAGGTAGAAATCCAACTTAATATTTTATCAGATGGCTACCCAGTTGTCCCAACTATATTCATTGATAATTCGTCTTTACTTCATTAATTTAAAATGTCATCTTCATCATATATTAAATCCTTAAAGGTATTTGAATCTATTTCTGAGGTTTTTGCTCCATTAATAGGTCTATTCAGTACAAAAGTGGGTTATTGCTTCATTTTGTTATATTGCTCTCTAGGAAGGTTCTACTGGTTTGTACTCCCAGCAGCAGCATGCGAGCATCTTGCCCCTCCTCACCCTTGACAGCACTCGCCTCATCATATCTTAAATCTTTTTCATTTTGGAAGATAAAGTATAATTTAATTGTTTTTATTTGCATTTTTATTACCATCAAAGCTGATGTTTGTTTTGTGTGTGTGTGTTTTCGGTTTATTGAGCGCTATGTTTCTTCTTTTGTAAATTAGATATTTGTGTCTTTTACCCATATTTCTAAGGGGATCTTTAGCATTTTCTTGGTGCTAAGGGCATCCTTTAAAAATCTTTCCTGGTGGTGCAGTTGATGTCAAGAACTACATTAGAAGAGCAGGCTGGATGGAAGAGACTATTCTAAAATGCATCTTCAATAGCATGTCTAAAGGCAAAGAATCTTTTAGAGGAGGAGAGGGGAGAAAGATAATAACAGTCTCTGCTATGGATTGAAGGTGTGTATCCTCCCAAAATTCATATGTTGAAGTCTAATCCTCAATGTATTTGGGGCCTTTTTGGAGTAATTATCATGCAGGATTAGTGCCCTTATAAGAAGGGACACTAGAGAGCTGGCTTCCTCTCTCTCTGATCTCCCCCACGTAAGGACATGGCAAGAGGAAGGTCACCTGCAAGCCAGGAAGAGAGCCTTCACCAAAACCGACCATGCTGCACCCTGATCTTGGACTTCCCAGCCTCCCAAACTGTGAGAAATCAATGTCTGCTGTTTAAGCCTCCCAGTCTACGACATTCTGTTATAGCAGCCCAAACTAAGACAATACCTGACATTTGCTAACTGCTCGTGTGCCAGTACTTTTCAAGTTTCTATTCATTGTATTATCAGGATACCCTTACAAGATAAGTACTATATTATCACATTTCTCAGATAAGGGATTGGTGATTATGTAACAAACTCAGCCACATAACTAGGACATTACAAAATGCAGCTTTCCGACACAAAGTGGGTGCTCTTAATGTCCGTATATACTGCAATTCTGTCTCCAGGAGCCCCAGCCTAGTGGAAAAGTCAGATCTATCCAAACACAAAACAGTGAGGTAGACAAAGTTTGTCTGCAGTGGACTGGTCCTGTGTCTATCACACAGATGGACGGGTGTCTTACAGATGCAGGGCCCCGTCCCCACCAGCACCCCCTGTCCTGTTGCTGCCCCAGGTGATCAGAGCACTTGACCACAGTGTCCAGCAGGACTGACCTCCACTGGTAGTGCCCTCAGCCGTGCACAATGTACCTGAACCCTTCCCTTTTTTTCCCTCAAAATGTCCCTGGCCTTGGAACTAAAAGCCATAGTTTTTGCTAATTTGCTCCACCAAATTGGACAGAGTTTTTAATGAATGCTAATGAATTGATGTATTATTCACATAGAAGCCAGGAAGGACAGAGGTGAAGGAAAAACTGAGCAAAGTTTACCAAGTGACAACTATGAATTTGGATTTCTGGGTACTGTAGGATCTCTTTCCCAAGGAAACCCTCTGAGGAGAAAAGAAAGCATTGGCCCAAGGCAACCTGGGCGACCAGGTGGGCCCCAGCTGCTGGGTGCACCGTGTCTCCGCAGCCTGGCTGCACAGCAGATCTTGGTCTCCATCCAAGCCTCAGAGCCCACCTTGCTGCAGCAGCTCTTCCACCCCAGAGACCTGCCCAACTAGGAGAATGGCGGCAATGAGGGCGGGGTAGGGGGCAGTGTGCAGGAAGCTGTCCCTGCAGAGCTCCCAAGGGGACAATGCTCCAAGAGGCAAATCAGGGAGCATTCAAGTCACAGGCAGGGAAAGACTTCTCTAGCTCCTCAAACTTTCCACTCATTGATCCAGAGCTATGTAGAGTGGGGGGAAAAGACCTGAATAGCCTTGTGTTCATACTCAACTCTCAAAACCTTTTAAATTTAAAGGCAGTTCCTCTCCCTGGCAGATCCGCCTTGTTCCCCTCCCTGAGGACAGCTCCTGCAGCTTTGCCACCAAAGACCCGGGAGAGGAGGCTGGACACAGAGGAAGGGAGCACCCTTGTGTTTCCCACCTCGAACTGTACAAACAGCTCTTATTTTGTAGGAGGACAGGGGGTGGGCAGATGGGAGGCGATCTATACATTTTGCAATTAACACGGATAATAAAATATTTTCAGACTTGTTTGCTTAAGGCTCCAGGTTTTCTCTCTGTACTTTTTTCCTTTGATAATGAGAGATACTTGTGAGGATGTGTGATCCAAAGAGCCGAATCCCTCACAGTGTTATTCGGTGTGGAAGTGAGGGTCTGCATGAGATGAGCTCTCAGGTCCTCTCCAGCCAGATGCTTCTGTGATTGTGTCTGACTTTATCTGAAGTGATGAAGTGCTTCCAGAATAGAGAATGAGAAAGGATTAATTATATCCAATTGAATAAAAACATTATTAAGAATAAACCCTCATATTTTTCTTATTACTGTGCCTTTTTACTCTCTTGAGGCACTACGGTATTTCAAGGCTATCTGAGGTTAAAATAACCTCACCGTTGGCACTTTGAAATAGACAAGATGTGCGATACCCTCCCCTTCTCATGGAATAGGAAACTGAGGCTTGGACAGGTGCCTGGGCCTTCCCAAAATCTCAGTGGGAGCCCAGTTCCCCCTCTGCCGCCGGAGTTGTTTGCACTGATGTGCCACCTCGCCCTGTAAGACTCACTCTGCTGATCAGGGTGTTTTTTTTTTTCCCCCAAGTCCCACTGCATTGGACAGATACATTAAAAGCCTCCCCAGGTAGACAAATTTTGGGACCGACAGGCAGCTTTCCATTAATAAAGTAAAAATACAAATTAAGCCGTGCTCTTGGTGATTCTAGAACAGGTCTCACTCCCCTCCTCCCTGGCCCCCCAGGAATCCACAAACACATTTTTAAATAAGAAAAGAAAATTGAGGACCTGCTGCAGTCAGCAGTGGCCCCGTGGGGGCTGGGGAGACCAGAAAAAGAGTCTATTATTTTGCACCTGTCCTGCCCAATAGCTCATTGTGCAGCAGTATTTACTTAAAAAGCAGAGGAGGAAATCGTTATTTGCTCTTAGTCTTGCAATTCCTGTGGCTACGCTCTTTGGAGGAAGTGTTTTATTTTATTTCTTTTTTTGCCTTCTCCTGTGCTTGAGTCGCAAGAGGTAAATGTGGCAGTGCCTGACACATATGATAGGGAGAATCAGCACAGAAGCCAGGATGGGGGCTTAGCACACACCTGCTCTGCTTCCTTTCATGTCTGGACAGCCATGAAGGGCTATGGGCTCAAAGGGAGATTTCTCTCTCTCTCCCTGCCCCACCATGCACAAGCTGCATATAAGTTATATATGCATATTATATATGTATGCATACATTAAGTACATAAACAAATATACATTTTAATATATACACATATATTTGTGTACATTTCACATATAGTACCTAAACATATTTTCATTATATGTGTGTTTTAAACATACACACACCTTCCATTTCCCTCCTCCCAAACAGAAGTGCTAGCAAACACTGAAAAAAAAATTAAAAAATACACAACCTGGAGCAAAAAAGAAAAAGCAAAGCCCCCGTTTTAAATGTTCTAAGTACGTTCTAGTTACTAATGTCTCCCCCTCTAAATGACTGTGTTTCTCCAGCTGGAAATTGTCAGCAATCAGTTTTACAAGTGTTGGGGAAAGATTTACTTGGACAGATGAAAGAAAATCATTTCCTCCTAAATGCTGGCGCCCACCACAGATAATGTGGCACTCCCCTTGCTTGGCGGAGGGCAGTGCATTTTGAAGGAGCTTGTTTTCTTGGAAAATACAGTCATTGGGCAGGAAAGACAAAAATACGACCAGGCTGGTAAAAATGTTATTGTTAGAGGTAATAAGATGTTAAGGGCGATGCTTTAAACGCGGAGAGCATATTCTAAAGCTTTGAGAGCAGAATGGGCAGAGGGATAAATGGCACTGGGGGAGGAAAAGGACCCCCGGGACTAGCTGACCTATCTTTGGCCGCCTTTATGCCCTTTGCATTCCCGCGGAATGTCAGTGCAGAAAGTGGTCAGCAACACCAATTTGTCCCACCTCCTCAGCTCCTGTGCCCAGAGAGGAGAGAAAGCAACTTGCCCACGTCACAAGGCAGAGGTGGAACTGGGGCTGGCAATGCCAAGATTGCAGCTGCGTGCAGTTTGTGTTCTGTGAACTGCATGAAGCCCAGCGTTCTCTACACTACTGAGTTTGCAATCTCCCTTGTGTTTTGGGAATTTTCAGGGGAGGAGAGGAAAGCTAGGAGGCAGTTGTTAAGTCGGGGCCCAGACCAGCTTCAACCAGAGCAACTCTGCTTGTATTTGTTTTAATTATTGCTCTTCTATAAGATATTGTAAGAGGAGGTTCTGTAGCTAAAGAGAGCATGAAAACCGATGTTTCTTGTAGGCTACCATATTCTCCCTCAGGCTTCACCCTACTTGGTGTTCGTGGTCCAAGAATGTAACCACCCTCCCTGACCCATGTTTTGTACCAGATGGCTGATTTATAGATTTTGAACTTTCGACTAGTTCTTGCTTTCCTGCCCTAACACTCCATCTCTCCTTTGCCCTTTGGCTGTCCTGTTCAACACTGTGTCCCTGTGCCCCTCATGGTGACATAAATTCCTTTAAAGTATTATTCTACCTCTCTTCCCACTCACTGCCTAAGCTGTCACAGGCTGCCTTGGGTGACCGTCTCATGCATTTGACTCACATGGTCTCCTGTATCATCTATTTGCTGCTGACTCCCAAATCTATTTCTCCAGCCAAGGTCACTGGTCCAGGTTTCAGACTGATATATTCAAGCACACCCTGAATATCTTTGTGGGAATGTTCCATGTCATAACGTGTCTTCTCAAACCCATTGCTATGTCTGTGTTTGTAATCTCACATAGGAGGACCAGTCCCTACATCAGCGTCTAAACAAGACATGTAACCTTCTCCTACACCAGGCAACTGGCAAATCTTGCCCATTTTATCTTTCTCTCAATTCTTCCATTTCCTCCCCATTTCCATGACCAGCACCTTGGTACAGGCCCTCATTGCGTCCTCCTCCACTGATGTCTTTGGCTCTGCTCTGTCTTTCCCACATGTGTTCTCTGTACAAACGCAAGAATGACCTCCTTAAGTCTTGCCTGGGACCATTTCCAGTCACCCCTTCCTGTGGCCTGACCAGCTAAAGCTCCCTGTGGTCCAGCCCCCACCTACCTCTCCAGCCTCTTCTCCCACCCCCCTCCACCTTGCACTTGTCATTCCAGCAGACCAAGCTGCATCCGTTTCGTGTATTTCTTCCCTCCTAGTCTTTGATGTTCCTGTCCCTTCTGCTTATCACACTCTCCCTACCACCTCCTCTTTTCCTAGCCAATTTAAACTCTTCTTTTAAGTCTCAGATAGGTGTTTCCTTGACCAGGAAGCCTTCCCTGTGTCTGCGACACACACACACACACACACACACACACACACACAGAGGCTGGTTTAGATGCCCTTTCCCACGGCTCTCTTGACACCCTGTGCCTGCCTATCCCTATTCATGCACTATTTCTGCATTCCACCAATATGTATCAATTGCCTACTGTGTACCAGACATAGCACTGGGGACATAGCAGTGACTACAACAAAGAAAAACCCTTGCCTCTTGGACATTAAATTCTACTAGACGAGAAAGAAAGAAACAAGATATGCAACATGTTAGTATGTTAGTGATATGTAGTAAGGAGAAAAATAAAGCAGAAAAGAGGAAAAATCAGTATAGTAAGTTGGGCTGCAATTTAGATAAGGTGACCAAGGAAAGCCTTATGAAGAAGGTGACATTTGAGAAAGATCTTAGGCCTGGGAGGGAGTGAGCCATGCAGAAATCTGAGTAAAGAGCATTTCAGCAGAGGCAACAGCAAGTACAAAGGCCCTGAGGTAGGAAAACGCCTGCCATGTTTGAAAAATAGCAGAGTGCCAGTGTATATGGGAAAGAATAAACAGGAGGGGATGTCACAGAGGTACCGGGGTAGGGAGGGCAGAGCATGTCCAGACCACTATAAAAACCATGGCTTTTACTCTGCATAAGATGGGAGCTATGAGGGTTTAAGGAGAGGAGTGGCACCTAATTTACATTTTAGCCAGACCGCTCAGGCTGCTGTGTTGAAAACAGACCATGGGGAATAAAGGGCAGAGCAGGGATAAAATTTAGGAGGCTATAATGATAACCCAGGCCAGAGGTGATGGTGGCTTGGATCAGGCGATTGGAAGGGGAAGTGGTGGGAAGCCATCATAGTGTGGGTACATTTTGAGATATACATGGGATAATAATCATTAATAAATTAATTGATTATTGAATCAATCATCTATTTTCTATAAAGCAAAACATTATGTTTGGGAGGGGGAGATAGAAGGGTAAGTCAGACACCGTCCAAAGTTCCTTGTCTTCTAAAATCCTAAAATCTAAGAGAGGCACTATGGCAAATACAAATATGTATCAAATAACCATAAACAGTGGGGTGAGATCAGAGCAACAGCCTCCCTATTGCCAGGTGCTGTAGCAACCAGCCCCCACCTCGCAGGGATTGCTTGCTCCGAGGTATTTCTCCCTCGCAGCTCTGTGCATGCCGGTGGGCAGGCAGTGGGAAGGCTGGTGCCCTCTTCCACGTGGTCACCCAGAGTCCCCACCTTCTGTGGCTCTACCATTTCCTAATACCTCTGAGTCCTTTTCTGCATCCTCTTCTTACTTTACCATTGATTTTAATAGTTTAAAAGTCCTTCTTTCTTTTTCTCCAGTTCCTGATTATTATGAATTCCAATGGAGTATGAATGGGTGAGAGAGCATCAGGTCTGGGAGAAAGTTGTTAAGAACACTTAGGACTTTCTTAAACTCTCTATTCCCGACTCCTGATCTAAGGCTGTGAGGAGGTTGGGAAAAGCAGCTTGGTCAGTGTGCCAATGTGGCATCTTCGTGAGCACCAACCGTTTCTTCACAGCTGCGCGACCAACCCCTGGAGCCCTTCCCACCTCCAGCCTGTTCTCCACCCAGTTGCCAAAATCCTTTTCTGGAATCACTGAGCAGATTGCACGAGTTCTTCGCATTCCACAGGAGGACACACAAGGCCTCCTTTCCAAGCTCACCGACAGCCACTCTGTACACTGCATCCTATCTCGTAGCTCCTTATGTGCCTACGGACATGCCCTGCTCTTCCTTCCTCTGTGCCTTTCCACCGACTCTCCCCTGGGATTGGAAAGCACTCACTCCTCTCCCCACCACATGAGCCCCACTCATCCGTCAAGTTCCCATGAAGCCTTCCCCACTCCCTAGACTACATGCATTACTTCCTTTGCAGTAAGCAATCCGTCCACTACAGCAGCCACTAGCCCATGTGCCTCTTGTGTATTTAAAATGTGTCTAGTGCCACATGTTGAAATGATAAAATTTTGGATTAATTCATTATTTTACCAGTTTCCTTTTTACCTTTTTACCTTTTTAAGAAGTGGCTACTAAAAAATTTTAAATTACATTTGTGGCTCACATCTGTTTTTAGACAGGACTGGCTTTAGTATTTTTTTTATACTTTAAGATACCTGTTTGAATGTATATCTGTCTCCTGCACTAGAGTATGACCTCTTCCACTACGGGGAAAATTCTCACTGCTCTTTGTGTCCCGAGGCCCTTGAACAGGTCTTGTTCGTAATAGAATCCGCACCCCCAGGAATGTGCTGAATGAATGAATGAGCTCTATAAGAGAAACACAGACAGAGTTGGCTACAGACAGGGAGGATTTTGACTGATGGAAAAAGGGAACAGAAGGAAGTAGGGTCACAGGACAAGCAAGAGTGAGTAATGCAGGGGATTTCTGAAAGCATGGGAAGCCAATAGAGCATGTGAAGTGAGTGGTTTGTCTGGAATGCAGGGCTGTGGAAAAGAAAAATGCAGGCCAGGCGCGGTGGCTCATGCCTGTAATCCTAGCACTCTGGGAGGCCGAGGCGGGTGGGTTGTTTGAGCTCAGGAGTTCGAGACCAACCTGAGCAAGAACGAGACCCCGTCCCTACTAAAAATAGAAAGAAATTATATGGAAAGCTAAAAATATATAGAGAAAAATTAGCCGGGCATGGTGGCGCATGCCTGTAGTCCCAGCTACTCGGGAGGCTGAGGCAGAAGGATCGCTTGAGCCCAGGAGTTCGAGGTTGCTGTGAGCTAGGCTGACGCCACGGCACTCTAGCCCGGGCAACAGAGTGAGACTCTGTCTCAAAAAAAAAAAAAAAAAAAAAAACTGCAAAGGTCTGTGATGGACAAATTGTGAGGGGCCTTCCAACACCAGAGTGAAGAGTCTAGCTGTCTTTCTGTAAGCAATGGGAGTCACTGAAGATTTGTGAGCAGGAGAAAGTAGCAGCCATCCTCACATACAACACCACAGTCACAAATTTCTGTATCTTGTAGTCCCATAGGCCATCACGCAATTTGTCAGTGTGAATTATTTTTATTTATGTACTTGATTTGTTTTATTCATCTGAATGCCTGGGGTTTATGGCCCCAATTTCAGAATCCCCAGGGTAACCGCAGTTTGTAGTCCCATTCTCCATCTCAAATCCCCCAGGCCTAAACCTTTTCCAGGGAAGAGAGAAAGCCTAATTTCCCTGAGGATTTTCTCTGCTGAAGTTTACTTTTTGTTCCCTGGGAGGTGGCTGGAGGCATCCTAGGAGGTCAGGTGGGAGGTTTCCTGAGTTTTTCTAGGCTGTGGATGCAGAGCTTTTGTTCCTTTGAACACTACTGCTTTGGAAACAAGCGAGGAGTTGGCCACAGCACCCAGCTCCAAGCTTTGATCTGGAGTTGCTGGGCCCTTTGATGCCTGTGTACCAGAGCCAGCCCTGGGGGATAATTAAGGCATTTTTCATAATGAGGTCCAATTTGCTCCTTAATTATATTTTTTCCCATCTTATATTTATAAAAAGCAAACCACCTAGGTTGGGTGATCAAAACGTGTGTAATATGTGGTAGGGAGCAGGAAGGAATCAGATTTAAATCTGAGCTCTCATTCTTTATTAGTCGATGAAAGCAGACGTCTGGGTAGTGAGGCTAAACCCAGAGACGGGATCAGGGCAGCCGCTCTTGACAGCCGACTGCAGCAGCTAATAAGCAAGTCTCCTCGAGGACACATGGAGACTTGGATCCGAACATAAAATCCCAGGAAGTCAGCACTGGAAGGGATCTGAGAGATTTGGGTTCCACACTGTCATTTCTATGCATGGGAATCCTCAGCTCTGGAGAGGAGAAGTGACTTGCCCAGGACCATATTTTTCCATGGGACCAGGCCAACAGTGGCCTCAGACTCTTGCTAAAATTGTGACATAATAATAGTTTCCCTTTGCATTTGTTCTGCACTTTAAACAGCTCTCTCTTAGCCTTTCTCGTATTGATCCTCATGACAATCTGCGAGCTAAATCAAGCAGTATTAAGTGCTGCCTTTTCTTAAGAATCTGGATTTCAAAGCGGCTCGGTGTTTGCCTGCAGTCACACATAAATGGCAGAGCTGGGAAACGTTTTCAAGTCCGTGATCTTTCCCATTCCCCGCGCAGCTTTCCTGCGCGCCCATCTCCCATTCTTTCATTCATCAAACACTAGTCGAGAGCCCAGGCCCTGTCTAGGTGGTTTTCTTCTGTGTCTCCCAGCCTCTCTCCTCCATCCCTACCTGCCTTCATGGGGTCATTGTGTTTCTAGCCAGAGGAAGAACATGATCCGGCTTGAGTTGTAGGAAAACGTCTTTGGTAGAGCGTGAAAGACGCGTGGTGAGGGCGGCGCCCGCAGGCAGGGAGCCCGGCAGGCTGGGGGAGGAGCGAGGAGGCAGAATGCAGAACCAGCCGTGGGAACCCAGAGACAGAAAGGTGGCTTTGAGAGCGAGTTCAAAGTAGAATGTGGTTGCTGGGGGAAGGAGAGCAATTAAAAGAACTCTGAAATTTTATGGTTTAGTTACTGGGCAAGTCCTAATCGTGTTAACTATTAGGAGGTAAAAGAAAGAGCCCGAGGTGTCTGTGAATCGTTTAGGTAGAAACGTCTTGCAATTAATTAGGTGCACCTATGAGTCTGGAGTTGCGGAGAGAAGGGAGGCCCGGAGTTGTCAGTGTTGGTGACAGTGGCCCGTGGGAGTGTGTGACCACCCCAGGAAAAGTGGCAAATGCAAGAAGAGGGCTTGGGGTGGGCTCTCAGGGGTTATCACTTCATGCCTCAAAGGAAATACTGAAATCTGTGATGAAAAGCCCCAGCCTCGGATTCGGATCTAGGTTGTGTCTAGGCTGTCATTAACCTCAGTGTCTCCATCAGTAAACACTGGAGCCGAGGACCCACGTGCTGCCTTCCAGCGCTGACATCCGTGAGTCTTGGACTCACATAACCATGCAAGGATGCTGCAGGAATTCAAAGGCTGGCCCTGTCTCCCAGCTGACACGATCTCCCGGCGGGTGTTAAGGAGGCCCTGGTGGCCCCATAAAGCCACGCTGCACCGTGCTCTTCTTTTATTGGTTTACCCCACACCTGCGCGAGGAAAGGCTTTCCCGCCGCTGAGACCGGGGACCCGCCGTCTCCCCGGCCTCCACTTGTCTGCGCCGCTCTGTCCTCTGCCCCGGGTTTTATTACTCAGTGAGTGATGTTTGCCTGGAAACACTTTCTTTATGACTTATTAATAAAAAGCGAGAAGGGAGAAATGGAAGAAACACAAGGTAAGAGAGCAGGATTGTATCTAAGTAAAACACTTTCAAAGTGTCAAAAGGTCTTCGGGGAAATAGGAAAAATAAATGAGTCAGAGCGTGAAGTGAGTGAGAGGCAGGAAACTTCGGCTTCAGGAAATAAGTTCTCGGCAACAGCAATTTGGACTAAAACAAAACAAAACAAAACAAAATCCGACAAAATGAAAACTAATAATAATCATTGTCATATTCCTCATTGCTGTCACCCTCACCACAACAGCCTGTGTTGACATGTTGTTTTGATGCTAGATTGATCCCAAAATGACCAAGTCATGAGGGTAATGGAGCAAGGTTGACGAAGGTGGCAGAGGGGTCCAGGCAGAGCAGAGCGATCAGGGCTGGCCCCGTTTCCCCCTGGGCCCCAGCAAGTGGGGGGGCTGAGTCCCATGGGGCTGGGGGACACCTCCAGGGATGGGAGCAATACCTGGATCAGGTTTGTTTCAGAATCCAGGGACTCTAGGGACTCGAAGCTTCTCCTGGAATTGTCTGCTCATTATTGAAAAGGAGGAGGTAGCCGCTGAGATTGCAAATCCATGCCCTGTGTGTGGAGTTGGGGGGCAGTTGAGGGAGGGAGACCACAGACTTTGTGAGTCTTTGAGATTCTTTGTGAGGAGTGGGGAGCAGAGACAGCCTCCTAGAAGCCTTCCAAAGACCAGTGCGCTTTAGTGGTGGCTCCTACTGAGACTTTAGAGGTTTCAGTGAGAAGAAAATGATGATCCTCTCCTACTCTTAATGCCCCCTCCCGCCCCCATTTCTGAAAGTCAATTTCCAGAGGTTTCCCATTCTGTCTCGCTGCCCTCCTGCTCTAGCATCCGGGACATCGGCCAGCCTGAGGGGTATCTCTTCCAGTTAGTTTGCTTTGTGGATGCTCACTCCCATGGTTTTGCCCATGTTGATTCTTCTGCCTAGAGCCCCTCCCTACGTTTCACCCTAATTCCTTTTCTGGAAATCCTCCCCATCTCCAAGAAGGACAACTCGATGCCTCCAAATGGAAGTGATTTCTCTTGCTTTGCTCTATTTTTATTGTGCATATCACATTCATGCATGTTTTATGAATATTTGTGCACATTCAGGACTTATCCTTCCTACTAGACCACAAACTCCCTGAGAGATGGAACCTTGTCTTATTTATCTGAGTAATGTTCGAATCAGGGAGCCTAGGAAATTTTCCAGCTACCAAGGTAGCAGGTGAAAATGAAGAAAGCTAGCTGCTTTCCCAGCATGTAGAATCACAGCTCAGCAACTGAACTAGGTGGCCTAAATCCTTCTCATTCTTCAAGCCCCAAATCAAATGTCACCTTGTTCTTAAATCCTTGCCAGATATTTTCATTTGGCAGTGGACTTTCTCTTCCCAGATTTCCCGTGAAGAGCAATTAATGCTAATCACCAAATACTTCCAGTGCTTCTTATGGACATATGGTGGTCAGATTGTACTTCCCTGACCCCTTTGAAGTTCAACGTGGTCATGTGACTTGCTTTGGACAATAAAATGAGAGCAGAGGTCATTTGTGTCACTTCAGAGTTGAAAACTTTAAGAGCCAGAGCAAGACTCATTGTATCTTCTTTCTCCTGCCTCAGCAATCATGGAAGGCACAGAGCTGGAGCCTCCCTTAGGCTGGAGTTCTTAAATGGGACACCTACCTCAGAAGAACTCTTCTGGCCCGTGATGGAAATATAATGGGAGCAAGAAATAAACCTTTGGGTTTTACAAGCCACTGAGATTTGGGAACTCCTTATTACTGCAGCATACTATAACCTGTCCTGTCTGATACTCTCACCATAATACTTCCCAATATTACATTACTTGTGGAAATATCTCCCTAATAAGTTGGCCATTTCTTTATCTTTTCACTTATTTACTCAGTCTTTTACTTATTCAGCAATTAGTTCCTCGGTATCCACAGGAGACTGGTCCCAGGACCACGCCCCTGTCCCCACAAATACCAAAATCTGCAGATGCTCAAGTCCCTGATAAAAAATCATGTAGTATTTGCACAAAACCTCCACATATCCTCCCATATCCTTTAAATCATCTCTAGGTTACTTATATATGATACCCAATATAATGTAAATGCTATGTAAATAGTTGTTAAACTGTATTTTTAAGTCTGTATTGTTTTTTATTGCTTTATTGGTTTTTTTTGTTGTTGTTTCCTTCTCTGAATATTTTCAACTCAGTTGGTTGAATCAGTGGATGCAGACCCCGTGGGTACAGAGGGCCAACTATATTTATAGAGCACCACCATATGTTAAGCACTGTGCTAGTTGCCTGAGATAGTACAATAGGCCGACCATAGTATCTGTTCTCCACCAGCTTTTGCTCTGGGCAGGAGGATAGGTAAGTAATCAGGCAGGGCGAGTGAAGTATGATACGTGCCATGGGGAGAAATTCCGAATGCTACAGGAGCGCATAGGTAGGGCACCCAGCTCTTAGGAGTTTGGAAGGTTCAGGGAAGGATTGCTGGACAAATTCCCATGTAGACAGAGACCTGAGACTAGTAGGAGTCATTCAGGTGAAAGGGTGAAGGGAAGAGGAAAGAAGAGGAATGCAGGCAAAGAGGACGACGTGTGCAAAGGTGAGATGGACAAGAAAGGACAGAGAACGTCCAGAGAACCACAGTGAGGCAGTGTGGCTGGAGCGTGGGTCTGAGAGGGGAGAGCGACTGAGGCTGGCCAGGGAAGCTGGGCACAGAGCTATGAGAGCTCTGCATGCCAAGTTAAAGACTTTGTGTGGACTTTATCATAAAGGCAATAAGGAGCCATTGAAGGGTTTAAAAGTGAGTGAGTGACATATCGTATTTGTGTTTTAGATTTTAAAGGTCATTATGGCTGCAGTAGGGAGAAAGGATTGGGTGGGGCAGCAATGAGACCCCCAGGGATAGATCCTATGTCAGATTCACCTCCATGCATGTCTCACTCCTCTCGCACCAAGCCCCTAGTACCGCATAAGCATTCTAGAAATGCTAATTAATTAAGAGATGAGGCATGCAAGTCCTCAACCCTGCTGAGTCTCTGTCAGTAACACCTCCAGCCTCTGGGCAGTCACTCCTCTCAGAATGGCAGCCACTTGGAGTTTGGAGGTACTGGTCTTAGGTGCCAGTATTCCATCCCAAGCAAATCTGAGCAAGCACCAACCTTTCGATACTAGCAAGCCTGTACTGGGCAGCGCGGGCCTGCCCTCTTCCCGAGGACGCAGGGAGCATCTAGGCATCCCAGAAGGAAATCAGCCAAGTAACTGATTGCTGCATGGGGGGTTACAGGTGCACCCACTCTGGGCTTTGTCAACACCCCTCCCCCCAATCTGGCTGCAGGCTCTGCTGGGTCTGTGCTCCTCTCTGACCTCCAAACCTTGGAGGCAGGTGAGCAAATGGAGGCTCCTAAGGCCACAACAGAGAGGGAAGGTTTATTACTACAACCCTTGATAGGCCGGGCTGGGGTGGGGGGTGCAAAAGCACCGCCACTGCAGGCGGGAGAGCTGTGTTCTTCCCCAGGAGCTGGGCTGTGGGCCGAGCCAGGTGCCACTGAGCAGGAGGGCTGCTCACACTCCAAGAGCCAGGCCGGCAATTCCAGAAGGCAAAACTTCAGTGTATTCCAATTTTCCAAAATAGAAAGAATAAAACAAATCAGAGCAGATGTTCCAACATGTAATTATCAACTAATCAGTTTGGACTTTTTTTTAAAAAAGGGAAATTTCAAAATAGCTCCCAGATTTCATCAACTGCAGCCCCGGTGGAGGCTGGTGGGGTTGAAAAGGAGTTAGTGCAGAGGGCTGCAGGTGCCCAGGTGGTGGGGGAGGGGGAGCAATGGGGGGACCACTGCTGCTGCTGCTGCTGGGTTCAGCAACCGGGTAGCAGCTCCAGGCTGCAGGTGCCAGGTGGAGGCAGCTGGGCCTCAAGACAAGCAGTTTCCCTCACCGCGATGCTGTGAGCTGGGATGAGTCAGCTGCATGCCTCATTCTGCCCCAGATCTCGTCCCTGGCAGACACGTGAAATGGCTCACGTGGAAGAACATAAGTTGACCACTTTATCCGCAAGCTTAAGGCTTTGGCCACCACCCAATACCGGCTCTTTCCTTTTAAGCGAATAAGATGCAGAAAAGAAACAGGACATGTTCTTGGATGGTCAGCATGTCCTTGACCTGTGAGAGTCCTGGGTCCCTGAGTTCAGTTCTAGAGTTGTTTCTGAAATCTCAAGATGCTAATTTTCCGTTCAAGTGCCGTTGGGACCTTCGAGTGATTCTCTAGCAACTCACAATCAGAGGGAAGCAGCAGAGGAAGAGGAGGGAAGTCAAAAGGAAGAGAGGAAGAAGGGAGAGAGGGGAGAGGGAGAAAAGACAGGGAGGGAGGCTCTGTAGGACTGAGACTTCGTGGTGGAATTTATATATTACATATTTAGAATATAGAGTGTTAAGATGTTAGACATTGTTTAGAAACGAACACGATTTTTCTGCTGATCGACGCATATGTATGTGTAACTGGAGCTCTACAGATTATCTGCACCTTAAGCATGTTTGGTTTGCTGGAATGAGTATTCTGTAGTCCCTAGAAAGCTTTAGGAACAAAGTGTTATTAACACACATACAGACTTCACAGGTTCCTGCAGTAGATGCTGAATCTCAGGTTTCCTAACCCAGTGGGGAGCCCATGGCCCCTTTCTGATTGCCATAATTTAGTTTCAACCTCATTCCCAGGTGAGATCTGGACTGGGCAGCCCTTCTAAGTGCCTGCTGCTTGGGAGCCAGTTTCCAAAGACCACGCAGGTGGCAAGATGGAACAACGGTCTCAAGCGTAGGCTCTGTTGTCAGGCTGCCTGGGGTCCAGCCCCAGCCTCATCCCTTCCTGGCCGTGCATCTTGGGTAAGCAGTTTAACCTTTCCCGCTTCCACCTCCTCATCTGTAAAATGAGGATAATGACTGTCCTTATTGCACAGGGTGGCTGCGAGGTTTGCAGGGGGTAATACACATGAAAGGTTTGACATACACTTAATAAAATGCTGGCCCTTCTGAGCAGAGCGTGCCTCCCGATAGCCTGTTTGTGCAGGGCTGTAACTGAGAGCTCACAACTGGGAAGAAATTGAAAATGTGCTGTGGAGCTGGGTATTCTTTTCCAGGGAAGTTCCACCCATCCTTGGAAGCCCCTTGAAATTCCCTGTACAGATGCTCCTCAACTTATGATAGGGTTACGTCACCATAAACCCATTATAAGTTGAACATTTCATTAAGTCGAAAATGCATTTAATACATCTAACCCACCAAACATGATAGCTCAGCCTGGCCTACCTTAAACGTGCTCAGAGCACTTACATTAGCTTACAATGGGCAAAATCATCTGGCAACACAGTACACTGCAGAGTATTGGTTGTTTGCCCTTGTGACCGTGTGGCTGAACGGGAGCTGGTGCTCACTGCCTCTGCCCAGCATCTCTAGAGAGTATCGCTAGCCCAGGGAAAGATCGAACTTCAAAATTCGAAGTATGGGCCGGACGTGGTGGCTCATGCCTATAATCCTAGCACACTGGGAGGCCGAGGCAGGTGGATCGTTTGCGCTCAGGAGTTCGAGATCAGACTGAGCAAAAACGAGACTCCGTCTCTACTAAAAAAGTAGAAAGAAATTATATGGACAACTAAAAATATATATAGAAAAAATTAGCATGGCGGTGCATGCCTGTAGTCTCAGCTACTCGGGAGGCTGAGGCAGGAGGATTGCTTGAACCTAGGAGTTTGAGGTTGCTGTGAGCTAAGCCGATGCCACAGCACTCTAGCCTGGGCAACAGAGTGAGACTCTGTCTCAATTAAAAAAAAAAAAAAAAACAAAAGCAAAAACAAAATTCGAAGTATGGTTTCTACTGAATGCATATCACTTTCATTTCATCGTAAAGTCGAAAATTTGTAAATCAGGGGCTGTCTACACAGTCTTTTTTTATTCTGGGCCTTTGCACTAGCTTTTCCTTCTATGGAGAATACCATTTTACCTCCTTCCCATCTTTGCACAGACAAATTCTGTTGACTCCTTGGATCCCAACTCAACAATCACCTGCTGCATGAAGTCCTCCCAGGTGCTCCTTCTCCATCTCCTGCTCCCTAAATTCTCTTAGCTCTCTATAGATCGGTGTATTTCTTGGTGTTACTTATGGCTCTCTAGTTTATGGAACAGTTATTTGTGTACGTGTCATAGCGCCCCTATGA
>CM052438.1:108261283-108283314 GCA_028533085.1 Varecia variegata
CTGTCACACACATGCACATACATGCATCTGTGATCTGTCTCCCTCCCTGTCACACACATGCACATACATGCATCTGTGTTCTGTCTCCCTCTCTGTCACACACATGCACATACATGCATCTGTGTTCTGTCTCCCTCTCTGTCACACACATGCACATTCATGCCTCTGTAACCTGTCTCCCTCTCTGTTACGCACATGCACATACATGCATGTTCACACATACACATGCATATTGCTTCTTTTCTTCTTATTACCTCATTTAATTTCTTCCCTTTCAGGCCCTGACTGTGACACATCTCAGTTTCTCATGACAGTGCGGGTTGAGGGGCCTGGGCAGGGCGGAGGCGGGCAGGACCTGGCCCACTGCACTGTCAGGTGCCTGTGAAGCCAAGGAGCCGGCAGGGATTAGGCTTTATTAGATGCACATATGCCCCGGCTTTCCATGGGCTCAGCTTTCCCTGGTGCATCAAGAACTATGTGGGCTTGACAAGTAGTCAGGGCACTGGAGAAAAATGAAAAAGGATTTTTTTTTTTTACTTTTTAATAAATGATAAAGAAGAGAAAATTAATAAACCGCAGACCCCGCCCCTTCCTCATGTCTTGCCTGGCACAGAGTCCAGTGCGTGTGGCCACGTGGAGGGGCTGCCTGCTCCGCGAGGCCTGTGCCTAGGCCAGCCTGCACCCGACCAGGACCTGTGGGAGGGCTGCTCCTTCTGCATGAGATCTTTCTGTCTGTCTCTCTCTCCCTCTTTGTTTCTGACTCATTCTCTCTCCCTGGCCCTCTCTCCACTACCCTTCTCTCATCGCTTCCCCAACCTTCACGGAGAGGCTCCAATTAAAGCAGAAATGGCAGTTTGGCTCCTGAGCTGACATCTCCGTTGCCACAGAAGCTTTCTCAATTGACAGAAAGCCTGGGATTTCTTTCCTACCTTGCTATGTGTGGGGGCGGGGAGGGGGAAAGGGAAAAAATTGCAGCAGCCCCACTCACCCCTTCCCGTTCTCCTCCCTCTCTCCGTCTTCCTCCCCAGCCGGTTCCCCTGGACCCGGGCAGCATGGCGTTTGGACCGGAGGGAATCTGCTCCTCCTCGGTGTCCACAGCACCCAGCTCCTCCGTGGGGTGGAAATGCCTCCCGTGTCGCATTTCAATTAGAGTTCGAAGGAAGCTGCTCCCAGCCTGATCCTGGGCGCCCTCTTCGCCTGCCTTCCTGTCTGCTATTCAGAAATGTCAGGTTTTGTAGTGTGGTGTTTCCCAACGCTGTTCACTAACGACTACATTTTGTGAACATGACCCTGAAAGGCTGGAGCTGAGCAGCCCTTAGTTCTCCTGCACCCTCTGGAGCCCCGGCATCCTCCGCTGCACCCCTTCCCCGAGACGAGACGCAGCCCCATGGCCCCTGCTCCTCCCCCACAGCCCGGCTTCCAGCCGTCTGCCAGGCAATGGCCAAGGGTGAGCTCTCACTGCCTGCTCCCCAACAGCACATTCGAACACCCCTCTGTCCCCCTGCTCTTCCTCCTAAGGGACAATGTGCCAAGACTAGACCCGAGTCATCTTCAGACTTCCCATCCTTACTTGTCTCCCAGAGCCAGCAGTAGCCCCGATGCTCCGGCCCCTGGAACACCTTCAAGTCCACCTCTCTCCTGCCCACTTCCACATCATATGCTCTGTCACTGCTGCTGTGGCCTCTGCCTGGTCTCCCGCCTCAGATCCTGTGCTACCTCAAGCCATTGTTCCCTCTACTTTGGGGGGTTTTATTTCAAAATCTAGGCTACTTCATGTCTGGCCCATGCTCAAGAACCTGCCATGGCTCTCTATTGCTTAAGGATTGGAGACAAAACCCCTGTTCAGTTTTATGTCTCACTGTGTCACTGCCCCCAGGCTAACTGCCTCTCACCATTCCCCAAACCCTCCATGCACTTGCATACCTCTCATCTGTCTCCATGCTGTGTTCTCGGTCTGCAATCCCCCCCTAGCCTGTCATTGTGTCTCGTCTGGCAATTTATGCTAATAGGATACCTTGCCTGAGCAAGGCACATGATAAATATATAGAGAGAGGCTCAAATTTAAAAATCTAAAAGTTACTGGTTTATTTAATAAATATGCATTGCATGCCTACCATAGACCTGGCACTGTGCTAGAACCTGAGCACAAGTCAACCAGAATAAACCAAGGCTCCTCCCCTTGATATGCTTGCAATCTAGAGGAATGGCAGAAATGGAGATAAGGAAATGACAGTGCAACCATAATTTGATCAATATATCATCATTTCTTAAATGTCTATTCTAGGTCAGAAACTGTGATAGGCACTGAAAACAGGACAATGAGTAAGATACAGTCTTGACCATCAAGGAGTTTCAATTCTAGTAGAAGAGACTGACGAGAAAAGGGGCAACAGGGATCCGTGTAGGGTGTATAGTAGGGGTGCATAGAAGGGGTGCATGACACAGCCTGGGGGGTCAGGAGGGGATGTCTAGGCTCAGTTACGGGAGATGGGCAGGGGATGGCGAGATGCGGGAGAAGAATGGGGAAGAGAAGCAGAAGAAGGAGCAGTGGGTGTGCACAGGCCAAGGAGAGCTACAGCTGTGAGAGAGTGGCAGAGGGCGCCATGGTGGAGGTGGGGAGGCTGGGGCGTGGGCACGGAGAGGCCAATGGTGAGAAGCGAGGCTGAGACCCGAGCAGAGGCCGGAGCAAGAGGGTCTGAGTGAAGGAGTTTGGGCTCTATCCTAAGCGTTGCGGAGATCAAGCAGAACAGAATGAGGTGGTCGGATTTGTACCGTGGAATGTTCATTCCTCTGCTCTCCTTCATTTGTTGTTCATTCACTCACTGACTCATTCAACATGCATTGAGCACCTACTACATGCCAGGACTGCTGCTAGGCATTGTGGGGAGGGTGACATTGGAGCGTGGGGTCCAGTTTGGAGGCTGTAACAGCATTCAAGAGAGAGGAGACAGTGGCCTGCAATAGAGTGATGGAAGTGGGGGTGGAGCACTGGGGCACGTTTGAGAGTTTTCCAAAGTAGAAACAATAGGCCTTTGTGATAGGTTCAATGGGGCTGTGGGGCCAGGGGTGGGGTGAGAGCTCATAATAATAATTACTGACATTTATTGAGCCTTTACTATGTGCTAGGCATGATTTGAACTACTTTGTATGTATAATTTCTTTAATTCTCACAACAATCTTACGAGTTAGCTTCTATTATTATCTTCATGCTCCACACAAGGAAACTGAAGCACAGAGAAGCTGAATGGCTTGCCCAAAGTCACACAGCTAGTAAGAAGCAAAACCAGGACTTAAACATGAACAGAGAAAAAAAGATGCAGATTCCTACTGTGGAAACAGCCTGGGTAGAAGGGCAGGGGTGGAGGTGGGCATGTCATGTGGAAAAGAGCAGAAAGCATGTATTGCATCAATTTTGACAATTTTAGAGAAATTCAAAGCCAAAGGGGGCATTGCAGAGCCTCTGGGGCTTGGAATGAAGCCATGGAGACCACTTCCCCAAGCCAAGATGTCCAATAATTTTGGGAGAGCAAACTTAACCTGTGAAAATAGGGGTGGGTTTTGGGGGGGAGCCTGTTCAGAGGGTCCAATATTTCCCTGGATCCAGGACTACCTAAAGCAGAAAGGCCCTTTTCTTTATTGGATTGGAACAGGCATAAGAAATGTTGTTTTGGATTGATTATTTTAGAGTTCTTTCCTTCCTTGCCTTCCTCTTCTGATCAACTCCAGGGAAACTTCCCTTAACATTGCATTCCGTCAGCATTCTGATGTGTCCTTGTGTCATGCTGACAAGGCAACTGCATGTATGTTCTTGAAGTGTGTTGTGCATGTATATATTCAAGACTAGCTACATCATTTGCAGGACCCAGTGCCAAATTAAAGTGAGGGGCCACGTGCTAAGATGGGATTAAGAATGTCAAGACATAACCTTAAATCCAGGACAGAGCCCGTCTGAGCACAGAGCACTGAGTGACCACACCCTCAAGAAGCTGGCCCTGCATATAGTACTTGCCCAGTTGCCTTGTACCTGTCTTTAGGGTAAGGGTGATGTTTTCCGTCCAAAAAGTGATTAGGAGTACAAAAAAGACTCATCAAATTTGGGACAAACAATACAGAAGAAGGGAAGTGAACTTACATTAATGAGCACATACTATGCCTCACCTGTGGGCAATGTGTCTTATAGATGAGCAAACGAAGGCTAAGTGATTTGCCTAAGGTTAATTACTGCTAATAATGATTGGAGCCTGGAAGGGCATGCATAGTTTTCTGCTCCGAAGCCCATACATTTTGCAATATAACCCCACCGCCAGTAGAGGGATGACTCATATGAAGTGGCCCTAAACTAGACTCCATGACACTTCTGTCCCCTTCATCAAACCATTAAGACCATTGAAATGCTCAGAAGGACAGGAAGAGCAGAGTATAATTTGGTTCTTGCTGAAGCCCGACTTGATCTTACCTGGGTGGATTCCAGTGTTTACAGCAATCAGAAAAACCGAAGTTAGAGACGACCTAGGGACCTATGATGGGGCAGAGGCTTAGGAAGGGTACAAGTCAACAAGTGTTGACTGAGCACTCACTATGTGCCTGGCCCCATGCTTTGGGCTGGGAATGGACAGGACAGTCAAGGATAGAGTGATACTCACAAACATGCTAAGGATCTCTTTGTACATTTTCTCTGTGAATCGTGCAAGAAGCTGCAAGCTTAATTTTTATATTAAATTTTTGAAATGTCTATAGCATAAAAATAGCCCCATCATAATGGCATCGTGTGGATTTTTGCTTAGTAAAGCAGTGGTTCCCAATGTTTTTCTTCTTCCTAATGCTAAAAATACTTTGAAATCTCCCACATCAAAGTAGTTTTTCTTTGAGCATTGGTTCATCAAGAAGCTGTGTAATGACAAAAAGCCATACTTTAAAATGTGTTTTATTCATCCCAACACTTGCAGCATTTGAAAGATAATTGCACATTGTATATGTGAGATACGTTATCACTGGAGCCCAGGGACTGCACTAGGTGCACCTAAGACGCACGCACCCAAACATGCCCCACCCCACGTGTACATAAATGTATGCACACAGGCGAGGAAGCCACCAAGCCAGCGCAAAGAGGCCCAGAGCATGGAGCATTGGCTTGAGCTGCAGCTCGCAGATGTCATCAGATTAGGAGCCTGTTCCAAGGGGCGTGTGTTTGGAGATTCTCAAGCTTCTGTTTGTAAACCCAGGCTGGCCTTGTCCCTCCCGAGGCCTCCCAGGGACGTGGCAGAGAGATGAGCTGTTTGATTCGCCAGGAGGAAGCTGAAAGCAGTGACCCAGACAAACAGATCCTAGAAATGAGAGGGATGCCAAGGGTGGGTCTCATGGCAGCGCCTGGGTGGAACCTGTGATTACACCTTTTTGATTATAACCACTGGGTGGCTTAGCAGTTTTTCTAATGTAGTCACTCTTCCTGCAGCATGCTTTTCCGTGATGACTGCAGCAATTACAGTTAATCGGGGGCATAAATAGCTACCAAGATGCTCCGCTGTCCTGGGAGTTGGCATTAACAAGAATGAGTGGAGGGAGGGTGGCCCTGACCCCCAGAGCCCCAGCAGGGCACCTCTCTGCCGGCCCCTCTCCCCAGGGTGCAGCCATAAGGCCAGGAGCTTGGCTATTTATAGTCGGGCACTGATATCTCAGATGATTACCTTTCAGATCTCAAGTGTGAGGTCTACTTCATGGAAATAGCACGGTACAAACTAATTGCAGGTTCCGTAGTGCATCTCTTTTTTCTTGTTTCCTCTTCTCTTGTCACCTTCCCCCTCCCCAACCTCAACCGGCAACCCATTCCCAGCACTGCCACTGTCCCCTTGTTTGCAAAGATCAGAAGCACCACAATGTTATTGGGAAGCCAACAGCCCGGCAGAAGGGCTACCATCTCTATTAACCCCTGCAAAAGGTGATTCTCTCAAGGCTGCCAAAACCTACCAGACTAGGTTTAATTCCTCAATTTCTGCTGGCAAGTGCTTCGCTTTTCACTCAAAAGTTGGCATCATTCCAACAGAGCGTGGTACCTGAGCATCTCCGCTCTTGACAGCACCTTGGAGGTCAACCTGTCCAGTCTTCTCACTCAGATTTCTCCTGTTAGAGCCTCTGTGTGGTTGACTCCTTCCTTTGGTTGACTCCTTCCTTTCCATAGCCACCTGTTCCATGTTTAAAATAATTCTGATTGTTAGAAAGTTCTTACTTTGAAATGTAATTTGTTTCTAGATATATTCTTGGACAGAAGTGAGAGCAAGTTATATCCCTTTCCCAGATGCTATCCTACAACCTACCTAAAGATAGCTGAGCTACTATTGGCCCTGCCTGGCTGGTGTTCAGCCTCTGTTGGCCTCCTTCATCCCCCGCTGGGGCCACTTGATCACCTCTGGCTTCAGTTCTGCTCCAGGGCGCTAGGACTCATCTTGGCCTGGGGCAGGAGGGATTTAAGGAGCTCAAACTCCACTGTCTCTGATTAAAAATCAATTTGCTCTCAAAGCTAATCTGGATAATATGGCTCTTTTCTTGTGTCTTTTGTCTGATTCAACTGGCTTCTACTTATTTTTGTGTTAATAATGGCTATTGGCCGGTCGAGGCCACTCACACCTGTAATCCTAGCACTCTGGGAGGCCAAGGCGGGAAGATCGCTTGAGGTCAGGAGTTCAAGACCAGCCTGAGCAAGAGCGAGACCCCATCTCTACTAAAAATAGAAAAAATTAGCGGGGCGTGGTGGCACGTGCCTGCAGCCCCAGCTACTCGGGAGGCTGAGGCAGGAGAATTGCTTGAGCCCAGGAGTTTGAGGTTGCTGTGAGATAGGCTGACACCATGGCACTCTAGCCTGAGCGACAGAACAAAACTCTGTCTCAATTAAAAAAAAAAAAAAAAAAAAAAAAGGCTATCACTTTTTGAGTGTTTTCTATGTGCCAGACACTGTGATAAGCATGTTCTGGTTTATTTAATTCTACCAGCAATTCTTCAAGGTAGACATTACCGTCCTCAGTTTGCAGATGAGGAAACTGAAGCCCAGAGACATACAGTGACTTTCCCACAGACGTGGAGGTATAAGTGAAAGAGCTAAGGACATAAGCCAGACTGACCTCACTCTGTGGCCTTCCTGCCAGTCACTGTGACACAACACCTTCCAGCCCGGCCTTCTGCATGCCCTCAGTTTTGGTGCCTGGATGCCTGTCCTTGTTGATACATTTGTGTCCCTCTCAGCACCCCTGGGTATGGGGCAAGTGCTTGTCAATGCCCAGAGCAGAGGCTGGAGGACTACCTGAATCCCAGCCCAGGGACAGAGCCCGGCCATCTGCTTAGAGACTTCCCTGGCACTGCCTCCCTGCCTGCCTCGTTCCATCCATCATGCATGCTTGGAATGTTTCTCACCATTCCGTCCCCCTAGCTTGGCTGTCCTATCTGGTGTTTGCGTATTTTCTCTTCTTCATGATCACAATGGTGAAGCTTTTGGAGTCAAGAACTCTTCCTGTTGTTTTGAACTCCCTGTGGTCTCAAAAAGTAACCCAAGGTTATTTGTTTAGCCTGAGAGCAAGACCCCTGAGAATGGTACTGAGAACGTCTCACTCGCCCCACACGCCAGGAGTCAGCCCTGACCGCACCTAATCCAGCCACCTCCTCAGAAGCTGTGCGGGGCTGTGTTGCTGAGACCCCCACTCCAAAGGAGAAGAAGGTAGAACTATATTCTAAGGAGAAAACATCCCTTGTGAGTTTCCTAAAGGACATCACATTTTCCAATTCCTTCAGCATCCATGGATCTAATCCATTGGATCTGGGTACTCTTCTAAATCGCATGGCGTTTGCCAAGACCTATGTTTCTCTCCACTGGAAGCCTTTATCCAAGAAGCAATGCTTTTCCTCCTCCAGCCACATCCCAGGGTCTAGAGTATTTTCTTCCAAGGACACAACAATACGAAACTCTGTGTTAGGGAAGGAGGAAGAGCCACACAGCAACACGCTCAGCAATTACCTTGCTGACCCCAATCTGAGCTGCTTCCTATTCCTTACCTGAATTCTACTAAGTAGATAAAAGTGAAGATTTCTTTCTAAGAGCAAACATTTCAAGAGGCTAATAAAAGGTGACAACCCAGATATGCTCACTAAAAGCAAAAGAAACAGCACCCAAACCCAAACAAAAAACCAAAGCCAGCCTCTGGGCTCGGGAACGTGACTGCTGTATGAGGAGTAGCAGCCCTCAGTGAGTGGAAAGTCGATTGTCCAATGGATCCTGCCTCTTCTGCCTCTCAGTGGGCAAGGGTTGGATGTTCTTGTGTTCTTTTAAGACAAGACTCCAGACCTTAGGATCTTGCTGGAAATGATGACATGGCTTCTTGAGTGAAGGTTATAATGGGGCAAAACCATAGACCTTGGCAAATCCCAGAGCAAGTCTCTTAACCTTGAGGCCACTCTCCAGGCCAGATCCTGTGGGTAGAGCACATAGGGAACAGGAGGGGTCAGAAGTCTTCCTTGACACTTGATGAGTATGACACTTCCTTTGGTCATACTCTGGGGGTCATTTAGGGGATCCCTTTTGACAACCCGACTGAGGAGTCTTAGAGATTGCAGACTGCAGGCAGGTGCATTGCAGGGACAGCCTTTTGGATACCCCTGAAATTGCCCTTTCGTAGGGTAGCCATAAAGGGAGACTGCCATGATCTGAATGCTGGTGTTCCCCCTTAATTCACATCTTGAATTTGTAATAAATATGTGGAAGCCATGTCCTGAATGAATCCCTGATATCCCAGTCTGATGGTATTAAGAGGCGGGATCTTTGAGAGGTGACTAGGTCACAAAGACAGAACCCTCATGAATGAGATTAGTCCCTTAGAAAAGAGACCTCCTGCCTTTAATGACACAGCTCTAGGCAGCATTCATGAGGAAAGGGCCCTCACCAGACATCACCAGCTCCTTGATCTTAGACTTCCCAGCCTCCAGAACTGTGAGAGATAAATATCTGCTATTTATAAGTTACCCAGTCTAATGTATTTTGGTACAGCAGCCCAAACAGACTAAGACAGGAACTAAAATGGACATCTTAAATAGGCCAACTAAGTCACCATCATGGAATGTGCTAGTCACATCCTCATCATTTTTTCGGTCAGTATATTTGGGTTGACACTTTTTCTTAGTCGCCTGTGTGGGCTTAGAAACATATTCTTCCTTTTTTGTTTTTTTTTTTTTTTTGTCTTATGTGAATTAAAAAAAAAAAAAATTGGGAATCGGCCCAGACCAGAATCAAAAAGGCAATCACTGAGCATGTAGCAAGGGAGCCACTGCAGAACAACTGGCAAAAGGGCCAGCTGGCCCTGCCTCTGGCCTTCCCTCCGTCTATTACAGCAGGGAGAGCCCTGGGCAGGCAGGGTGGTGTGGAAGTACTTACCTGATCTTGCATGAGATATGCTGATCTGCAGGGAAGGCCCTTGGGACCTGCAGGACCAGCTTCACCATGTCCTCTCTGTGAACACGTCAGCCGTGGAATCAGAGGGTTCAGTGTCTGCAGAAGGTTTCTGGTCCTCTAGATTTTTTTTTTCATGACTCACTTTACTTTCCATGATAAATGTCAAGTACCTCAATCTCAACTTTAGATAAGAACAAATTTATTTATTGAAACTTGATTAAAGATATCAAACAAGCAGAAGAACTAAAACCCAACCCATCATGCCATTCTGTATTTGGAGATGTAGACAGACACATCAAGTTTACAATTAGGAAGTAGACCCAAATTTTAAAAGGCTGCCTAGTTCAGGGATCCCCTCAGCAACTTCCTTTGGCTAGGATGAAAGTCTGAACTAGACCCCAGGGAGCACATGACCAGACCAGGCCAGTCAGTGATGTCACTCTGTTCTCCTGGCCTGTGGCTGGTTCCCAGGATGGCCCTGTCGCCCAAGCCAGGCCAAATCAGTGATATTCCTTAGGATGTTTCAAACTTAAGTTGGGAGGAAGACTTTTCCAATCTTGCATTGCTAAGATGGAATTCAGAGCTGCCTGTGGCTACGTTTCCTTTAAATAGAAAAATTCTGTGATGAAGACTACAGATGGAATTAGGCAGAGTTGAAAGACTGAGAGGAGAGAGAGTGGGAGAAAACCCAGAGCAGCAAAGAAAGACAGGCAGA
Source organism: Varecia variegata (assembly GCA_028533085.1). NCBI lineage: Eukaryota > Metazoa > Chordata > Mammalia > Primates > Lemuridae > Varecia > Varecia variegata. The sequence continues at coordinate 108,271,426 of CM052438.1, forward strand.
GCTCCAATGGTATCACAGACCTTGAGTCTTGTCCCTGAGGTCAGTCCCTCTCTTGCCAAAACTGGGTTGTTTATTGGGCTAATGAATTTCCTTTTATTCCTGGATCATCCTCTTCTAACTGACTTCTTAATCTTGGCATCCCCAAGCTTCAGTCCCAAACCATTTTCTTGTCTTTATCTATTCACTTTCTTGGTGATCTCATCTAGTCCCATGGCTTTAAGTACCATTCACACTGATGACTTGTAAATATGTAACTCTAGCCCTGACCTCTGCATCCATATAACTGGCTGCCTGTTCGACAAAGCCTCTTGGTTGCCTGTTGGTCATTCTGATTTGACATGTGCAACACAACACTCTCCCCCCATCCCCCTCTGAGCCCCCAATCCCCGCCCAGTCTTCCTTGTATCAATAGATGGCACCACCAATTACATTTTCAGTGGTTCAGGCCAGCAACTTAAGCATCATCCCTTACTCCTCCCTATGTTACACCTCCAACATCCAATCCATCACCAAATCCTGCTGGTTCTACCTCTAAAATAAATCTCCCATCTGCCTACTTCTTTCCATCTCCTCTTTTCCTATTCCGGTCTACCACAACAGCTTCCTAACTGGTTTTCTTGCTTTTCCTCTTGACTACCTATAGCGTATTCTTTATCTCTACACAGCGCAGAGAGCACTCTTTTTTAGAATTTGAAGGAGATAATGTCACTCCTGTGCTTAGTTTCCTACAATTACTTTCACAATAATTAAAAAACTCCAGACTTCTTATCATGGTCCACAAGACTCTATGATCTGGCCCCTGTCCATCTCTCTAATTCATCCTCTTCCTTAATTAAGTCTTCATTCCTTGAAACTATCAAATTTGTTCCTCTGCCTTAAGGCCTTTGCATTTGCTCATCTCTGCCCAGAATGTTTGCGTGACTGGTTCCTTTTCATCATCTGAATGCCTCAGAGAAGACTTCTCTGTCCCCCAAATCTAAGTTATCTCTGATTCCTTAATAACACTCTCTACACTATGTTGTTTAAGTATCTTATCACAATCGGATATTCTCTTCTTATTCATTCTTTATATTTTCGCTCTCTCTCTCCTAGAATGTAAGCACCATAAAATAAGGGGAAGGAAGGAAGGAAGGGAGGGAGGGAGGGGAGAGAGGAAGGAAGGAAGGCAGGAAGGAAGAAAGGAAGGAAGGAAGGAAGGAAGGAAGAAAGAAGGAAGGAGGGAAGGGAGGGAGGGGAGAGAGGAAGGAAGGAAGGAAGGAAGGAAGGAAGGAAGGAAGGAAGGAAGGAAGGAAGGAAGGGAAGAAGGAAAGAAAGAAAGGAAGGAAGAAAGAAAGAAGAGAAAGAGAGAAACAAAGAAATAGAGAAGGAAAGCAAGCTCTCAGCCCTGCCTGCTATGAGCTTAACTCCCTGGGCTTGTCCTTCCACATCCCCTGTCCTCTCAGTGTGTGTAGAGGCTACAGATGCTCCCTCTGGCTGCTGACGCCTCTGCTCCGGCTCTGGGACTCTGAGGTTTGCCTCACACTTTTTTGTTGCTGTTTACTTGGGTGCAGCCCCTGGGATCCCCTTCTGCCTCAGAGCCTGGGAGAAGGATTGTAAGCAGTGCACAGGATACACTGGCTAATCTCCTTCCCACCCAGGGAGACCCCTCACGGGGCTGACTGCTGCTCCATCCTGGTTGGGAATCTCGATGCTTCCTCCCTGGCTTCATCTGCCCTCAAGGTGTCCCCTAGTTTACAATGGTCACACTTCATCACCATCTCATTCGTCTGTGGGCCTGCCTCCTCAGACCGTGCCACCCTCTGATCTATCTGATGAAACTCTCATTTTCCTTAACTCTTCTCCAAACTATAACTCAGCCGACATTTTTGTGCCAACCATATCTTTTCCCAGCAGTCTGAACCAAGGCAGCCAATTTTATTTTTTTTTGCTCCAATTCCCTCTCATCTTCTCCATTTCTAGGACAGATGTTCCCTTCTCTTCTTATTAATTATCACAAATACCCAAATAAAACCTAAATATAGACTTACTTATTTTCTCTTCTCTATCAGTAGGAATTAAAGAACTGCTATCTGTTCCTTCCTGTTACCAAGAAAATCCTTGGGTAGAAAAATAAAAATAAAAACACTGAAATTACCCATTTATTTAATTACAAGGCACTTGCTTTCATAAGCCACATTTTCACTGCTGAGAAGATTCTGATTTGGCAACAAAAGGCAAAAGCTATTTCTAGTGCGAGCGGCAAGGAGTCAACGCTCGCAATGCGACAGTGTGAAGGAAGCATGTGGAGCGGCTTTAATGGCTTTCTACCTTCGCGGGAGGGGCCGCCGGGAGGTGGGAACACAGGCGCGGGAAGGTATAGACACAGGGAGATGGAGAGAGTCCAGGCAGGGAGATCAAGGGACCGAACAAAATGTTAGAAAAGGATAGAGCAACACAAAGAGACTTATATAGAGAGACAGGGACAAACCAGAGCGCCAAGATAGAGATGTATTAATCGTTTATTAACTATGGAAAGTAGTAAGGGCAGGGAAAGTAAGAGGCCCAGCGAGAGAGATGGAGGTTCGAAGGCAAGGTCTTTAAAAGTTGGGCAGATTTTCCTGGGGACAATGGCTGCCACTTGGGTCATTGTCACCTAATGATAATGGCAATTTTAGGGTTTATATGTTGCCACTTATCATGGAGAGTCTCAGAGATGAATACACAAGATTTCATTTAATGAAGAGGTTTTCATTAATATAGGAACATATATTAGACCAGCATTTTCTTTTAGAGACAAATAAGTAAGAGTAATATAAACAGAACCAAGACTTAAAGAAATAGAATGATCTAGGCACAATTGCAGTCTTATAGCCAATTTCGCTTGAGTTTTGATTGTTCCTCAGTTTAAACATGGTTTCTACGCAGATAACTAGATGAAATATTGACTTTGACTTTTTCCAGATATTTCGGAGCAGACCTAGGACTTGGCCTGGAAGCATTTACTTTAAGCGACCTGTCCGGTTCTGATATTAGCTGCTCGAGGCGGGGAGGCCTCAGGACTTCACGTGGAACTTGGTCATTTCACTGGCTCGTTAAGTGTCTGCCTCTGCCTGTGGACTGTTTGCTCGCTCTATGAGGGCAGGGACCAGGGGACCAGCATCCCAAGGATGCTGGGATTCATCCTTGCAATCCCAGCAAGCAGCCAAAAGCCCGGCATGAATGAGGTTCTTACGCGGTATCTGTTAGATAAGTAAATCAACAGAACTTGTCAGGATGAAAACCTTTAATAAGCACTGTAATACGAGCTTTATTCATCCCAGGGTTCACGGACACTATGTAATGCAGTTGCCGGAATGAAATGTCTTCTCTGTCTTAGGGCTCGCTTGAACGTTTCATGGGATGCATTTCCCTCCGGCCTGGCAGAGAGATTTCATCTCAAGAGCAAACTCTGGTGAGTAGACGGTGGCTGGCAGGGAAGCTGTGCTGAGAAGAGCTATGTTGAACACGAGAGCACGCTCGGGGGGTCAGATGCAGAGTCTGATGAGCTCCGTGTGCCATAGGTACGGAGGCAGTGGCGGCAAGATGCCTGCTGTGACCCAGCTGAGGACCTTGGGACCTGGCAGGAGCCACCTCACTAACCCTCACTTGAGCATCTCCTTGAGAAGTCGGTTCTCTTCTGCGGGCCCAGAAGGAGCGAAAACAGGTGTGCTGTCAGCTCCAAGAGACGAGGTAGGCCACCTCCTGGTTTCCATTGAACTTGCGTTTCACCTTTCTAATTTCATGCCGGTTTATTTCAAGAGCAGTTACAGAAGGTAGAGAAGAAGGGACAGTTTTGTTCATTTCCATTAACATTAATGCAATGTCTACTATATGCTAGGCCCTTGGGACACAGTGATGAATATGACATTATCCAGCTCCCATGGAAATCCCAGCCTGGTGGGGAGATCAGTCACATCAAGAATTATTTTAATACACTGAGTCATGCGATACTGAATGCCAGTCTCCTACAGAAAACCTTTCTGTGACCCACTGCTTCCCACCTAAAGGTCAAATTTCTTACTGTGGCACACAAATCCCTGTTCACACAGATTCTATTTACTTCTCCAACTTTCTCTCCCTGGCACTCTGTGCTTCGTCTGCACTGAATTGTTTTCAACTTCTCAAATAAATCATACGTTTGTCCCCTCCAGACTCTCACTATACTACTCAGTCCACCTGGAACACTCTTATCTCCCTTCTCACCCCCTGCCCTGCCTTGCCTGCTCACTCACTGTCAGACAGCCTTCCTCCTGCAAGTCTCCTCTGCCCTGGCTTGTCTAGGTCATATACTCTCTCAGATGTTCCCCTATCACAGAGCGCCTTGCTCATCTGAGCACTTATCATACTATATTGGAATTGGCTTGTTACACGTCTGTTTCTGCCTATAGACTGCTTGCTCTATGAGGGCAGGAACCAGGAACACGTGTTCATCCTTGCAATCCCAGCAAGCAGCAGAAAGCCTGGCACGAGTTAGGTTCCTATAGGATATTTGTTAGAAAAGTAAATCCACAGAAGTTTTATGCAGGTAAATAACTCACTGTGCCTTCAGTTTAGTGTTGTTGGGTATTGGACACAGAAAAGGGACACAAGAGAGCTTTTTAAATCTCAAAGCAGGGGGGAGTTAACTAATTCTTCATCTTAGTAGCATCTAAATTTTTCTAAGACTATCACTCTAGGTCCTTCTGTGATTCTGATTTTTACCTTCTAAGCTTCTCAGATTGCATCTGTACTAATATACATAAAATTTTGCCCTTCCCATGGATATTTAAAATTAAAACTTCATTCTGGAAGGTAAAAAGTCTTCAAGGACTGAATGAATAAAGAATAACAATCATTAATATGTGGACAGAGCTTTAGGATTTTCAAAAAGCTTTTGTGTTATTTTTATTTGCTTCCTACAATAAACTAGGGCTCAGAAAGCTTAATGACCTGCCCAGTGACAGATAGGAAGGACAGAGCCAGGAATCAAAGATGGTAGATCTTTAAAATCCACATCCTGTGTCCTTTCTCCCACAACACCATGACTCCTTGCGGCTGTTGGTGGACTTCTAGGCACTGAATAAAAGTGTGAGAGAGGTATTTTGGGATAGGGTAGATCTACCTGGTACCATCCAAATCATACCATATAAGCAACTTCCTCCTCTGCTCACCATGAAGTTATCCCTAGGGAGAAGATATGGCACCGACCATCTTGTAAATCCCTTAGTGAACTCTAACTTGGGTTTGGTGCTAAGCTGGTTGAGTGGGTTCTGGGGCTGTCATTGGAGTATTGACATCCTAAGGTGAGTCCAAGGCATGCACAGTCACATTGTGGCCAGAGATAGAACAATTTACAAACCAGGGCACCAACCTAACTGGGAAAGAGTCATTTCACTCAGGGGCCCTGTCAAATGCCAACTGATGGTGGATGTGAACTCATGTCCAGGCAGGGTGGAGTCCCTTCAAGGTGTTAATGCTGTCATAGGAATGCCAAAGTTAGGATGAGAAACAGAATGGATAAAGAGTTAATCAAAAGTTGGAAACTAGGTATCAATTGAATCTAAGAGGCATAGAAAACCAGGGCCAGCAAGTTAAGAGGAATACGAGGCACACATGCAAGGACCAAATGAAGTTGTACAGGCAGGATCCTACCGTGTTAGGATTCTTTGGGAAAGTTTAAACCCCATCACCCTGAAAGAAATCTGCTTTGAGCTGAGCCTCAGACAGCTGACTAGGAAACCAGTTGAGGGATCTGGAAACTGAATACAGAAGAGGGGTAGCCATCTCCATGGAAAAATAAGTCTCATCTCTAAAATTCCTCTTTTCTTGTGCTCACCTGCAAAGTCAAGAATCAGCCTTTTTCCACTTCCCATCTCCATCCATTTGCAAACCAGGAAGGCTTTCTCTCGCTTCCTTCAGCTCCTGGGATTGGCAACACACAGGAGCTTGCTATTTTTCTGTCACTCAGCCTTTCCCTACCTCAGGGCGAAACTGCCATTGATTACAGACCTACCAAATTAAAGCTTTGGGACACTTAAGTGAGCAATTATTATCAGCCACAAAATGCTGGAATTTGTTTATTAGGCATCATCTTGTTGTTTATTCTGACAGCTTCCTGTGGCGCTCTCTCTGACTGCTCTGAGAGTTGGAAGGATGGTTCCCAAGCACACTGATTTGCTTCCTGAGTTTTCATAGTTCACAGCTGAGAAGGATTTACTCTTCAGGATTTGGGGGACGGGTGATAAATTCATCCATCCCCCTGCCTCCAAGAAGACTTTAATTATGTTAATTAAGAAGGTAGAGACCTGGAAGAATAGAAGATAGAGATTCCCTAATTTAAAGTCTCCCCATGAATGGGAATTCCCTCTGCCGTGGTGAGAACATTTGGAGGTCAAATCCATCCCTGCAGTAGTGGCTGCACAGAGAACAGATCGGATCTATGGCATGACCTTTTCTCTGGTCCCTGCAGCCAAACTTCTGTATTTCACTTATTCTTGCTTATTTCTCAAGCCCAGTTCTCTAGCTTGAACACTGTGAGTCTCTGATAGCTCTTCAATAAAGATAAGATAGTCTAGTTGGTTTCTATTTCCTCTTGCCCAGTGTGGTAGGTGCACATTCACCCCCAGGATACTGAGTGCTCATGAAATGCCACAAGATGGTCTGGAAGTGGAGGGTCGCCTAATTCAGCGTGGGTGGGCTAAGTGCCCCCAGAGGCCATGCTAAGCTGAATCATAAAGGATATTATTGCAAGATCTGTAAAGGGGAAAGGACATACCACGTAGAATGAGCAACACATGCAAAGGTCAAAAAGCGAAAGCGAACATGGTCTGATGAAGCAACTGAAAGGACGTGGGTTCTGCTGAGCATAGGGTTCATAGGAACAGTGGCTGGAAACGAGGCTGTGAAAATGGGCCAGAAGCAGAAACTTTGTTCTGAAGCTGATGGAGAGGCAACGGGAGAGACCGAGCGGGAAGTGATGAATGAGATCTGTGCGTCCCTGGCAGATGTGTGGAGGAGCACGGAAAGGAGTTGAGGCAGGAGGTGGGCGGGTATCTCAGAGCAGCAATCTAGGGAGCAAATGATGAGACTGGGCTTAGAATCCTAGCACTCGCCGGGTGAAGTGGGATTCAGGCAAAGGTAAAGAAAGAAACCAGCTCTGATTGAAATGGACAGAGACAGAAAAGCCAGCTGGGGGTAAATTGGAACGGTGGTAGAAATTAGCATAGGTGCCCTGCAGAGAAATAGTGGGGCCTGCAAAGACGAGCTAGATGTAAGGCTGGACTGAATGAAATGCCCTTAAAATAACCTTCTTCTTTCGCACATGCACATAAATCCTTCAGCTCTGTCTTCAAGATTTCCCCATCTCCACCCTCGCTCCATCCGACCTTTCACCATTCACCATCCTTGTTTCCCCAACCTCTCTACACAGAGCCATTCTCTTCACCTTCAACATGGTCACCCTAGGTCACCACCCAGATCCTCTCTGTTCTGCTCTTCCTGAAGCTTCCCACAAGTCTTCCCCCATAGCTCCTGACAGCTCCTCTCCCGCCTGCTGCATTTGCTATCACGTCTACAGTTTGTTCCGTACAACAAACAGTTGACTAAATACACTGCCTCATTTCTTATCCAAGAAAACAGTGAGTTTTAACCTGTAGGCAAGGACCTTGTCTTATATGTCTTTTGACTATCTTGTGAAATGTAGCACAAGAGAGGAAAAAAAATGGTAGTAACCCAGAAAATATAGGAGGATACACAATTTGTATTTAGGATGCAATTATCAGGGCCCTACCCAGAGGACCACAACTGAAATCAAACTGTAGCTATCAGGTATCATCCACAGCAATCATTTGAGGAAAAGTTGAAGTTGGAGAATTTCAAGAGAAACACGTGGGATGTGGTATTTAGAGAGCTGTCATGTGGTGGAGGAATTTAGACTTATTCTGTCTTACTAAGGTATAAAAGCAGCGCAATGGGCAAAAAAAAAATATATGGAGAGGGTTTCAGCTCAACATAAGGAGGTGATTTCTCAGAGTCAGACCTGTCCAAAGGCAGAGCAGGATGTCCTAAGAGGCTGTGAGTTCCTCTCTACTGCAGACATCCAAGCAGAAGCTTCACCACTGGTAGTCGGGCAGGGGCAGGGGCAGGAAGTGGGAACGTGGGATAGTGATTAAGAGCATGGACTCTGTTTCCTAAACCATAAAATGAGGATAACAATATCTACCTCACAAAACTGACATCAGGATTAAATGAAATAACATATGTAAGTAGCAGAGTCAATTAATGGTAGCTCTTATTATTTTGAAATAATTAATATAATAAGGAGATTTGCACACCAAGTGGAGGAGGTATCAGATTAGATATTTTGAAGTCTCTCCCAAACCCAAATGCCTATGACTGTAAGACAATAAGTACTTACTGGTGACCTTGGACTTACAGAGCTAGCATAGCGCCCATGGATGGCTGATACCACCTGGCTTCCTCTTCCCCCATGAATTACAGTGATCATTCTGGCCCCAGGGCAGTAGTAAGGAGAGAATCACCAGAAAGATGCTGGATCTAGAAGAGCTGAAATGTACCTGGGAGCAGAGAGTTATTAAAAAATAAATACAGGAAAGAAATTAGAAATCGAGGTTACCAAATAAAAGACCTAAAGTCAGGAAGAGACAGGAGGTCAGAATCCAGACTGATAAGACACAGATTAAAGGCCATCGAGAAACGAGAGCTGCAGGAGGTCAAATGTAAAAACCAAGCAGATAGGTCTGGAGGGGTCAGCAGTGATCATTACAATAAAAATTTCAGAATGAGGCAAGAGCTGCTTCACCCAGGGCCGAATGACATATTTCCCCCGTGGAACAGGGCTCCGGATACCCGGCTTTAAGTCTACTGAAGGCACACCCAGGGGACGGGGCCCATGAGACTTTAAAATGGCCATGATATCCCAATCCTGTTCATGCGTATGGAGCTGCTGAACACGTGTCTTAGTTTCTGACTTCTTGTCACAGGCTGCTGGCACCCAGTGCAGATGTCTTCTCCCAGCACCGCTTCTCTGGCTCACTCTTGGTGGCAACTTATCTGCAGTTTCCATCCTGGTTTTGGTTTTACTTTCACCCTGCCTTATCCATTCTTTCGTTCAGACCAGCTTTGGTGCTCCCTCTCCCCAGGGCCTGACCTTGATCAACCCCGAATTTTTGTTTCTCCACTCCCGTATCAGCACTGACCTCTCCACAGGGCAGGACCCGCGACATACTGAATCACAGCTTCCAGTCCAGGGCACAGAGAGCTCTGCACTGGCCCTACAACCAGGGAGGCAGCAAGACCCGCTGGGAGTCAGAGGGGAGTTGCGGCAGAGTGCCACTTCCGACAACTCCGCTGGCATCCCGGAGTTCCTGGGTGGCCTGACCTACTCATGGCAGCCTCCCCAGACGGCTGTTATTTCAGCAAGAAGAGTGGTCTGGGCATATACAGAAAGTGGACCTCTCTCTCCCACAGCCACAAACAGCAAAGCATTTGGATGAGTCCTCAAGAACACATCGGAACCCTGTTAATAGCCCAGGGTTCAATTTCTCCCTTCTCCCGTGCTTTTTTTTAAGTGAAATCATTCTGTTGTCAACGTTGTGAGGGTTAGCCTGTTTGACTGAAGCAGTAATTTGACAAGAGGTGTCTTCACTGTCATTCAAATTGTGGAATAGAGCTCTTAGCATATGCAGGGTTTGTTCTCTCTGCCACCTCCATCTTCTCTTTGTGAAACTCTGTCTTCCCCTTGGAGATACGCCTCCTTAAAGATTAAAAAGAAAAAAAATACATAATCCTGAGGGTCAGGAGGGCATGTGCTAAATCTACAATGAGTCAGTGAGCTCCTAGGTTCAAGATGAGCTTTAATGCCTGAGGGGACTCCGCAGGGACAGGGACAGGTGAGACATCACTACACAGGGAGCAGCAGGGGTGCTGTTGGCAAAGGCTGCTGCCTTTCTTCATAGATCGACCCCCATGAGTTAATTCCTCATACAGGATGTGAATGAACGGCTTCGAGACCTGGCACAAGGCTGGGCTTGGTGAGGGACCAAGATTGCTAAAAGGTCTGCCTGACTTGTCCCAGGGGTTGGGGGCAGGATGCCAAACCCGGGAAGACTCTTGTGTGCACTTCTGGCCCTGACCGCTGCTCTGGCCGCCAGAGACTCCAGAGAAACATGTTGAATGCCAGACCTTCCGGAAGTTGGAGCCAGCCAAAAATCTGGCTTTTGTGATGATAAAGCTTAGGGATTAGGAGTATGAATTTTAGAATCAGAGACACCAGGTATTCTAGGTTGTAACCTTCGTCAAGGCATATAATTTTTCCATCTCTAAAATGGGATGATCATACCTATCTTAGAGTACTTGGTAAATGATAGCTGTTATTAGGGTTATGTCACGCATCTTCCCAAGTGCACCTCTGGTTCCCTACAGGGTGGGGATGGGCCAGCTGTGTGGTCTGGCATTAGGGTTTATGTAAGAACTATGCTACCAGAGACAGGAACAGGAAAGGGAAAAGAATATGTCTATTGACCTTTCTTTGGAATTGTAATCCCTTCTTGGGTCTTGCCCTTGCAGCTTGGCTCAGCCCCGATGGGCCCTCTCCTCCCGAGCCTTTGTAAGCACAAAAGTCCCCTGGGAGGGCAGGTGGAGAGCTTGTGCATATCTGGCTCAGAGAAATCCTTGGGTTCATGGTTGGGATTCACTGCATGGTTTTCTCTGAGCACACTCATCAGCAAACATTTGGGTACAGTGGTGCACCAGGCATCTCTGAGCAGAGAGATGCAAACATGAACAAGATGTGACCCCCAACCTTGAGGGCCCTGCCTAGAGTGTAGGATGGAAACAGCTGAGTAATTAATAGCAAGGATGCCATGTGAGGAGTGCTATGGGGAGGTAGGCAGAGTGAGTGTGTCACAGGGAAAAGGAGAGAGACACCTGACTCAACCAAGGCTGCCTCAACAAGCCAACCCTTCAGGGCTTAGTGAAGTCACCTTCATTGTGAAGCCTTCGCCAGCCAACTAATTCTCTTTTCCCATCCCACTGCCCCATCGAACCACCCATCGTAGCATTTAAATCTTTGTTTCTTTGAGATTTATTTTTTTCTCCAGCCAGCACTAAATGAGGATTAAACTGGATGAAACGATGTTCGTAAAGTACCTGGCACAAAGTTGTGCTCCACAAATGCTAGTTTTCCTTCATTCCTTTCTCCTTCCAGGGTGATGTCTTTGCCATAGATTGGGTTGAACCATAAGAAATTATCATTTTTGTAGGTGTAAAATTGTTGAATATTACTCATTTCAGATGGTTCAAGTTAATAATTTTTATACATGTGCTTTATTTATCTTTTTAATGGTCAAATAAAAATTATATGTACTTATGGTATAAACATGATGTTTTGAGATATATATATATATATATATACACACACACATATGTATATATACCTATGGAATACTGAATGGAATGGCTAAATCAAGCTAATTAACATATGCATTACCTCACATACTTACGTTCTGTGCTAAGAAAACTTAAAAATCTATTCTCTTAGCAATCTTTGAGTATACAATATATTGTTATTAACTATAGTCACCACAATGTACAATAGATCTTTCAAACTTATTTCTTCTGTTACGTGAATATTTTTTTCGTTGCCCCAAGGTTGATTAATGGATTAATCGATTTTGCTTAGAAGAAAACATTTCTTGCTGACAATGACTGAGAAACCTTGCTGTGTATAGCCAGCATGTTTCAAACACCAACTACTTGCTAGGCACTCTACAAGGAACAGGGGCTATAGAGATAGAAAGTCCCTGCCCTCAAGGAGTTGACAATCCAAGGAAGAGATAGGAAAGAAAAGTTCTAATTCAATGTAATGATCAG
>CM052438.1:108283814-108309550 GCA_028533085.1 Varecia variegata
ATTTTTTTCAGATGCTCACCTGAAATCCATAATCATCTATAATCATGGAGGTTTACACTAAAAATTATCCTTTGTGTTTAGGAGTAAGTTAGCAATCTCTGTATTCTGAGCCTGACACAGTGCTTTGTATGTCACCGGCATTCTATTGATAGTAATCAAGCAAATGCTGATTTGACGAATGAAACCCAGAACCTCATTTTTGCCCCACCTAATTTACTGGGGTGTGGGGATAATCCACATTTGATGAGTAACACGGTAGGATGGGGTATGAATTTGAATACCAGCTCTGCCCAAACTACCCCTCTTCCCCAATCCTCAGTTTCCTCATCTGTACAATGGCAGACCTGAAAATGTATTACAGAAGATATCATCCAATATTCTAATTTCTATACAAAAATCCAAAACGATGTTGTGGGGATCAGTGTGACAATGCAAGGAAAGGACATTTGAAGATTGCAAGGCACAGTACAACTTTAGGACTGTCCTGATCTCTCAACTAGGATAGGTTCCCCTTTTCTGGGCCCCTACAGCACCGTGTACACTGTTGTACACTTAACAACCTGCCCCACCTTCATTTTTCTCTCTGGAGGGAAGGACTTGGCGATCTGCCAATGGAACAGGTGTCTTCTTTTTTCTGTACTGTCTAATAGTATAATAATCTTCCATCTCAGTGCCTCTGAGTGATTAGAGTACATCTCAGGTGCTGCCTTGAAGAGTCAGGCCAAGAAATTCACCTCACCTGGGAAGTGCAATAATTGCTTTATGGTGCCTTGCCTAGAGTGTGATATTTATATTATAAAATAGGATTAGGTCTAAAAATAAGGGAAGTTGTCAGAGCTCAGGATTATTGATACAAATGTGAATGACAATACTGACAGCTGATGTGAAGAGCTCCGGTTGTGTCCAGGTTTCTAAACTGAGAGGGAGGTAAAATTAATAAATTAAGTCATTGACAAGACCCAGGAGGGAGAGAATTATCATCTGAGTTCACCGGATCACCTCCTCAGCCTTCACATAAAGAGAACCGCATATTGGAAGCACAGAGGAACTAAAAACACACACCAAACAGAGAAGGATGAAACTGATAATATAATTAATATATTAATTAATGGAGCCAATGATGAGCTCTATGCAGTCAAATAATATGGTAAATGAAAGTAACTCCATTATTATTATTCACAGATTACCCAGGATCAGTTAATTATAACAACAGAGTTGGGGTTGTCAGCACCGTGGGGTAGGAAAGAGCACATGAAATCCAGAAGCTCAGGGCCGCGTTTCCAGTTTTACATCAACCAGCCTCATGACCCCTGAGCCTCAGTTTCCTCAACTGCAAAATGAGGGGGTTGGACCAGAGGACTTCTAAGGACCTATCCAGTTTTGACATTTGAAGTTCAATATTGAATATAACGTCTCTGGCCTTTGTTGATGCAGAAGCCACTTGTGGACTCCGCAGTGCGTGTGTCGCCATTTTGAACATCAATGGCCTTTGTCTGGGAGAGTGTCGGCTACTGAGCACCCTGATTAATAGAATGCAAGATCACAGGGCCTACTGTTGTCACTTTCTTCCTTTCCACAGCACTTCTCTCCTTGGGGAGCTAAATAAGACTGGTCAGTTTTGCTTTCTTTTTTTATTTTCTGGTTTTTATCTATACCTCCAGCAGAGATTTTGGTTTTTCATTTACTTTCCCTGCAGGTTTCAATCTTTCCCACCCCCAAAACAATATCCTCCACCCTGTTGCACGAAATAAAAGAAAAGCTTCAAATTGGCTCTGCTTCCTTAAGCTTTGGGAAACTTTTTAATGTGCAGGTCTGCAAAACCTAAATTTGGGGCCTGCACTATTTGGCGGTGTCTCTTTGCCTCAGAGGAATCTTCTAGCTTTTCTCCATTTCAAAGCACCTGGGTCCACACAAATGCTCTCGAAGAGAGAGCTTTTTTTTTCCCGCCTTAGCAAAAATTCAGGTCTGCCACCAGGAAAGAAGAGGTTTTTCTGTGGAAATCTTCCTCATGCTGGTTATAAAGCCACTCACATCTCAGTATGAACTCTGCTAACTCGCTCCGTTGTCTTTGTGAGTGAGAAGCGAAATCCACACAAAGGTATAAAGAGCTGATCCATAGAAAGATTGCTGTCTGGATTTCCATTGGACGGCAGCTTTCCGATGACTGCATCTTTGCTGCAGACAGCTGTGCAATTGAAACAACAGCAGGACTCCAGATGTGCTGGGACTTGCTAGGCAACAGACTTAGAAGTTTGGCCAAATCAGCCCCAGATAACCACCAGAGAAGGAAAAAAAAAATGCAGGGCTGGTCCAGAGCCTTTGTGTTATTCAGGAGATAGGGGACTAGCCCAGGACAGAGATGGAAAAAGTTGCAATGGAAGGTCTACTTCTTATATAATATGTGAGGTCTTTTCTTTGGCTATGAGAAACTCTCGTAGGATCGTAGAGCTGACAGCACCTACCTACAGAGGTAGCATAGCTTACTAGCCAGAAGTGTGGGCTCCTGAGTCTAGCCAATCTCAGTGTGAATCTTGGCCCTGCCCCTAACCAGCTGTGTGACCTTGAGACTACTTCGTAGGATTTATGCTTACAAAGCAATTAGAACATGCCTGACACACTTAATCATAGCAGCCCCTTCTTTTACAAGGAGGAATTTAACAACCAGCAAGACACTGCAACTAGACCAAGCTCAAACAGCTAGTAGGTAGTAAAGATTAGTCTAAAACCCAGTTCTCCGAACTCCCAGTTCAGAGTTCTTCCCACGACACCAGCATCTCCAAATTCACTTGATTATAAGAATCACTTGGCTGAGTAATTCTTGAATGGAATCTGCAATGTGAATACTAACCAAATGACCCCTGTGAGTCTTAAAATGGAAAAGATGAATTTGAGAAAGACCCTCACCACCATGCCTAAGATGGAATTTTTCAGAGAAAGACTCCGATTCCTTATATCTCTTCTATACCCAGAGAAGATGGGAAAAAAAAAGTATTAATTTTGAGAGGTAACGAGGACCCTAGAAAGTAATCTAAAGAGTTCTTGGTGATAGTCTTTAAGTAAACAAAGTAACCAACTTTTCACAGAATTTTTAGGAGAAACAAAATCTGTTCGACTCTCCCTGTGTGGTCTCTAATAGCAATGATTGAGAAGGCTCGTAATGGTTCTCTATTGGGCATATTTCAGTGAGATCAGACAGCTCCGGGGTGATCTAGCTTTTCCTGGGATTTTGCTACAAATCAGGGAGCTATTTGGGGCTTGTACATTTCAGGCATTCAAAGGGGAACACAGAAAAAGGGCCCCTCAGGTGGGAACAGTAGAGGAACAGATGGTAAAAAATGTTCTTGGTGTCTCTTGAACATTAATGTCCTGGAAACTTTGTTTTAACTTTCGGTTTTTATGGTTACTTTGGGCAACCACAAAGGATAACAGAACTGTGGTGGCGGCTACGCTGGGAGAGGAGAAGCACGTGTCCTAAAGCATTTTAGGTACAAAGGCAGGTGGCTTCAGATCGACTGCAGGTTACGAAATGGAAAAGCCCATTGTCGTTTTGGACTTTGCAGGGAGCCAGGAGTAAATAATACTTCTCATATAGCTTTAGCCCCGTGCTATCTTAATTGCAATCTCTGGTGAGATTTGGAGTTATGCGTTTTTAACAAGCAAACCATAAAATAAGGTTTAATCCCCCCGGAGCCCTGGAGTTAATTTATCTGTCCACAGGCTAAGATCTTTTTAAAGGTTAAGAATGCTTGGGTTTTCTTTCTAGGTCTTTGGGTTGGCTAGAATGCCTGCAGGTGTCTCCTATGGCTGGCGGCTGGAATCTAGCTTTCATCAGCGCTAAAGACCCAGCCTGTAGGGATCCCTGCTATAAGAATCAGGTGTTAGATTCATGAACTGGACCTTTTTCTGATGGAGAGGAATTGATATTCCTTAGGACTGTGTCTGTGGCAGAAAATACACCCTATTTATCCTCCAAAGAAAAGGCATTGAGTCTTTGTTCTATACTTAATAACGATGGGATTTAGGGGAAATTATTTAACTCCCTGAGCTTCAGTTTCCTCATCTGTAAAATGGGCATACTAAAATCTACCCTAGAGTCTTCATATGTGTTCTGTAAACATTAAATAGTACGTGGATGGCATTTTCTTTTTTAACGGTAAAGCACAAATTGTTGTTAAACTGACTTTTTACCTACCTGTTCATCCAGGTGGAATTTGCTGCCTTTGTCAAAAAAAAGGACTTTCCCATGAAGCCATGCCATGGAGAGAAATTCCCAGGTATTCAGAGCACATTTAAAACCCAATCCTGGCTCTCAGCTGGACAGCACTGATTCATGGCCAAGATATAAAGAACGCAGGTTATCACACAGGCCTTGGGTCTAGCTGCCTTGCAGAGTAGATATACAGTTGGCCCTCCGTATCTGTGGGCTCATTCATGGATTCAACCAACTGCAGATAAAAAATACTTTTAAAAAATGCATCTGTACTGAACATGTACAGACTTTTTTCTTGTAATTATTCCCTAAACAGTATATTATAACAACTCTTTACCTAGCATTTACATTGTATTAGGTAGTACAATTAGGTGATTTAAAGTACACAGGAGGATGTGTGTAGGTTTTTTACAAATATGACATCATCTTACAACAGGGATTTGTGCACCCACAGATTTTAGTATCTGTGGAGGGTCCTGGAACCAATCCCCCACGGATATGGAGGGAAGACTACACATACATAATCTCCACCGTTCAGTTCAGCAGGACCGCTTGCCCAGGTCAAAGCACCTTTCCTGCCCTTGCAGATTTCAGGGCGATGCAATGACTGCTCCAGATCTATCAGCTGAGGGTCCACTCTCATCCATCATGCACAGCTGTACCCTTGGGAACAAAATAAGGGGGGCCCACCTTGTACTCAGGGTGGAGCTGAAGAAGGAAGAGCTCTGGAGAATGCACGGACATAGCCCCTTATTTATAGACCACCCTGCAGACTTCCACCACCTGGAATTCATAGCCACCTTGGCTGGCATCTCCACTTCAAGTCCTGTGACACCTATCCACCTCACTGTCCTCCCCAAGGCACTGTGCCCTTGTCCCTTGTCATACTTGCTATCCTCTGCTTTGATGACTCTCCTTCCTGGATCGCCTTTCCCTTTCATTTCCTGCCAACTCATTTTACTGCCCCCTATGAGATCTCAAACGTAAGGCCACCTCTCTCGGAAAGCCTTCCCAGATTAGCCCCATCCCACTGTAACTCTCATCACCCTTTTCCTGCACATCCCTTGGCATTTGTATCTTTGATTGAGTTATTATCATAACACTTAATCAAAGTCAGCATGGCCAGGGATGCGGGTGGTGCTTAATCAAGGGTCCTTGGGAAAAACGGTCTTCCGTGCCCTGCTCTCTGGCAGCCTTGCTGCACTTGTCCACTGTACGGCTACGGACGAGTAGAGGCCAGGTTAAGGAGGTGGGGAGCCAGTGCTGGGGCTCGGATTTCTCCTAAACCACACACTATTTACGTAAGTGTCCCAGCTCTTTCAATGGCAAGCCATGTGGCAGGGATGAAGGATTAGGGAGTATGAGTCAAAAGGGAACAGAATCATTCCTCTAAAATATAGTTCTAATCCCATCACTCCATACCTCGTGAGTCTTCCTTGGCTCCGTGTGACACAAAAAGAAAAGTCACGCTCCTCAGCCTGGTAGACAAGCTCTTGCACAACTGCTGCTCCCTCACCGAGATGCCTTTCTTCCCTCACCACTGCCGCCACCCCCAGCCCCACTTAGGCTCCAGCAGTACTGTCCTAGTAAAGTCCCCAGCACACAGCTACACCAGGGACTGCTCCTCCTCAGCACCTTTCATTCCATTGCTCCCTCTGTCTGGAACATTCTTCTTTTGCCGTCTTTCCACCTACCCATGTGTGATCCAGGCAGCTGAAATCATGCCTTCATGAGGCTTTTATCAGGTCTCCCCTAGTCAGAATCAAGTTTGCCTTCCTGATGCTCCCAGAGCATGTTATTTGCTCTTCTCTTACATTTACAGGACGCAAACACTTTCTACTAGAGTTACCCGTATGTATAGCTGCTCCCCTGCCAGGCCGGGAACCTCTGGCATCAGGGACGCTGTCTTCCTTCCTATCACCTAGTTTAATGCCTGGCATTCAGGACTCACTGAACCAACATGGAGTTGAGTTAAAGTTATTGAATCAAGCTACAGGGCATCAGGACCCTCCCCCACCCCCACATTCCCAACTCATCTACAACCCCTAATACCTTCCTGTCCCTCTTTCCAATCCAGTTTAACCATCCATTCCCCACAGGCAGCCCTCCGTCATCGTCCTCCTCCTTCTCCTCCTCCTCCTCCTCCTCCTCCTCCTCCTCCTCCTCCTTCTTCTGGTATTTGCAGGTGGGACAGGAAGCCCAGGCCTCCTGTTGGGGACCTGATCCTGTTTCCTTGGCCTGAGACAGGAGCCTGGAGCTGCTGAAGCAGGACCAGTGGAAGGGAACCTCCATCCACCTCGCCTCCCTCGTGTCCCTCCTGAAGGGGGGCTCGCCCTCTCCCATTCACCTTTGTCTGTGGATCTGGAGCTATTTGGGAGACCCCTTGAGACAGCTGCAGAAACAGCAATAATCCAATTAAAGCCTCTGACACTCTGGACTGGTGGCATCTTGGCGGGGAGGTGGTGGACACACGGGGCTGTTGCTCGTTCCACCTGTGATATGTGTTTCACTGACTGTCGATATCTGCAGGGAAAACACCAGCCGTGAGATTCACAGATAAAAACCAGTGGCCTCTGCTTCCTCCCTGGGGTGTTTTCATGAGAAATTGGTTTCCAAGCAGGGAGGGGACGAGACTCCTTTTCTTTGCCCGCCTAGAGGGCATTTGGAGGGGTTTGAAAGAGGAAAACTTGAAGGGAAGGAAAAAGCAAATGAGAGAAGCCCGAAGGGTTTGAAAAGTAGAAAATACCTCCCTGGCCAGGTGAGGCTTTTCAGGGTGAGGGCTGAGCACTCCTTCTGTCTTGACTCTCTCTCTGCCGCCCTCATTCCATTTCCTCACTTTCTCTCTTTTCTTTTTGGGTCATTGTCACTCTTCCATCTCTGGGCATCTCAGGGGGTCCTCTGAGCCCAAACAAAGCACAGGAACTGTCCCTTGGAAGTTAGAGGGGAAGGACCCACAATCCAACCACTACACTTTTCATCAAGGACGTCAAAGCTCATAGCGAGAAGTTGTTGAGGGAGCTGAGCAGTCGCCCAGGAGCGGGCGCAGCTGCTCATCCAGCCTCCCTGAGCCAAGGGGCTCCCGGAAGCCCCCTCATTCCCGTTTCTGTCTCCCTCGCCCACCTCCCGGCCCTGCCACCCCAGCGGGCCCCTTCCCAGAGGCACCAGAGCCATGTCCCGTGGTCCCCCGACACCCCCTGAGGCCAAGGCTCCAGCAGGCTCCCCACACCCTGCTCCAGGCCGACCTGACCGAGCGTTAGCTGGAAAAAGTTAAACGCTCTTCCCTTCATTATCAGAAAGAGTTTCATTCCGACTGAAGTGAACAATATGAAGAGACACTACAGAGCTCTGGCGGAGGATGAAAAGTTTCTTATATCCACAGAGCCACACTTCAAAGTGTCCTGTGACAAGGTTCCACTTTAATTAGGGGGAGGAAATTGCCATGTAACTTAATTAATATCAAAAACAGTTTTTTTCTTAACTACAAGAAAGAAAGACGGCAACAGAGGGAGGGGGGAAAGGAGCTGACAGCGAGCCCGGACAGGCCTGTGCGTGGCCGGCATAATGACAAACTTTGTTTCTAATTACTCCAAACAGGTCTTAGGTTCAGCTAAGAACTCTAAAGCCACAGTGGGTTCTTTGCCACAATGGAGATCTTCGTGCTCCATCCCCGATGCTCTGGCCTTGAACGAAAAAAGTGAAGACCTGAGATGGTTATCTGGATATCTCAGAAGGGAAATACAGAAATCCTGTTTTATTTCAATTTTCTAAGATATCTTTGCAGGAAGCGGTTTGGGAGATGGGCTGATCTGCTCCTTTACACACTACCCAGAGCCTTTGATGGACACTCTCCCTCCTCCGGGCTCCCTGTCTCTGTCACTACGCCCCACCTTCCTCACCCCAGCTGCCTTGGGCAGACTCCTGGGCATTTCCCTGGTTTCTCTCTCTCTTCAATCAAGCCATCATATCCCTTCCACCTCCAAATTATCTCCCAAATCTGTCCTCTTCTCTACTGTCACCATACACAGAGCCACCTCTTATCTCCCCCGGAGGATTTACAAATAGGCTCTTGACTGGTCTTTTTGTTTTCCCTCTTGCCACTGGAGTCCAGTCTTCAGCCAGCAAGCAGAGTGCTCGTTTATGAGACACAAAGCCATGTCATTCCTCTGCTCAAAACCCTTTAATGGCCTCCCGTCATTCTTAGGAAAAAAACCCTTAAGATTCCTTAATAAGGACTACCAAGGCCCTGTATGATTTTGCCCCTGCCTGACTCACTCATTCTTGTTCTTGACACTAACTGGAGTCTCACTCAAGGTCTTTGTCATAGTGTTCCTTCGGTTTGGACCTCTCTTCCATACCTCCTCCACCCACTGGATTCCAATCCAACTCACTCCTATTCATCTTTTGAGTGTGACTTCAAGGGTATTTACTCTGGGAAGAGTGTCTCAGAACTCTTCTGAGACACCCCCCTCCACCCACATCTGAGTTAAAGCCCCATGTTACATACTCCCATAGAATACCACACTTCTTTAAACACACATCAAAGTTGTGAGCAATTAATTGTCTGGCCAAATACTGGTTTGATATTTGTCTTTTCCCCTGGCCCACAAGCCAGGTAGAGCAGAGACCACACCTGTTTTGCCACAGCTGTTTGCCCAGGTGCCTGCACGGAATCATGGCAAACATTGCTCTCATCTCCATTTGGTCATTTCAATCTCATGGCAAACCAATGAGGTGTCTCATTTTATTAAACCCATTTTACAGATGTAGAATTTGAAGCACAGAGGTCAGATCCTCCCAAAGTCACCAGGTAGTAGGCATCTAGCTCCTGAGTCCTGCTTTTCACCACTGTGCTATGCTCACACAGGAAGAACATGATACACAGTTATTGAACAAAGAAGTTGATCCAGGAAAAATGGATCTAGAAATAGTTGGAAGAGAAGTGACCAGAAGTTTCCAGGCATGGCCCATGGACCTAGCCCTCCAACCCATGGAGATGTTCCATCCTACTCAGCACAATCTATCTTCAACACCCCCAGAAAAGACCCCAGCCCCATGAGTCTTACTAGAAATGCCTCTCTCTCGAAGGAGCAAAACCTGAGACTGTGTCCTGAGAAAGTTAAGACATGGGTTAATCCCAGCAATTTTTCTCTCCCCATTCTTTGCTCTCAACACAGCTTCTAGTTCACTTCACTTCCTTCAACATAAAGAAATGCGATAAATGTATAGAGTAGAGCCATAGTCCCCGAATTGTGCAACAAGATGTCCTGGGTCACCATAGTGACCCTGCATATCCCTGCAGAATATTTTAATTTTTAGAAAGAGACACAGATACTCAACAGCTGCCAGACACCAAGCGGTACTAACTCAAGGTAGTTGACAGTTTCGACATTAGATCTTATGATTTCCTTTCAATTAGGTCATATCTTTTCCAAGGTAGGTTTTCTGTGGTCGCTGTCATAAGAAGTAAGTACTGCACAAAAATCATCATGAAATGGAAAGTGAAAGTGGCAGCGTCCAAGATTTGAGAAGTTGTGCAGTGCCCAACAGGTATACACATCCCGTTAGTAAGTAATTAAGATCATTTCAGAATGAAATAAAAATGTTTTTTCTTTCAGTTTATGTATTTTTTCAAATGGCTACTAAGTTGTTAGGACATTAATATTATAAAGCTGTTTGACCCTAGCTACTCAAAAAAAAAAAAAAAAAAAAAAAAGCAACTGTTAGTCCTTTTGGCCTGTGGGGACCATAAAAATCTACTGACAAAGGATGCTGTGAACCAAACAAGTGTGGGAACCTCTGAGGCAGGGTGTCAAAAGTATGCATGGTTGAGGTTGACACACTATTATGACAGAGATATTAGACTCCCCTCAAACAGGACCCCCTTGGTAGGACACAACTGTCCCCTAGGGTGATGTCATGTTGACTGATTACAATGGGTTAAGGGTGAAAGGGAAGAACCAGGCGCACCCAGAGCCAGGCCCCACCGGGCTCCCAACACCCAGGCTTCTCCCAGACGTGTGCTCACATCCACCTGCACAGGGAGCCCATCGCAGCCCAGCCCTGAGACTTGAAGGACAGGTTTGTAATTGACAGTATCTCCGCTGCCCTCGGAGAGCACTGCCTCGAGCCAGAGGTCTCTCCACAACAGCAAAGAAAAGCTTCTTAACTTCCTGCGCTTCACGCAAGGCAGGGCCGTCTGTTATCAGCCGCAGATGGGAGCCTCAGCAGCCGCCCACTCTGGAGAGCTCAGTGGAAACAGGCTTGGCAGGTGGACAAAACGGACAAGATGACAAGCGCTGTTAAATAGCAACCCGCAGGTTGTTGTAACACATGCTTGGGACCTTCCTCCTCTCGGGCTCGCGGTGCCCAGGCACGTGGACTGCATCAGAGGTCGCAGCAGCGCCCCTCACTGTCCCTGAGGCTGCTGGGCGGCCACCCTCGTCCTCCCAAGCCTTCTGCAGAAATAGGAGCAATTCCGGCCCTCCCATGCTGTCTTCTAGGGGGTCTTCCCCTTCAAAGCCTGGGGTCCTCCCACAGAGAGAGGCGAAGCCCCACCAGAAGGGAGGCTTTCGGTTTATTTCAGGTGCACGTGTTCACTCACTCATTCCCATATGCGGGCCTATTCACCTTTCTCGCTTCCTTTTTCTCAAGAATCCGGTGGGACGTGCTCCTGCCCTGGACACCCCGAAAGGTGATAAACGCAATGAGGTGAGTGGCTGGGGGCCTTTTGGAGGTACAGGGTCCTCCCTCCCACCACCCGATGGGCTGAGATGAGTTTAGGTTTCTAATTTCCAGAATAGGTGCTGTCCTGTTGGCCCCTTCTGACAACGTCCTCCCTTCCCCAATCCAGGAGGGCCTAGGTAAAGATGCTGAGGCCGTCATTCTCTCCCGGCCCGTCGCGAAGGCCCTGCTCTACCTAGCAGAGAGAGGCAAACCCGGGCCAGCCTCTCGCCCTGGGCGGCCCAGATCTGCTTCCTGCCGGGGCGCGGACGCGGAGGACGCGAGAGGGCAGCCGCCGCGGGCAGCTCCCCGTTCAGGTGCAGGCTGGCAGCCCGGCAGCCCCCCGGAGTGGACCCGCTACCCGGAGTGTGTCGCTAGCTCCTTTCATGCGAGCCAGAGATGTCTGTCATATCATCGTCCCCTCGGCTGTAGGACTTACTATAATTTCATACAGTTCTGTAGACAGATATTGAAAAGGCATCTGGAAAAATTGATAGCATATCAAGGCAAAGACTTCACAAAAGTCATTTTTTAAATGTCCAGCTATAGGTGCCAGCGTGCAGTCCTCACAGGCGCACGGCAAGGTCCCCAAAGGCCTTTTTCCTGATCTTAGAGCGCCCCCTTTGGAGAGGATGCGCCTACTGCAACTGGCAGTGCCAGCTTCCCTCACCTTTGAGAGCCCAGGGATGAGTCCGGGACTTGGGGAAGGCGAGGATGGAAGGGGAATGGGGAAGGGGAAAGGGTGAAAACGGGAGAGAGAGATGGAGCTGTCCTCGGGGTGCACCTTCCAACGTGATGAGAACTATGCTATGCAGTCGGCATACACAATCTCATGAAAGCCTCACACAGAAAATCAGCCTGTCTATGAACGAAGACCCCGTTTAAGGAGGCTTCCGACACAGGACACACGAGCTGCCAGGACCACTGTTCTCTCCCATAGCCAAATACAGAGCACGCAGTTTGTGCCCCGCAGCCGCCCCCTCCGCATCTCACCCCTCTCCGCTGAATCACAGTGAGAGGAAACAACCGCATTCAAGGCACTGACACAAGAAGTTTTGGGGGGCGTTGGCTGGAAGCCGAGAGTCCACTTGAAGTAACTACCCACGGGCAGGTTTTACCAACGTTCACGTTCCCCGCGTTTTCATCATGCTTTGCTTCCTCCTCACTGTCAGTGAGAGTGAACAGGTGACAGCTGCCACAGCACGGAAACAGCCCCGGATTTGAAGCGAGAAACATGCTCTGGCACAATAGGGCTTGGCCTCGGCACAGTTTGGTCAGTGAGAGGAAAAAACCACTGGGGTTTAGGTTTTGATCGGTGTCCAGGAGGCAGCTCCAAGGGCAGCAGGGACACTGCCTCGTACAGTAGTCAGGGCTCTCCAGAGGAACAGAACCGATAATGCACATAGACACATGTGTGTGTGTGTGTGTGTGTGTGTGTGTGTGTAACATGAGGAATTGCCTCACACGATTATGGGGGCTGAAAGTCCCACGACCTGCCATCCTAAGCTGGAGACCCAGGAAAGCCGATGATGTAGCCCAGACCAAACCCCAGGCTGAGGACCAATGGTGTGAGTTCCAGCCTGAGGGCAGGAGCAGGCGAGAGAGGCCCCAGCTCAAGCAGAGAGAACCAATCCTCCCTTCCTCACCTTATGTTCTGTTCAGGCCTCAGCAGATCGGAGGATGCCCACCTACACTGGGGAGGGCCATCGACTGAGTCCGCTGATGCGAATACTCATCCCATCTGTGAACACCCCCACAGACACACCCAGAATAATGTTTAGTGAAATGCGTGGGCACCTCCTGTCCTGGTTAGGCTGACACATAAAATTAACCATCATACCAGATGATGACATGAAGAAGAACAGAGAGCTAGTCCAAAGTGCAGGAAGAAATCCAGGATCCTGGGCTGAGAAGCTGAGTTAGGAGCCAGATGGGTGGCCAAGCACTGGAGACAGGAATCCAAGAGAAAAAAAGGTGGTTCTTTAGAAGGATCATTGAATGAGAACTTTGTGGAGTCAAGGGAAAAGTGGGAGCTCTTACCTGGAAGTCCCTTAAAGACATGGCTATTTGTGTGGGTCTGGGAGTGCAGAGACCCAGGGGAAGGGCTGAGAGTGCTCAGAATGGGGTGAGGCAGGGGTGGGTTATGCAGGGCTTCAGACTGAACCCAACGCTCTGTTTTGGAGTCTCTTGAAGGAGCCTGGGATGAGAACAGAGGAAGTTGTGCACTAAAGAATCTCCTTTGGGGGCATGAGCTGCCCCATGGGACTGTACGTGAGTGGAAGCCTGGCTCCCCTACTGCTTCTTGGAAGGGAGTGAAGCTCGGGGCTAGTGTGCTGAGATCACCTGCCCCGTTCCTCTGCCTCCACACCTTCAACCCCCTCAGCCTTCAACCCTCTCAGCCACACGAGGGTATATTCCACTTCAAATAGTAGAGAAGGCTCTGAACAGTATTACCATGCACGTTCTCCCCATATGAGACCCTGGAATGCCAAGAGGAGAGGAATAGTAAAAGGTCTTCAAAATGCCATGATGCAGAGAGACAGGAGATTAGGCTGGGATGATCTCCAGGGGGCGAGGCTGGAGCCTGCTTCTGCTCCTCAAAGTGCTGAACCCCTGCTTCTGTCTGATGACTGTCTTCATGAGCCAACCACATCAGTGCGGAAAGGCAGAGAAGGCGGAACTGTTTTTAGAGGGGCAAAGAGTAGGGCTTCTTCTTCAGAAGGATCTTGCTAGGGAACCAGATGTGGTGTAGGAGTCGTAGTCTTTCCCGCCTCTCTGCTTGGCCCAAGGAGCTGAGATGGCCTGAGTACTGTTCTGATAAAGCTGAGGTCACTGTTTGAGCCCTATATGGGCAAATTAGCCCTTCAAAGAAGAAAGCACTATTCCAAAACTCTGGACACCCAGAACCTCACCTATTAAATGTAAGACAATAAGTACTAAGTAATATTGTCGAAAATACTGTTTATCACCCACTGCCTCTTAAATGAAGTGGTACATGAGAAGTTCCTTTAGGACAATTTTTTTTTTTAATTTCCTAAGAATAGGGGATAGTGGGAAAGTACATTTCCCCCTTTTAAGTGACAAAAACTATGGTACTATGTTTCCGTTTTGCCTTTGCTACTGGGAAGCTCCAATCAAATAGTGTGTCAATTGCAACAAATGTGTTAGTTAATCCTTTGGATTAATACATTTATTGATTTTCTTCTTCTCCAATCCTGATTTCTCTTTTTGTTTTCTACTTAGTTATCTTATCTTAGATAGCCTTTGTTTAAGCTTTTCAAACCATCTTAGGAAAGAAGTAGATGTTGCTATAAGAGGCAACAGACTATTTGCTACACATTCATGACCGCAGCTAGAAAAGCCAGGCAAAGGGTACATTTTCCTGGCAGGAGCCCACATTATATCAACGCCGTCTTCCAAGATAAAGGACAGTCTTCTGTGCTCCTCCCCTGCCTCTTCCCCTGCCACCACCCTCACAAGGACAAAGTGTCGAGGGCATTCTTTAATCTCCTCTATTTTAATTGGCGAGAGAAAGTGGTGCCACTCATCAGTGCTCTAAGTTGGAGGGATTTAATTAGATCTAATGACCAGATAAATGGAGAATTCTGAATGAGGACCTTTGGGGACTGAATGGTGTGAAGAGGATTATGTTGTTATATTTTCTTGCATTCATTGCTGTGGCTGAGGCCACAATGGAAAGAGAGGCAGGGCACTAGCAAGAGTCATGTGTGGATGCTATTGAGAGCAGGGTGGAAGGGAGGACAGAGGGTCCTTCTTGGGGCCATGGTGACAAGGCACTCAGAGCAAAGGGTGAGGTGGGAGTGAGAACTCCTGAGGATGAAGAGATTTGGGCCACTGCCCCAGTAATCCTTACTGTTAGTTCCTTCTCCCTCCCCGTTGACCTGTTTCCCAGGCATTCTGTCTCACTGTGACCCCGGCATCTTTCTCACCTTTGCGGAAGGCCACGGGCCTGGTCCTGGGATGGGTAGAGCTATTCGCGTGTCAGGCTTCCCCCGAGCTGTTGCTGAAAACAACCTGCCCGCCTTTGACAAGTCACCTTTATCTAGCACAGGCAGGATCGTTTTGAATATCCTTGCACTGTCACTGAGGGCCTAGAGTGTCAGAGATTTCTCTCCCCTCAAAGATCATCTGTCAGAGGTAGTATTCTAGTCCTAAGAGCCCCGAGGGAAAAGTTCTGAGGGTGGGGAGGGAGTGGGGATACAGGGAATGAAGTCAGTCTGCAAATACTCCAGATCTGACTCACTCCCAAAGGGAGCTGGATGAATTCCCCCCTGCAGAAAGGTCAGTCAACGCTGCAAGTCTTGAGAACAGGAGAGAGAACTTTTATGGAGTATCCGCCATATGTCAAGCATTTGGTCAGATACTCATCTTTAATATCATTTAATTCTTATAAAGTTAGAGCCTGGTACACAATATGTCCTTAATAAGCCTATGAAAAACAGATGAATAATTAAATTACCCCAAGAGGTATCACAGTCCTTATTGTACAAAAGAGAAAACCAAGGCTTATGGAAAATAAAGCTTGCCAAAGTTTACACAGCACTGGAGTTAGCATTTGAACTTAGGTCTTTCTATCTGATCCCAAAGATCAATCTCTTTCCAATTTGACATGAGTGCAAGGCATTGACCACAGCCCTCTGTGCGTCCCTTTCAAACTGGGTTTGTGGGGAGATTTATCTCGTTAGACCTCAGTTTGCTCACCTGTAGAATGGACTGGTTGGGGCAGTGCTTTGTGCTGAAGGAAACAGCTGCTGTCTTTTCCTAGGGATCTAGTAGAGCTGAGATAATTTGTATGGAGATGTGGCCCACCTGTCCTCTAAATCCAAAGCCCTGCATCTGGTGATAAATAGCATTAATGTGATGCTAACTCTATATAGCTCTCTGCCCCAGGAGATGAATCTACATATGTGCTAAATGCGCTTCAGCAGTACCCAACAGCGATGCTTTATTTCACTGTCTCTGGACACCTGGTAGCAGCTCACGCCATTAAAGAAGCATTGTGTGTGCTCACGTGTGCACGCACATACACACGCACACACGGTGCACTGCAACCACTCTGGAAACAGTCCAGCAAAAGACAGATGGGGAAGGGATGGGAAGGACGCACTTACAAATATCAGTGGCAACCAACCCCTTGTTCCAACTCTCTATGAGGTTCTAAGAGGTGTAAAAAGGACCTGCCAGGGCCATCTCATCCTGCTCTGCCTCAGAATTATTCAGATGAAAGTAAAGTTTAGGGATGACGTGACCAAACTGTTGTCTACATCCTCTGCTTTAGTTTAGGCCAAGGAAAGACCTTTTTAGGTTTGCAGTAACATGCTAATCAGTGAGCCTCATGCTGTTGCTCAAAAGTACATTGCTCACCTTTCCCTGGAATAATAATGGTTAACTTTCACTGAGCAAATTATTATGTTTCAGGATCTGTGCTGAGGGCTTCACATAAATTATGCCATTGAATTCTCACAACAACTCTATGAAGTTTTACTCTTATTGTGCTCATGTTACGGATGAGAAAATTGAGGCTTAGGAGATTAATAACATGTCCACAGCCACTCAGCTAGCTAATAATTAGCAGAAGAAGGTGTGAACCCAAGTCTGTCTGAGCTATAATCACTGCACAGACCACAGACTTCAGTGAGATGTGTATTTTTGAGGATGCTAGACTGCTGGAAGAGGACGGGATGGGTAAGGAGATTTAAGAGAAAGGAATTTTGCAGATTTTGTTACAATCATGTACAATGAGCCATGGAGAGTACACGGTCTGCACGAAGGCTGTGCTAAGTTCCCTAAGAGGTGGACAGGATCAGTCACAATTCTCTCCCATTCATTCATGCTTTAACGCAGACATTCATCCAGCATTTCCTGTGCTATTCACTCAAAACGTGAAATTAAATAAGATCTGCTCTCTACTGTCAGTAAGCTCACGGTCTTACTATGGGATAGACAGTCCTGTAAATTAATGATCACACTACCATGTAATACGTACTTTTTCCTAGATGGAAACTGTGCAAGCCCAGAGGAAGGGCATCTGGATCCAAATGAACTTACAGTGATGGAAGGAGCAAAGGGCTTTGAATCAATCGGAAAAAAAAAAAAAAAAAAAAACTGGATTGAGTCCTGTTTGATCTTGAGCCAGTTGAAGTTCTTTGAGCTCCACTATCATTTTTTGCAGGATAACAATAATACCAATCTAATGATATTACCAGCCCTAAAAGAATTATGCAGGGGATTAAATGACTTAATGTAAATGAAAGCACTATTATTCATCGGTGTAATGGCAAAGATGGAAAATGTGGGAAAGGGAAGTATGAAAAGGCATAAAAACAATGTGACTATTTCCATAACACAGGATTAGTTAGCAGTGTCATAATATAGATGTGAATATTCCAAGGAAATGGTTTGACCTGGGACTTTGAAACCACCAGCCACTCTTTTAGGGGCCAAATTTCTCCATAGGGGATTTTGGAGGAAAAAAAAAATATTGTCAGAAATTTGCAGGTATGGTTCTTCCTAGGTTAGGAGAATTAAAAAGATAACCAATACTTTCCATTAGATCTCAGAGAAATCAATTAACCAACTCATAAGTACTGGCTGACCACAATCATGTGCCCAGAACTGTGGTAGTTTCTGTGTAGAACTTCAAAGAGCTCATACGTTAATTGGAAAGAAAAGAATAATATTATTAAGTAACTAACTACCAAACCGTTTGGGACTAACTCAGGTCACAGTGAGAGAAGGAAAACTCAGTGTAAATCCGAACGGTGAGAGATGACTTCATGGAGGAGGCGAAACTGAATGAGTCTTAAAGAAAGGCTGAGGACATGAAGAAGGGAGAGGAAAAGAGAACAAGAAGAATGAAGGGGAAAGGGAAAACAGAGAAGGAAGAAGGGAGGGAAACCTGGGGAAGAAATAAGGAAGGAAAAAGGGAAAGGGGGGGAAGGAAGGGAGTAGAGGAAAGAAGAGGGAAGAGATCAGCCTGAATAGAAGAATCGAGCATTTGCAGAGAAAGAGGCTGGAATAAACCTAGAGGGTTCAGTGAGAAGGCTGTGGATGCAGAGTCAGAATTATATTCTAAGCTAAGGAGTCTAGGTGTGATGCTTCTGTTAGTTCCTTCATGATAGGGGATCGTCATAAAAGAAGTTTGGATCTGTAGCAGTTTGAAGGGCGGCTGGGAGGGAACCAAGAGCAGGAAGCAGAAAGCCCAGCTCAGAGCCTCCCTGTGACCTAAGCCATGTTCACGACCACCTGCCTTGCAAGCACCCCAAGAAGGGGGCTCATGAGAGGTAAAACTATAGAACTTGGGATATTAGGAAGAAAATGGGGAATGAAGAAGAAGAAAAAGCCAAAGAATCCTACAATATTCTACCAGTCTGGGAAACTGGAAGAAAAATGGTGCCTCTGAGAGTGAAACATGAAGAGTTTGGAGAGAGGAAGTGTGAAGATTTTAAGTTAGAATGTGTTCATTGGAGGCCATGGCGAGTCGCTGAATCAGGAAGATCACAGGAGTAGCTGGGATGATGAGGTTGAAAGAGCAGGGACAAGGTCAGGGCTGGAGATGTGCATGTGAGAGACGTGCAGGAGGTGACAGCCAACAAGCTCTCGGAGGAAGAGGTTGACGGACACAAGTAGAAGGCTAGAAAAGGGTCCTTAGGGATTTCTCACAAGGCCAAAGGCAGGAGAGAAATGGACCACTAAAGAAGACAGATAAGGGGCAATCCCAGAGGATAGGAGGAGAACCCCAAAATCAAAGTGGGAGGGAACAATCAAGAAAGAGGGAGTGGTGCATAGTGCCCCACTGCAGAGATCAAGAATAATGGAGTGGAGAACCACAACCGCCACAGGTGAGCCTCAGAGATGCTGTGGGTTAGCTCTAGACCACTGCAATAAAGCAAGTCACACCAACTTTTTGGTTTCCCAGTGCATATAGAAGTTATATTTACACACTACTGTACTCTATTAAGTGTGAAATAGCATTATGTCTAAAAAGATGTACATACCTTAATTGAAAAATACTTTATTGCTGAAAAATTCTGACACAATGACACAAAGTGAACACATGCTATTGGAAAAAGGGCTCTGATAGACTTGCTCCATGCAGTTTGGCCACAAGCCTTCAATTTGTAAAAAACACAATATCTGCAAAGCACAGTAAAGTGAAGTGCAATATAATGAGGTATGCCTGTATTTGTTTTGCAAGGGGACATGTCACTCTAATTTGGGAACAAATGTCAGCTTGTGTAAAACTGAGATTGGGCTATCAGGAAGTGGAGACATCGGCAAAGACCAAAAGCTTGAAGGGTTTACCAGCAAAAACGAAGACGGGAAACTATAAGCTATAATAGGATCAAGCACAGGGCTTTCTGAGATATGGAGACTGCAGCACACGGAGAGAAAGCGGCTGAAACTATAAGAGATGGAGGAACTAGGTGTATTTTGTGGAAGCAAAATCCCAGAGTGGATGGGGTCCAGAGTTCATGTGAAGCAGTTATCTTTAAATGAGAGAAAAGAAACCTCTTCCTTTGAAAATAAAGGGAAAAAGTCCACTTCAGAGACAAGGCTTTTACGAGGTGAGAATGAGGGTACATGAGATGTTCACAAAGATGGCTTTAATCTCCCACTGATCTGAAATGGCTGCGTAGCATGAGTAAGAAAGAAACCTTTGATGGTTTAAGTTACTGAGATTTTCAGATTGTTATTGCATCATAACCTAGCCTATCCTGACTGAATACAAGGAGAAAGTTGCCTCCTGAGATCAGGACGGCAGGGAGGAATTGGGGTTTTAAGGAATGAAAAGGTTATGAAATAAAAACTGGATAATATCCAAGTGATTTTAAAAAATACTTTTCCCAACATGGGTTGTAAAAAATTTCAAACCTACAGAAAAGTTCAGAAACTGGTATAATGACCACCATAAATCCTTCCCCTGATTCACCAGTTGCTAACATTTTGCCACATTTGCTTTATCTTTCTGTATGTAATGTATATGGACACACACACACACCTTTCTTTCTCTGTCTCTCTTTTTTTTAAATTTGAAAGTAAGTAGCAGACATCATGGCATGTCACTCTGAGCATTTCAGCATGTGTCTTCTAAGGAGGACTCTTTCCTATGGAACTAAAATACCACTATCATCTCCAAATAATTTAATTTTAATATAATAATTATATCTAGCATACAGTTCATATTAAAATTTTCCCAATTGTCCTTAAATTTACATCATAGGTGTCCTCCCTGCCCCATTTAGGATCACACACTACATTTGGCACATATACAAAGAAGGAAAGCAGTGAGGTGGGCTGGGAAGAATTTGGGTAGCCTAACTCTTGAACGAGCCAGATTACCACTGTAGGGAAATAGGAGTTATCAGATGTGCGATAACCTGCTTGGTTGGAGAGCACACACCTTCACCTGAGATTACTAGTAAACATGTCTTGGTGATGATGGTGATGATGATAAAAAGGAAGATGAATGGTGCGTCGCATCAAAGGAAAAATGACAATTTTCAGATACCAGTGGACCAAGAAAGAAAAATTAGAAATAAGATTTGGGAATGTAAAAATTAATACTAATTAGACTCTTTATACCCTACCAAAAGTGTTTAATTACCATGCATTAAATAATCAATCATTAAATCTATGTGAAATTAATTTGTTCTAAGTTCTCTACACATACAGGCTCAATTTGCAAGTAGCATGAACAGCTCCTCCCAACTTTAATTAATTAGAGCTGGCATTGGTGACGGGACATTTATTTATGGACCAGGTGCAATTAAAGAGGAATGGGCTATGTTCACTCTAGAAAATATTAATATTAAAAGGAATTTAAGATATGAGGGCTTGAGAAACCTAGAATCTCAGAGCCAGATGTGACCTTAGTTGTCACTTGTTTCAGTGGCTTCCTTTACATCATGAGGATCTACACAGCAATAAAGTGAGGCCATACACTATTCTCAATATTCCAAACTAGCTAACAGAAATGCTAGATTTACTTATGATAAGGCTGCTCAGGCTAGATAAAATACCAGGACTTTTTGTTTTGCCTTTACTCTTTATGGTAACATTGGTTATCTTCTGCTGACTAGATACTCCAATTAGCACTTAAACATGTCTCTGAATTTAAAAAAAAAACACAAATTAATTTTACTTGTTTATTTGGTAGAAGAGATTTTTCAAAACAAAGGGAAAGAGCAGGGTGCTGAGGGAACCCATAGTAGAAGTCCTTAGAGTAAAAAGATAGAAAAGCACTATTCTTGCCCCAAACTCTCACTTTATAGATGAGAAGATTGCCCAAGTGACACGGCTAAGTTCATGCAGTTACTTAATAGAAGCAATTAACAGCAATCCTTCTAGCATATCAAAGGTTAGTTGAGGAATAAATTTAGTGAGCTAAAAGGGGAATGTCCCTAGTGACAGCAAGTTTCAAGCAGGGAAGCCAGTCAGGAGGCTGGTGCAGTATCCAAGAGTGAAGACGGTCTCCTGATTTCAAGCAGTAGGTGTGGGAGCCACAATCAAAAAGCCTCAGTGACTGCGTGGACACCGGCTTGGGCTCACGAGAATGGAGAAGGAAAGAAAGCATCACAAATGACATTCGGGATTCTGAATGGCAGCTTTTGAATGAGCTATTTGTTGAAGCAGGGAGCACAAGAGGATAAATAGCACTGGAGAAAAACATCAGGAAATGACCTCAGAAGGCCTGGCAAGGCTGACATCCTAAGACCGGCTTCTGGTCCAAGGATGTCCCTGGTCTTTCTAAAGCCGGGGACCGGAAGGTTAGGGAGTACTCCCAGCCTGACAGCTAGTTGTATGCCAGCTGTTCGAAGCCTCTGCTGAAGGCAGACGCCAGGGGTCAGTGCAAGCCCGACTTCCCCATACGGAGCACCGAGGTCCCCTTCCTTCAGTGTCTGTTCATTACCAGGAGAATTTAAGAGAACTCTAAACAGCAGATTCGTTTATGATAGCAGCATTTACAAGCAGTTGTAATTATGGTGTATGGAAAACAATTATTCCCTCCTAAAATTGCTCTTTTAATTTTCTCTTATTTGTCCCATAGTGAATGTTAAATAAGCCTCATTGCCTCACAGACTGCCTCAGATATGTGCACCGAGGCTCCTAAGCATCAGGCTGGGAAAGACACATCACACTGTAACCTGCACATGCACATCACGCACACACACACACACACATGCACACACACACACACACACACACGCACTCACAGCACACACTACAGGGACAAGCTCTGGAACAAGTATGCACGGGTCCCCCACGGGACTTCCCAACACAGCCCACCCCACCCACAGCACACAGAGGCACCAAATGTAAACCCCCTCCCTCCCTACCTGGAAAGCACCCATCATCCCCTCAGAAGGCACTTCCTCTATGAAACCCTTCCCTCCAGCACCTCCACACACACCTGGCTAATCCAGTCTGTCTTTGTTGCTACCATGTTTCCTGAGCAGATATTTATCCCCCATGAAATGTCCATCCACTTTGTTCATGCATTGGTCTTTACATGTGAGACCTTAAGCACCTTGAAGACAAGGCCTTACCTTATATGTTACCATTCCCCAATGTTTGGCACATAGAAAAGCTTAATAAATCAGTTTTGGGTTAAATAAATGAATGATTAAGCATAAAGAGGATTGGGGGTTAGGGCGTGTGGGGGGACAAGGAAGAAGGCAAGGACAAAAACACAAACGAAGACATCTGGTGTGATGGAAAATCACAAGGAGGGCCTGACTTGGTCTGGGGCTCCCTAGGGAAGCAGTGGCTGTGGTGCTGGGAGGTCTGGGTGAGACTGAGCTGTGGGGTGCCCTGGAGGTCAGGCTCCACAGACAAGCCATAGAAGACCACTGTAGATTCTTGTCCTGGTAATTATGAAAAGAGCTGATTTCTGCTGAACAGACTGCTCTGCTAATGAAGACCACAGAACTGAGTGCCTTCCCAAAATGTTTGTTTGCAAATAGCTTAGTTTCCATATTTCCAACCTCTACCAAGAAATGTGGGAAAGACAGTGGGTGTCAGGAGATGAATTTACCTGCTTTCCCAGGGCTTCTGTTACAGTTACAGAACCTTTGCAGAAATGCATCCCACTTCAAAATGTCGGGGATCTTTGTGAGGATTCAAAGACAGCACACAGTAGGGGTCTCTGACTGTATTGGACAAGAGAATCGGTGTCCTCAGAATCAGATTCTTGGACAGATGGGTGGGGATGAGAAGCAAAACACATCTTCACAATCAGGAGCAATGACATTTAATAAAGTGATTAGGCAGTGCCATTAAATAAGTTCTCAGGCCATCTTGGAGTGATTAATGTGGGTGGACGGAGGCCAGGATCTATTAGAGGAGGGATGTAGGAGGCTGTTCCTTTGATTAAAAAGTGTGTGTTTGCGGGGGATTGAAATTTCAGGGAAGTGTTGTAATTAATTGATTATCCTTGGTCTTAAGATGGTCTTGATTATTAAATAGCTCTCTCTTTTCACAGTGGGAGAGTG
The DNA here is from genome assembly GCA_028533085.1 of Varecia variegata. NCBI lineage: Eukaryota > Metazoa > Chordata > Mammalia > Primates > Lemuridae > Varecia > Varecia variegata. The sequence goes on from CM052438.1 coordinate 108,307,260, forward strand.
AGTTGGAGGAAGGAATTCCATGTGAGGGACAGGAGGAAGGTGCTAGTACCAAGAGTCCTTTATTGGAACCAAACACTTTGCTGTTTGCAGACACTTTGGACTCTTCTCTACCCACAGACCTTCCCTTTGTCTTGACTAAGTGCTTAAGGAGCGTCTGAATTCCTTTATTTTTCCTCTTGCCACCAGTGGAGAGAGCAGTCCTGAGAATCCCTGTAGCTTCCTGTCTAAGTCCTTTCACCTATAACCCTATGTCTTTGTCTGTTCAGGCTGCTATAACAAAGCACCATAGACAAGATGGCTAATAAACAACAGAAATTTACTTCTCCCAGTTCTGGAGGCCGACAAGTCCAAGATTGGGGCACTGGCAGGTTCAGTGTCTGGGGAGGGCCAGCTTCTTCGTAGATGGTACCTTCTGCTGTGTCTTCACGTGGTGGAAGGGGCTAGCTAGCTCTCTGGGGTCTCCATTTCAAGGGCACTAGTACTTTATTATGTTCATTTCGAGATGGAATCTGCTGGAAAATAGGATATTATTATGAATAACAACTATAATAACTAACATTTATTAGCACCTTTACCTGCATCAATTTATTTAATCCTCACAATAATCTCAGTAGTTATATAAGATTATTATGCTATTTAACAGCTTATTGCTGTCTTACAGATTAAACAGGAACTCGGACAGGTGAAGTGAGTTATCTAAGATCAGACAGTGAATGAATGGTGCCAGGATTCCAAGCAGGGATAGATATGGATTCCTTGGGGCCTGGATCCTAAAGGAAGAAAAAGAATACAAAACCAAAAACACAAAAATAGGTGCAAAAGCGAAGATTTATTTAGAATGAGAAAAGAAATTCATAACAAATTACACATTTACAGATGCCATGCATTAAGTAACTTCCTGACACATTACTACCTTCCCCCTACTTTTTTTGATTACTTACTCTTTGATTGCTTATTCATATAAAATTGGGATGGAAAGAGTCCTCAGTCTTAACTAATTATAATTTTTATATATGTATATATAATAAACATATAATATATTATAAATATGCCTAAATTTTATATTTATCAAGATATATAAAATATGTTATTTATTTGTTTACATATAATGTGTAAAATGTAAATATGTATATAAATGAAAACATAAAAATATATTATATAAATACATATCTTACTGAACTATATGATGATGTGAACACATTGCTAGGTCCCTCCTAGGGCCTTGGAAGGGGCCCATGCAAGTGAAGGGCCCTGGCTTTAAGTTTTTTCCTCTGATTTTAGCTCAGGTATCCTTGTCTCCAAAGCCCAAGCTCTTGACCACTATACAGCCTCATCAGAGAATCAGGACCAGAACTCAGGCATGACTCAAATACAAGCACTTTCTGCTCTGTATAAATAGTCATATATCATCCTAGACTTCTAGTGTGTTCCAACAAGTCTAGCAACATATCTCAGTAAGTTCATTTATATGTGTCAAAGAATACACCTGGCTATTAGCTTGAGAAAAATACAAATATTCAATCAAACCTCTTAATCCAAATATTAAAGGAGAAGCATATGAATATTTGAAGGACAGCTGAGATTGTGATTCCTGCTTTATGTAGGAAGTTGGGCAAGATAATCTCATATTACCTTCCTAAAGGGTCATTCCACTTACGTCTCCCTTCCTCAGCAGCAAAAATTCTGCCTAAGTGGAATTTATACATCTAAATTCCATTCACTTGTAAATTGTGCACAGGTCAGATATGTTCAACAAGTATCTATCATATACCTGATATAATAGTGAATAAAACAAGCATGGTTGGCCAGGTGCGGTGGCTCACTCCTGTAATCCTAGCATTCAGGAAGGCCAAGGAGGGAGGATCCCTTGAGGTCAGGAATTTGAGACCAGCCTGAGCAAGAGTGAGACCCTGTCTCCACTAAAAATGGAAAAACTTAGCCCAGCATGGTGGTGCATGCCTGTAGTCCCAGCTACTCGGGAGGCTGAGGTAAGAGGATCACTTGAGCCCAGGAGTTTGAGGGTGCAGTGAGCTATTATGACACCACTGCACTCTAACTGGGGTGACAGAGTGAGATTCTTTCTCAAAAAAATAAAAAGTCCCAAATCAATACATGTTGGCGTGGATGCGGAGAGACAGGAACTCTCTTACACTGCTGGTGGGACTGTAAACTAGTACAGCCCCTATGGAAAGCAATATGGAGATTCCTTAAACAGATTCAAGTAGACCTTCCATTTGATCCAGCAATCCCATTATTGGGCATCTACCCAGAAGAACATAAGTCATTCTACA
>CM052438.1:108310050-108331001 GCA_028533085.1 Varecia variegata
ATATCCAATTATTGGAATGTGTGATTATTTATTAGACCCTAGTTTGAACTTGTAAAAGATGTTTTGGGGACAGTTGGGGAATTTTGAATATGAACAGGGTATTAGATGAAATTGAGGCATGACTGTAAATCTTGCTAGGAATGGCAACGACATTGGCCTTTTGTAAGAAATGTGATTTTTTTTTAAAGAGGCATACATATACATTTGTAAATAAAATAAAATTTTATTTTAAAATATTTCAGCCAAAACAAAACAAAATAGATTGGAAAATATACTAAAATATTAATCATTGTGAAAACCAGATGGCAAGGATTAATCTGAGGATTCATTATATTATTCTCTTTCATCCACTTATAAAAATGTTTGAAAATGTTCAAAATAAGAAGGGAAAAAAGAACGTGAGAGTCCAGAATTCCCGCAGTACAGGGCAATGGATGAAGTCACAGCCCATTTTGCCACTTTTCTCTCAGTTGAAATCCACAATAAAGATGGTAAACCTGGCAGAATTTCCAGTCAAACCACAGTGATTACAGGTACCTGTAATCATTAGTGTCATTGATATGTTCAGGCTTCATGAATCTGTGACAAAAAATAAATGTCACTAATCCTACTTCTTATTTTTAAATAAAAGTAATACATGTTAAAAACAAGCTCAAATACAATGGAATGGTATTAAATGGAAAGTGCCATTTCCATTTGCCTTACCTACTCGCTCCAAAGAGTTAGTCATTTCCATTTTAGTCCATCATAAATCCAAGTTCATACCTCTATTGATGAATTATGCTCACGTTAGAAGGAATCCACTGGGTCACCACTGGAAAAGATGAGGAACTCAGATCACTCCCAGCTTCTCTCCTCCATGGTGAGATTTGCTCCTTTTAGTGCTTCTGTCATGGTTTTCATTGTTTTAGATAATATATTCAAACCTCTATTTCATGTTAGAGTGCTTGTAGTCAGTATGTCTTTCCTGACAACACATGAGATAAATATAATAGTACCTCTCTACTTCATCTTCCTTCCTTTTATGGCCCTCCCAACCCAAGCCAAAGAAATGACAGAAATGATGTGTTCAAAGAACAAATTGATAACAATTCTAGGAAACAAGAAAGAGTACCAACAGCAGATGAGAAGTAGCGGGCAATTCCTGAAAGTCAGAAACCAGCATCGGCCCTGGGGGTTCTGAGGAGTCAGCAGGTTAATGCAGAGGAGCATGGGTGCCGCGGGCCCTGGAGGACAGCGAGCTGTCTGGTTGTGCCTTTGCTGCACTCCACGTTGTCCAGGGTGGACTGCTGCCCATCCTATTGTCACTGTGGGCCCCTGGTATGAATCAGAGGTGGCCATCAGAGTCCTTGAATGCATATGGGCAGGAAACAGTTTAAAACAGTCGCAGTCTCTGCTTCCCCAGGCCTGGTGGAAGGTCTGTGGAAGCACCCGTTGCCAGCTCCGTGTGCCCACCTGGCCCAGGGACCTGGCCTGCTGCTTCTGGAAGCTGAGGCTGGGAGACTCTCACGGTGAGTGGGCGGGTGAGCATGTGTGGTCCTTTGGGTGGTACCAGGGCCCCTGCAGACCCTGTCCTGATGCCCCTCCATCACTCCTCCTTGGACCTATGCCTCCTGCGCTTGCTCTGTCTCATTCTCCTGCTGTGCTCCTTTTTAAAGCCCAGGTCACATGCCCTCTCCTGCCTGGGCTCTTAGATCCCTGGACACTTGGGCCTCGGCCTGCAGCTGAATATGGATAGTGTCTGCTCCACAGGCAGGGGCACAGTGGGGATTGCCTCTGACCTCCACAGTGATCAAGTCTCGGTTCTTCTGTTACCTATCAGCAGCATTTAAGGGTTAAACAACGCTCTCTCCTCCTTGAAATTGTTTTGCTTGTCTTCTAGGGAGGCTGCATCTCTGAGGTTCTCCTGTAAAGACCCCTTCAGGAAAATGAAATCAGAGCAGTGCAAGCAAAACGAATGGTTTCTTGTAATATACCCCCCAGCTGGCGTGGAGGGCTCTGAGCCTTTGGATCTGAGCACAACACCCCACATTAGTAGTGGGGCAACTCGGCTAAGGGAAGACCTACCAGAGAGGGAGTCTCACCTGAGTCCAGCCCTACCCTTCTGCATCCCTTGATGTATATGAAAGCCTATACATCTTTAAAAGAAGCGTTTCCTCGGAAACCAAGAAAAGACACTTTGCTGTTTCTGCTGTTCATACGGGTCAGGGCAGCCACAGGGCACATGTTCAAGTTCATGCTGTGGAGGGCTTCTGGGTCCAAAGCTGCAGTGTCCAGTTCAGTCGCCACTTGTCACATGTGGCTGTTAAGCACTTGAAATGTGGCCGGTCCAAATGCAGATGCACTGTAAGCATAAAATGCTCACCAAATGCCAAAGTAAAAAACATTAGAATACAAAATATGTCATTAATAATTTTTATACTGGTGAGGTGTTGAAATAACGTATGTTGGATATATTAGGTTAAATAAAATATATTATTAAAATTAATTTCATCTGTGTCTTTATACTTTTTTAATACAAGTACTAGAAAATTTTATATTACATGTCTGGCTCACATTTCTATTTTTAATGTATCCAGGTTCAAGTGCAGCTGAGTTCTTGATTTGATACTGAGGCCACTCTCAGAGAGGATTTGGGAGGATCTGGTAGTTTCTTGCCCTCTAGGGAGCAGACACCCCTTCCCTTCCCTGGGGTGATGGGCAGAAGAGACACTGTGATGGGCCCTTCTAGAACAAGGTGAGCTTCACAAAGTGGTCCCACTGTTACGTCAGTCACCCTTGCTCAAGTACATGCCTGTAGGCCCTGGCCATTAGGAAATCCTCAACACACCTTGTCCTTGCTCCAGGTGTTCCCTCACTGCCAGCAGGATGTTGAGGTGACTCCTCAGAGGACCACCCTGGGGTGGACGGCTGTGAGTGTATGGAGGTCTGAGATGGCGACAGCGTTCGCGTGAGATCGTCCGGTTCAGCTTCTTCGGGATTTCTCTTTCAATGTGTCATCCTTCCCCTTCCTTCCACTTGAATCAGCCTCTGTTGCTCTGTGTCCAAAGCCTCGGGGCACAATACATGATCCTTCAGAGGAAGACCATAATGGAATGACAAGGAACATACTTTAGCGTTGAAGCAAATCACAAAACCTGTAGAGACAGGGTCATCTAGTTGGTGGGTTTGGGACTCCATGTATATAACCTGCTGCTGTTTCTTGTCCAGATTGTGCCCCATTTCTGGATCCCCATTGTAAGAGAAAGATGGCGTGAACACACCTGTGATGGAAATCCAGGGAGTCAGAGGAGGGGAGGCCAACAAAAACTAGTGGAGAACTAGCTGACAAGTGATGGGAGAGAATGAAAAAAAAAAAGAGTAAAAAGATAGTGAACCTAATGAACATTTCTCCTTTAACAAACTTATCCTCAGGGCAACCTAACCAGTTTATTCTTCTTCCATTTTTGTCCTGCTCCCAAAGCCCCAGCCAACTCTCTCAAACCTCAAACTTTTCCTGGGGCCAAACACTTCTGGTAACCCTCACCCTTCATAACAGATCCAGAAGGAAGATCCACTGGGCCCACATCCAGTCCTGGCTTAAAAAGAGAGAGCTGCCGAGAAGATGAAGGAGGAGGGAAGTAGAAACCTCCTCCACTCTGCTGTAGGGCCAGTGGAGGGAAAGCGGGAAGGTATGCACCAGAAACCATGTAGTATATTCATTTGTACCTACTCTTACTATTCCCAGACCCTTCTCCCTGAAAGATATGTGGCATTATCTCAGATCTGCAAATGAGAAAAGAAAAACTCATTGAAGTTAGGTGACTTACTGAAGATCACCCAACTCATTAAGTGGTGAAGATTGGGTTTAAATTTAGGAATGTTTAACAAGCTGATAATGGTATTCTTTCTACTATGCCAGATGCCTTAAAACTTTTGGCAATGGTGTACGGGAGTTGACTCGTACTGTCTAGCATGATCTTACTGTATGCATGCCTTCCCCATTCCATGTTCAATGACATCATGTTGGTAACTGAAAATCAGCCATGGAAGGGAGTATATATACCACAGAAATTGGCAGATTCTACCAATCAGGGCTTTTATGTCCAGGGAGCTGGTTGTTGAACATTTATCTACATACCACTGGGATATGGTAAAACAGAGGACAGGTATGTGAACTAGGTCAGAAATGACCCTTAACTGGTCTTCATGGTGAAACCAAGAAGAGTTAAATAAGAGAGTCAGCCAGGTAGTAGCCAGGTGCACCAGTCTAGAAGGGCTCTAAATTAGGGGTCAGTAAATTTTCCTGTAACAGGTCAGATGGTAAATATTTTAGGCTTTGCAGGTTATATATTCTTTTTTATTTTTACAAACTTTTAAAAAGGTTAAAAAATTATTCTTAGCTCACAGGCTGTATAAAGACAGGCTGCAGGATGGATTTGGCTGGCAACCATTGATTTGCTGACCCCTGCTATAAACTAGCACCAAATATAGAAAGACAGAAACTATTCATTACAGTTGTTCTTAGAGAAAGTGCTCTTTATCATTGGAAAAAAATACATGAATCAACTGCTTAGAGTATGGAACACTGAAAGAGCACCTGCCTACCCCTCAAGGGGCATAATCAAGTGGCAATGGCCTGATACCAAACTGCCTCCTGAGTAAGGCAGGCCTTCTTAACCACAGACATTTTATTTGGCTTGGTGGAATATGCAGCTTTGGGGTCAGAGCTGAATTGCTCCAGACAATAGGGGCAGCACTGAGTTTTCTCTGCTTTACCATCATGCAGTCCTCAACTTGCCTTCGCCACATATCTTGACCACATATTTGAAAAGTGGCACAAAATTGTATCTTTGTCCAGGTTCCACCTTGCAAGAAGGACAATATTATATAATATTTCTGAGATTCAGATAATTAAGACAGAGATGAGCAAAAGATCCAGGAAACATACTCACCTTTATTCCAGAGCATTTTTATTTCATCCCTCATTGCTCCTCCTCTCTTCCTGGGGTAACGGATATGTAGAAAATGGAATGACCTTCATTGGACATCAGAATTCCTTTTTTCATGAAATGTAGTAGAAGAAGAAACATAAAGACCTAGTTTCATTGGATCCAGAGTAGGTGAAGGTAGCAAAAAGTTGCCAGGTAATCAGGCTGCTGATGAAGCTTCCACAAAAATTATAGATGTCTTCGAGATCTTGCTTTGAATTCTTTTGAATATATACCCACAGTGGAATTACTGGATCGTATGGAAGTTCTATTTTTAATTTTCGAGGAGCCTCTGTACTGTTTTCCACTTGGTTGCACCATTTTACATTCCCACAAACAGCGCACAAGGGCTCCAACTTCTCCGCATCCTTGCCAAAACTTATCTTTTGTTCTTTTGACAGTGGACATCCGGATGGGTGTGAAGTAGTATCTCATTGTGATTTTGATTTGCATTTCCCTAATGATTAGTGATGTTGAGCGTCTTTTCATGTGTTTATTGGCCATTTGTATATCTTCTTTGGAGAAATGTCTATTCAACTACTTTTTTAATCTGGTTATTTGTTTTCTGTTGAGTTGTAGGAGCTTGTTATATATTCTAGATGTCAACCCCTTATCAGATATATGATTTGAAATTGTTTTCTCCCATTCTGTAGGTTGCCTTTTCACTCTTTTGATTGTGTCCTTTGCTGTGCAGAAGTTTTTAAGTTTGATGTAGTCTCATTTGACTTTTTTATTTTGTTGCCTGCACTTTTGGTGTCTTATCCAAGAAATTATTGTCCTAATTCTTTTCCCTTCTGTTTTCTCCTAGAAGTTTAATAGTTTTAAGTCTTACATTTAGGTCTTTAATCCATTTTGAGTTAATTTTTGTATATGGTGTAAAGTAAGAGTCCAGCTTCATTCTTTTGTGTGTGAATATTCAGTTTTCCTAATATTATTTCTTGAAGAGACTATTCTTTCCCAATTGTGTAGTCTTGGCACATTTGTTGAAAATCATTTGGCCAGATATGCAGGGGTTTATTTCTGGGCTTTCTATTCTGTTTAATTAGTCTACACATCTATCTTTATGTCAGTACCGCATTATCTTAATTACTGTTGTTTTGAAGTGTATGTTGAAATTAGGGAGTATGAAGCCTCCAACTTTGTTCTTCTTTTTTAATATTGTTTAAGCTGCTTGAAGTCCCTTGGGATTCCAGATGAATTTTACAATTTTTTTTTCTAATTCTGCAAAAAATGCCATTGGGATTTTGATAGGAATTACACTGAATCTGTAGATTGCTTTCAATGTGACATTTTAACAATACTGTCTTCCAATCCATAAGCATGGGATGTCTTTCCATTCATTTGTATCTTCTTAGATTTTTTAAAGCATGTCTTGTAGTTTTCAGTGTACACATCTTTCACCTCCTTGGTTAAGTGTAAAACACTTTCTAAGTATTTTATCCTTTTTGATGCTATAGGAAATGGGATTGTTTTCTTAATTTCCTTTTCAGATTGGGCATTGTTAGTGTATAGAAATGCAACTGACTTTTCAGTGTTGGTTTTGTAACCTGAAAGTTTGCTGAATTCATTTCTTAGTTCTAAAAAAAACCTAACAGGTTTTTTTTTTTCAGAATCTTTAAGGTTTCTTAAATATAAGATCATGTATTTAAGATTTAAACAGAGATAATTGTACTTCTGCTTTTCCAGTTGCATGTATTTTATTTCTTTTTCTTGTTTAATTGCTCTGGCTAGAATTTTCAGTACTATGTTGAATAGTAGTGGTGAAGATGGGCATCTTTGCCTTGTTCTTGGCCTTAGAGGAAAAGTATTCAGTTGTTCCCTATTAACCATGACATTAGCTGTGGGCTTTTCATAGATGGATTTTATTATATTGAGGTAGTTTCATTCTATTCTTAGTGTATTGGAAGTTTTATCACAAAAGGATGTTGAATTTTGTCAAATGCTTTTTCTGCATCAATTGAGATTATCAGGTGGTTTTTGTCCTTCATTTTGTTAATACAGTACATCATATTGATTGATTTTTGTACATTAAATCATCTTTATATTCCAGATATAACTCCCATTTGGTCATGGTTTGTGATCCTTTTAATATGTTGCTAACTTCAGTTTGCCAGTATTTTTTCTGAGGGTATTTGCATCTATGTTCTTCAGGAATATTGGCCTGTAATTTTATTTTCTTGTCCTTATCAGACATTGGTATCAGGGTAATGCTGGTCTCATAGACTGAGTTTGGGAGTCTTCCCTCCTCTTCTATACTTTGGAAGAGTTTGAGGATTGGTGTTAAAGATTCTTTAAATATTTGGTAGAATTCTACAGTGAAGCGATCTGTTTTTTTACTGTTTCAATGTCTACCCAATTGTAGGCCTGTTCAAATTTTTTATTTCTTCATGATTCAATTTTGGTAGGTTGTATGTTTCTAGGAATTTATCAATTTCTTCTACATTATACAATTAGTTAGTATATAATTGCTCATAGTAGTCACTTTTAATCATTTTTATTTCTGTAACATCAGTTGTAATGTCTCTTTTACCATTTCTAATTTTAGCCGTTTGAGACCTCACTCTTTTTTTCTTAGTCTAGCTAAGGGTTTGTTAATTTTTTTGATCTTTTTGAAAAACTAACTTTTAGTTTTAATAATTTTTTCTATTGTGTTTATTCTATACTTTATTGCCTTTATAGCTGCTCTAATCTTTATAATTTTCTTGACTCTGCTGACTTTGGGCTCAGTTTGTTTTGCTTTTTCTAGTTCCTCGAAGTGTAACATTGGGTTACACTTTTCTTTTCTTTTTTTAGCTAAGCATTTACCGTTATAAACGTCCTTCTTATGGCTGCTTTCGCTGCATTCCATGAGCTTTGATGTGTTGTATTTTTGTTTTCATTTGTCTCCAGATATTTCTGAAATTCCCTTGTGTTTTCTTCTTTGACCCATAGGTTAAGAATGCATTGTTTAATTTCTACAGATTTGTGGATTTTCCTGTTTTCCTTCTGCTATTGATTTCTAGTCTCATTTCATTCTATTGTGCATAAATGGGTTTTTGAAAGAGACTTGATAATATCAGTAAATAAACATTTCTATGATTTTGAATGGCTTGCTCAAATATTATATATTAATAGTAGTCAATATTCACAATAACTTGATGCTATAACTTCAAAACCAAAACATTATATTTAGACACCAGGATTTTTTAAATTTCAATAGATTTAGGGGGTGCAAGTGCAGTTTTGTTACATGGATATATTGTATAGTGGTGAAGTTTGGGCTTTTAGAGTATCCATCACATGAATAATGTGCATTGTATCCATTAGGTAATTTTTCATCCCTCTTGAAATACGAGAGAAAATTGAAACCCAACACAAAGAAACCATGAAAACAATACAGGAAATGAGTTAAAAATTCACTAAAGAAGTTGAATTGTTACAAAAAAATCAAAGAGAACTTCTGGAAATAAAAAATTCATTAAGGAAATACAAAGCACAGTGGAAATATTTAAGAATAGGCTAGGTCAGACAGAAGAAAGAATCTCAGAGCTTGAATACATCACCTTTGAAATAAACAAGTCAGTCAAAGATAAAGAACAGAGGAATAAGAGGAACAAACAAAGCCTACAAGAAGTATAGGATTATGTACAGAGGCCTAATATAAGAACCACAGGCATCCCTGAGGGTGAAGAAGAAAATACACAAGGGTTGGAAAACCTGTTTGAGAGAATAATTGAGGAAAACTTTCCTGGTTTTGCTAGAAATTTAAATATCCACATATAAGAAGCTCAATGGACACCTGGGAGATTCAGTGCAATGAGGAAATCACCATGACACATTGTCATCAGACTGGCCAAAGCTGACATGAAGAAGGAATTCCTGCAAGCCATAAGGTGAAAACATCAAGTAACTCACAAAGGAAAACCCATCAGACTAACTGCAGACTTCTCAACTGAGACTTTACAAGCCAGAAGGGAACAAGGTCCCATTATCAGCCTTCTCAAACAGAATAATGGCAAGCCTAGAATTTAGTATCCTGCAAAACTAAATTTCTTATATGAGGGAGAAATAAAGACTTTCTCAGACAAGCAAACACTTAGGGAATTTGTCAAGACCAGACATGCCCTGCAGGAAGTACTCAGATCTGCATTATACGTTGACCAGCACAATAGACACCCACCAGTGTAAAATCACCCAAGAGCTAAAGCTCAGAACCTATATACCATAAAGGCTCAAGAGGTAAAACAAAGCAATAAGGTTCTACCCAACAGGATGAACAGAAATCCACCCCACTTATCAATTCTGTCAATGAACGTGAACAGCTTGCAATCTGCATTTAAGAGATATAGCTTGGCTGACTGGATAAAAAATATATAAGCCAAGTGTCTGCTGTCTCTAGGAAACACATCTAATCCACAAGGACTCATTCAGACTCAAGGTGAAGGGATGGAAAAAAATATTCCATGCAAATGGAAACCAAAAGAAAGATGGTGTAGCCATTCTCATATCAGATAACATAGACTTCAAATTAACAATAGTAAAGAAAGACAAAGATGGTCATTATACAATGGTAAAGGTAGCAATCCTGCAAGAAGACATAACAATCCTAAATATTTATGTACATAACACAGGTGCTCCCAGATTCATAAAGCAAACCCTAGTAGATCTAAACAAAGTGATAAACAGCAACATCATAATAGTGAGGGACTTCAACACCCCACTGACAGAATTGTACAGATCATCCAAGCAGAAAATAAACCAAAAAACATTGGACTTAAATGGGACTCTAGAACAAATGGGCCTAATAGACATTTACGGAACATTCTACCCCAAAACTATTGAATGTACATTCTTCTCATCAGCACACAAGAACATCCTCTAAGACTGATCACATCCTAGGCCACAAAACATGTCTCAACAAATTCAAAAAGATAGAAATTATGCGATGTATCTTCTCAGACCACAGTGGAATAAAATTAGAAGTCAATTCCAACAGAAACACTCAACTCTACACAAAGTCATGGAAATTAAACAACCTACTGCTGAATGATTATTGGATCAAGGAGGAAATTAAGATGAATATCAAAAGATTCCTCAAACTAAATGACAATGGGGACACAAGTTATCAAAATCTGTGGGATTCAGCAAAAGTAGTCCAGAGAGGAAAATTCATAGGTTTAAATACCTGCATCAAAAAGACAGAAATATCATAAATCAACAATCTAATGAATCATCTCAAAGAATCAGAAAAGGAAGAGCAAACCAATCCCAAACCCAGAAGAAGAAAATAAATAACTAAGGTCAGAGCAGAACTAAGTGAAAATGATTCCAAAAGAATTACACAGAAGATTAATGAAAAAAAATGGTTCTTCGCAAAGATAAACAAAATTGATAGACATTTTGCTAGATTAACCAGAAACAGAAAAGAAAGAAGCCAACAAGCTCAATAAGAAATGAAAAAGGAGACATTACAACTGATACCACAGAAATACAAAATATCATCTCTGAATACTATAAAAATATCTATGCACATAAACTTGAAAATGTTGAAGAAATGGACAAATTCTTAGAAACATAAACCTCCCTAGACTCGATTAGGGAGAAATAGAACTCCTGAACAGACCAATACTGAGCAATGAAATTGAAGCAGCAATAAAAAAATCTTCCAACAACAACAAAAAAAGTCCCAGACTAGACGGTTTCACAACTGAATTTTACCAAAACTACAAAGAAGAATTAGTACTCATACTGAAGAAATTATTTCATAACATTGAGAAGGAAGGAATCCTCCCCAACTCATTCTACAAAGCCAGTATCACCTTGATACCAAAGTCAGGAAAGGATGCAACAAAAAAAGAAAACTACAGACCAATATCCCTTATGAATATAGATGCAAAAATTCTCAATAAAATTCTAGCAAACCAAATGCAGGTGCACATCAAAAAAATAATCCAGCATACCCACATGGGTTTCATTCCACGATGCAAGGATGGTTCAACACACATAAATCCATAATTGTGATTCATCACATAAACAGAAGCAAAAACATCTGTATAGATCATCTCAATAGATACAGAAAAAGCACTTGACAAAATTTAGTACCCTTTTATGATAATAACTCTCAACAAAATAGGCATAGATGGAATATACCTCAAAATCATAAAAACCATATACGACAAACTCACAGCCAACATAATATAGAATGAGGAAAAATTGAAAGCATTCCCACTTAGAAATGGAACTAAACAAGGTTGCCCGCTGTCACCACTTTTATTCAACATTGTGCTAGAGCAATCAGGCAAAAGAAGGAACTCCAAATGGGGAAATTGCTCTTTGCTGACAATATGATCTTATATCTAGAAAACTCCAAAGACTCTGCCAAGAGACTCCTTGAAGTGATGAATACATTTAGCAAGGTCTCAGGTTACAAAATCAATGTACATAATTCAGTAGCATTTCTATACATCAACAACAGTCAAGCAGAGAATCAAATCAAAGACTCAATACCTTTCACAATAGCAACAAAAAAAATAAAGTACCTAGGAATATATTTAATCAAGGAGGTGAAAGACCTCTACAAGGAGAACTATCAATCTCTGAGGAAGGAAATCGCAGAGGATGTAAACAAATGGAAAAATATATCATGCTCATGGATCAGCAGAATCAACATTGCTAAAATGTCCATACTACCCAAAGTGATTTACAGACTCAATATAATACCCATCAAAATACCAATGTCATTTTTCACAGATCTAGAAAAAATAATTCTACACTTTGTTTGGAACTACAAAAAAGTCCAGATAGCCAAAGCAACCTTAAGCAAAAGGAACAAATCTGGAGATGGCACTCTACCAGACTTTAAGCTATACTGCAAAGCTATAGTAACCAAAACAACATGGTGCTGGCACAAAAATAGAGACATAGACCAATGGAACAGAACAGAGAACTCAGATATAAAACCATCCACATATTGCCATCTGATCTTTGGCAAAGCAGACAACAAAGACACTGGGGAAAAGAATCCCAATTCAATAAATGGTGCTGGGAAAATTGGATAGCCACATGTAGGAGATTGAAACAGAATCCATATCTCTCACTCACTAAAATTAATTTAAGATAGATAACAGACTTAAACCTAAGACATGAAACCATAAGAATTCTAGAAAAAAATGTTGGAAAAATTCTTCTAGATATTGGCCTATGCAAAAAATTATGAAGAAAATCCAAATGGCAGTCATAGCAACAACAAATATAAATAAATGGGACTTGATTAAATTCAAAGTCTTCTGCACAGCCAAGAAAACAGTCAACAGAGTGAATACACAACCTACAAAATGGGAGAAAATATTCACATGCTATACATCTGATAAAGGGCTAATAACCAGACTCTACAAAAAAATCAAACAAATCAGCAAGAAAAAAATCAAACAACTGCATTAAAAAGTGGGCAAAAGACATGTACAGAAGCTTTTCAAAAGAAGACAGACAAATGGCTAATAAACATGAAAAAATTCTCAATGTCACTAATCATCAGGGAAATTAAAATTAAAACCACAATAAGATATCACCTACCCCAGAAAGAATGACTTTTATCAAAAAGTTCCAAAACAATAGATGCTGGTGTGGATACAGAGAGAAAGGAACACTTATACACTGTTGGTGGGACTGCAAACTAATACAACCTCTATGGAAAATAGTATGGAGATTCAGCAAAGAACTAAAAGCTGACCTACTGCTTGATTCAGCAATCCCACTACTGGATATTTACCCAAAGGAAAAAAAGTCATTTTGTCAAAAACACACTTGCACTCAAATGTTTATAGCAGCATAATTTGCAATCACAAAGATGTGGCATCAACCTAAATGCCCATCAGTTCATGAGTGGATTAATAAAATGTGGTATATGCATAGCATGGAGTACTATTCTGCCATAATAAAATGAATTAATACCTTTTGTAACAATCTGGATAGAATTGGAGACCATTCTCCTAAGTGAAGTATCACAAGAATGGAAAAACAAACACCACGTGTACTCTATATTAAATTGGAACCAACCAAACAGCACTTATGTGCACATCAGGAAGTAAAACTCAACAGAAATCAAACAGGTGGGAGGGGGAGGTGTAGGGTGGATGAAATCATACCTAAAGGGTACAATGTACACTATTTGGGAGATGAATACACTTATATAACCTTGTCTCAAGTGTACAAAAGCAATCCACATAACCAAAACTTTTGTACCCCCATCATAATCCGAAATTTTAAAAAAATGAGAAAATAGATTTATGACAGCATCAATAGAATACCTTCTCCTATAATTTCTAAAGAATGAATTATGCAGAGATTTATGGAAAGATTATCTCATGGCTTTAAAATTCTTTGATTGTTTTTTCTTTTTCCATAGGATTAAATTGAAAGACTTTCTTTGCCTTAAAAAATAAATAAATTTTAAAAATAAATTGGATCATCCAATTCATTGGGGTGAGAGATGGGATGGAAGGCATGTTGTAGTGATATAGGCAAACTTTAGTGCATTCAAAGAGTAATGGTAAGAAAACTAGAAATTGTGTCATATCCGAACTAGGTTGAAGGAATTTGGGTGGTCTTGGTGGGTAAATGATAACTCATTTAAGCAATTAATGGTGCAATGGTTGGAAAAATAATTATATTTATTTTGAAAGTTTCCTACAGGAATAATTACAATCAGTGGGTAGCTCAATACAAGGAAGAAATTTCTAAAGTTTCCTTATTTAGAGAAGTCTAGTCCTAAGCTGTACGACCTGGCCTTTTTACTGTTGTCACAGCATTACAGTATTACAGTATCACTTCCTCTCACTAAGAAACACAGTCTAAACAGGGGAATTGTCCTTGATAACAATATTCTCACTCTTGAGACTTAGAGTATGTTCATGGAGTGTACCCTTTTATAATGAGAGAAAGATTTATAGGCAAAGATTACAAAGTCATTTGAGGCCCTGTGGAGGGGATCCCACATCATATTTTAGGGTCAATAGGAATCAGGGTTTTAGGGTCTGTACATTGACACACTACTAAGTTGGTTTCTCTCAATGATCTTGGGGCTTTTGGATTGTGATCCATAATGCTTACTGGAATCTAGAGATTAACTGGTTACTGAATTCCAAACAATTTTCCTAGGCAAGAACTACTATTATGATCCCACTAGGTTTTCTCTTATAGGTCACATTTTCTCTAAACTTGAACCATTTGGTCTATGCATTTCTGGGCTGTACATTTCTTAAAATTAAGTTATGGATGATGATCATTTGCTATTCAGTCATCATGGTTATCACTGAAGACATGCCTTTTAACTTGGTTTTCTCTTCACAGCATGAAACAACCCAAATGTCCATCAACAGATACAGAAATAAACAAAATATGGTACATACACACAATGGAATATTATTCAGTCTTAAAAAGGAAGGAAATTCTCATATATAATACAATAAGGATGAACCTTAAAGACATTGTGCTAAGTGAAATAAGCCAGACACAAAAGGACAAATATTATGTGATTCAACTTACATAAACCACCTAAAATAGTCAAATTTATAGACAGAAAGTACGATGGTGGTTGCCAGGGCTGGGGGTGGAGGAGCAGGAGAGAATGGGGAGTTATTGTTTAATAGGTATAGAGCTTCTGTTTGGGGTGATGAAAAACTTCTGGAGATGGTTTGTGATGATAGTTGCACAATATTATGAATATACTCAATGCCACTGAATGTACACTTAAAATTATTTAAATGGTAAATTTTATGATATGTGTATTTGACTACAACAAATTTTTTAATTTGTTTTTTTCAAACCTTGGATTACAATAACCTATCATGGCAGTATATGTGAGATCATCTATAGAGAATGTCTAGTGCTATTTTTCTGTATTTTTCCTCTAGCAAACGTAGTAACATGCCGATCTGATTTTCAATCACATAACCAGGTGGGTGGACGTTATTAGTGCAATATGCAATTGTCATGTCCCGGCATCAATAATACCCACATTGAGATCCACAAAAATGTCTCTCATGATAAGATTCTGAATATAGCCATGAAAGTCACTAAACATCTCTGCATTTTGATGTATCTCCCTGGTGTTTTCCGTTTTAAGTATCACCTTGGTCTCTGGACTTCACAAGAATAGAGACGGTCAATGGCCTTTTGAATACTGATGGCCCTACGGATGAAAATGCTGATGGGAAAGGGTTTGAAGTGTTGGCTGAGGGTAATGACAATGGCTGTGTTATTGTCTCCTGCTACTTGGTCAATTTCCCGTGAGATATAGTTTTCATCTTTTACCGAGAACAGCTTTTGGTTAATAAATGAATGACCATGTTTTTTCCACTGTGTCAAAATATTTCATTCAACATCCAGAAGAACATGTGTTTTAAAGATCCCAGTTCCATTATGATCAAAACATTTTAAAGCTGATGGAAAACAAATCAATAAATCTTTTAACAAAAAGAAAATGATGTAATTTTAAAATGCATATAACACATGTAAAATTCTAATCAAGGTCACTCCTAACTGGAGCATTGCCACCTATGTGAGGTAGAGAATTTTACCAGATGTACTGAAATCTTACCAAAAATTTGAACTTTTTATCAGAATACATGAAGAGAAAGAAAAATGTTAACATACATGAATGAAACATATAAAATTTAACTTTTTATGAAAAGCCCAAAGCCAAAAGTTTGGCAAGTTAAAAAATCCTAAGACAAATACTAAAAAAGGAAAGCAAAGAATTCTAATTATTATTTTTTAAACCTTCAAAAGTTAAATATAATTTCAAAATGAAAATAAAATACATACTTTTCACAACTTTTTTAAAGTAGTAAATCGAATCTCCCATGAGGTAAGTAAGTTTTCCTTCCAAGCAGTAATTTATATTTTTTGTTGCATTGAACTTAGTCTGTTTGCAAAATGCTGTAATTCACCTTCTGTTCAAAGTATAACCACTGGGGAAAGGTGTTTTCATTCCAATCTGACATTTCTGTTTGATGTTCTCATTCTCTGGCAATAAAAATTCCCACAGTAAGTAATTTCAATTACCAGAAATTATTTTGGAAACACTTTCCTCATTTTTTCCCTCCTTTTTCTCTTTCCCCTCCACCCTTCTTTTTAACTCTATTTCTGCCCTCCTGTCTTCCACAGATATTTATTTAACAAGATCATGTTAAAGGAATGAATTAAAAGCTCTCACTGAATTGTTTTTATTGGCGAGGGGATCAGTTTTCTCTTGTGCAATGACAATGTCTCCCTGGACCCCACCTTGTCCCCAAAGCCACTCAACTGTGAGACAGCCAGCCAAAGTCAGGAGACAATGTGTGGCTGTGAAATAGCAGGGCTCAGAGGCCCAGCTGAATATTGCACCGATGACATTGGCCTTGCTGAACTGTAAATCTCCTCTTCCTCAAACTAGGTATCCACGAAAAAAGCTTGAACACGTTTATGAAACTAGTGTCCCACATTGTTTATTTTGTGTATACCAGAATCACATTCTCTGGTCAATTAAAAAAAAAAAACCTTTTAATGCTTAATTGTTGCATCTAGAACTGAGTGTAATATTCTCAGTATGGTCTCACTAGTGCAATAAAAAGATTAAAACAGTAGGATCATGAACCTCCTTGTTCTGGACACTCCACTGTATTTACTGACTCATAGTGAGTTTTACCCCAGGTAAGATTCTGAAGCCACTTTTATATTCGCTACTAGAAAAGCACGTCTTCTTTGTCATCTACCTGCATTGTTGGGTTTTGTGGTGTAAGTTTAGGAACTTACATTTGTCCATATTGAATCATATCAGATTTGTAAATGGCTCCAAAAATAACAGTCTTGCACTATCTTCTAAGAAACTACCTGACTTTACTAGCAATTACTGTCCAGGTGAGAGGGAAACAGAAGAGATGTTATGAAGTCTCAGGGTGCCTCAAGAGTCCAAGAACTTTCTTCACTGTAAAAGTTGGGCATGGATGATGGTTGATCCAGCAGAGAAGGGATCTGTCTTTTTCACAGATTGTGAGCTTTAGGACTGAGTTCATGATTTATTTGTATCTATGTTTTCCACAGAGTTTAGCAAAGTTCTTTGCATATGGTAGGTCCTCAGTAAACTTCGTTGAATTCATGAAAAAGGGGTACTGGGTAATATATACCCCACTGATTGTTATAATGGAAGTCATTTGCTTAAATTAAATTAAAGTCATTCACTTTAATTCTAGTATAGCAGAAATGTCACTTTTATGAATGAAATGGTTTTGTTTTGACCACTAAAGTTCATGTGATTAAACTGAAAAAAAAATCCGCAGAAATTGCTAGTTTATAGAACTTTAAGTGAGATGATTTGGCTTACAAGAGAAATTAGAAACCAGTAAAGAAATTTCCTAACTCTGAATCTGTGCAGCTTATCTGAGACATTTTCACATAGCACCAGCACCCAATCATTGGCTTTTGGAAATTAAATCTCAAGTTTAAATACAAATACCCTGCTCATTGTCAGAAGGAGCAGCTGAAATTAGTGGTTTCCCTAGACTTTTCTATCTGACTCAGGATAAAAATTGGCTTAAATTGATATGACAATAATTTCCAAGAATAAAATCCCACCTTTAAAACTCAAGGTGGTTGATATCAAATGTCCCCCAAAATAAGAGATCAAAATGGTTAATGTGGAATAAATATCTCTCAAAGTAAGAATGCCCTTTAAATGGGTAAATTGTGATCATGGCAGGCAATAGCAGACTAGATTTATTGTTACACGGTATGACCTCGATAGGGGTAAAGTTCTTCATAATTTCAACCCCTATGTTGGACCTTTAAGAAATAGGAAAACAAATTAATTATGTGACCATATAGTAAAGTGGGAATCACTGTTTTAGATGGATTGAACCACTCTTAACTCTCTGCAAATACTTTTTTTTCATTATTTTTATATATTTAAGATATTCTCAGGAAATAAATGAGTCAGGATTCCAGAAAACTCTTCCCCTGGCAGGGGATCTAGAGAAGCAGAGAGAGTCACCCTCTGTGTCCAATCAGTCAAATCGATCTATCTACCCATCCTTTAATGCTATTGTATTCACCTAGATAATGAAATCACTGAAGAAACTGTTACCAATTTAAAATATGTTCTGGTCTGAGTCTCCCATACCCATGTAGATACATTTAGCCAGGGGACAGCATACTAAAGTGACATGGGTGACAGCCAGGGTTGAACACCTACCCCTGTTTGGTCATTGGCTTCTTTGGCTGTTGCTGTGTTTTGTTTAATAGCTGACTGTGGTTTGATATTTGTACAGAAAGGCTTGAAGTCCAAGTATACTACTACTTCCTCTGCCATAACTATTGTCAAAGATTTTTCTGGAACAGAACATTTAATTTTGCCAAAAAAATTATACAAACTCATGCATATCATATTCTAATAATTAGATTGTTGCCTGAATGAAAGATTCAAACAAAATTCACCTGAAAGGATTTTGGATAGCTTCATGGTCACCTAGAGAAAAAAATTGTCCTCATATATCTCAGTTGACTAAATCTCCCTCAAAAAATTTATCCATTTAAATATTTTTGGTTACATTATAGAATATTGTCATTAAAACTATGTGTAAATAGTTAGGTGAAAATGGAGGCTTACTATGATTTTAAATTACATTTATTTTCTTATCAGTGTGTTCCAACTTTATTTTTCCTCAAATACTTGTTTTACTAATATATTTTTCTTCTCTGAATTGTCTATTTACAATTTTTTACTTGGATTTTAATGTTTTTTATTTCTCAGTTGATATGAGTTCTTCATGTAATAACCATCTTAACATTTAGTTTCTCAGTTTTGCAGAAAATATTTTTACCACTTCATTGCTTGACATTTTTAGAAGTATTTAATAGTTAAGTATTTATAGTTAAAGCACTGAAGAATACCCTTGTGATTTATTTCCATTGCTTCTAATCTTATACTGTTCTCACTTTCATTTCCTAAATACTCAATTATAATTTTTTCAGTATTTTTTATGATTGGATTTGTCAATATTTTAGTCTTTTGCCTATCTAAATTCAGCCAAGTTGATAAAAAGATCTACCCTAGTGGCTACTAGGATAAATAAAGATACTCTCTGCTCTCTTCACTAACCTTAGTACCAATAATTTAATGAACTAAGAAGACACACAAATTTTATCTGCAGCTCATATTCCCAGAAAGTCCAGTCTAGAGAGAGGAACAAACATGTAAACTTATTATGCAAAAGGTGAATAATTGAACAGATACGTAAGTAGAACTCCATGGGTACATACATAAAAGAGATTGTAACAAGTTTGGCCCACGGCAGTTAAGAATGGCTTCACAGGGAGCAGGGAATGGAGAGTTACTGTTTAATGGTTACAAAGTTTCTCTTTGGAGTGATAAAAAGGTTTTGTTACAAGAATTTATTTGTTTTTTAATTGACAAATAAACATTATATATATTTACGGTATACCATGTGATATTTTGATAAATGTATACATTGTGGAATGATTAAATAAAGCTAATTAACCTATCACCTCACATAATTTTTTTAGTTCTAACAATAAATTTAATTTATTTAATTGACTTAAGACTAGTCAAATTATCTATTTATTCTTGGGTGAATTTTAGTAGTTTGTGGCTTTGAAGAAATTCATCAATTTCATCTAAGTTGTCAAATTCATATGCATAGAGTTTTCTACTGTATTCCCTTATTATCCTTAAATATCTATGAGTTCTGTAGTAATAGCCCTTCTTCAATTACTGATATTGGTTATTTGTGTCTTTTCTTCATTGGTTTGGCTGAAATTTCATCAAATTTTATTGAACCTTTTAAAGAACCAGTGTTTGGTTCTATTGATTTTCTTGATTGTATTTCTATTTCCAATTTTAATGATTTCCACTCTAGTATTTGTTCTTTCTTTCTGCTTGTTTCTTCTAGTTCTTTAAGATGAAAGATTAGATTAATCTTCATCCAGTTCAAATTAGGTTACTTTTCATCCAATTCAAATTGTTTGCTAATATTCCTTGAGACTTCCTCTTTAATCCATATGTCATACAGAATGTATTGTTTAATTACCCAATGCTTAAAGATTTACCAATTATTTTTCTGTTATTTCCAGTTTAATTTTATATGGTAAAGGAACATACTTTGTATGATTGCAATTCTTTATAAATTTGTTTTATGACCCAAGATATGTTCTATCTTGGCAAATGTTTCATGTGCACTGGAAAAGAATAATATATTCCACTATTGTTGGCTGAAGTATTTTATAAATGTCAGTCAGATTTAGTTGATTGCTTGTGTTCTTTAGTTCTTCTATATTTTTGCTAACTATATTCGCTTCATAGGACTAACATAACAAATTACCACAAATCTGGTGACTTAAAAAAACATAAATTTATTCTCTCATGTTCTGGAGGCCAGAAGTCTGAGATCAATGTGTCAACAGAGTGAGTTCCTTATGGAGGGTTCAAGGAAGAATCTATTCCATGCCTCTCCTAACTTCTGGCAGTTGCCAGTAATCCTTGGTGTTCCTAGGCTGGCAGATACATCACTTCAATTTCTGCCACCATCTTCTCGTCATTTTCCCCTCTGTATGTCTTCTCTTCCTCTCTTCTCTTAAAAGGACATTTGTCGGCCCGGCACGGTGGCTCACGCCTATAATCCTAGCACTCTGGGAGGCCGAGGCGGGCGGATCGTTTGAACTCAGGAGTTCGAGACCAGCCTGAGCAAGAGCGAGACCCCGTTTCTACTGAAAAAATAGAAAGAAATCAGCTGGACAACTAAAAATATATAGAAAAAAATTAGCCAGGCATGGTGGCGCATGCCTGTAGTCCCAGCTACTCAGGAGGCTGAGGCAGGAGGATTGCTTGAGCCCAGGAGTTTGAGGTTGCTGTGAGCTAGGCTGATGCCACGGCACTCCACCCCAGGCAACAGAGTGAGACTCTGTCTCAAAAAAAAAAAAAAAAAAAGGACATTTGTCATGGGATTTAGG
>CM052438.1:108338934-108370920 GCA_028533085.1 Varecia variegata
TGTTTGTTTGTTTGTTTGTTTGTTTTGTTCTCAGGCCCCTGGAAGCCCCTTTTCTGACTTTGGAATTCTTTCATAGAGAAGTTTAAGTTTGAGCTAAACTCAGAGAAATTCCCCTGGACTGCACAGAGAGAAAACTCTGAGAATTTATGAGTGTGTTGCAAGCACCCTCGTGGGAGAGGTTGCCCTAACCTCATGAACACGAGTATCCAGTCTGGGGATGGTGGGAGAAAGGAACGAACATTTGTTCTAAAGCGGAACATTAACAACCCACTCCTGATATTTCCTTGCCTTTGGGAGGACATTACTGATTTTTTTGTATGAAGGAACCCAATCTGCCCTGCTTCTTCCTGTACAAGAAGGCTTGGCTTGGTCCAGTGCTGTTTGTACAGGGTAGGCAAACTTTTCTGATTCTGGGATTCAGTAAAAGAAAGATCACAATGTTAAATAGCAGTGGTGACAGTGGGCATCCTTGCCTTGTTTCTGATCATAGGGGGAAGCTTATGTCAACTCTGAGTTTTTCATAGATACCCTTTCTTAGGGTGAGAAAGTGACCTTCTATTACTATGATGTTTATCATGAAGAGGTGTTGAATTTTGCCAAATGCTTTTTCAGTGTCTACAGAGATGATCATGTGGGTTTTGTCCTTTAATCTATTGATAAATTATATTACATTGATTTTCACATGTTAAGTCAAGTTCACATTTCTGGGATAACTCCTACTTGGTCATGGTATATAATCCTTTTTATAATGTAATGTATTTTTTTTCCTAATATTTTACAGATGATTTTTATGTCTATATTCATAAGAGATACTGGTCCATAGTATTCTTGTGAGTGAATTGGAAAGTAAACCCTAAAAATCTTTCAATTTTTTAAAGAGTTTATAAAGAATTAGTATTGATTTTTTAAAAGTTTGGTAGAGTTCATCAGTGAAGCCATCTGGTCCTGGGCTTTTCTTTGTAAAACGTTTTAAAATTAACTTAAGGCCAGAAGCAGTGGTTTACTCGGGTAATCTCAGCACTTTGGGAGGCCAAGGTGGGAGAATTACTTGAGGCCAGTAGTTGGAGATCAGCCTAGGCGATATACCAAGACCCTCATCTCTATAAAAAATAAAAAAAATTAGCCAGGCATGGTGGTGCGTGCCTGTAGTCCCAGCTACTCAGGAGGGTGAGGTAGGAAGATCTCTGAAGCATAGGAGTTCGAGGTTTCAGTGAGCTATGATCATGCCACTGCACTTAAGTATGAGTGACAGAACAAGACCTCATCTCTAAAAAAAGAAAAAATTATTAACTCAATCTCTTTACTTATTATAGGTCTATTCAGATTTTCTGTTTCTCCTAGAGTCAGTCTTGTGACTTTCTAGGAATTTATTTTATATAAATTATTTAATTTGTTGGTATATAGTTTTCATAGTATTCCCTTATAATCCTTTTTATTTCCATAAGATTAATAGTGATTTCTTCTCTTTGATTCCTGATTTTGGTAATTTGAGTCTTGTCTTTTTTTCTTGGTCAGTCTAGCTAAACTTTTGTCAATTTTGTTGGTTTTTTTCAAAGAACTCTTTTTCGGTTTCACTGATTTTTCTCTGCTGTTTTTCTATTCTCTATTTTATTTATTTCTGCTCTGATTTTTATATTTTATTTCTTTTGCTTGCTTTACATTTAGTTTGCTCTTCTTTTTCTAGTGTCTTTAGGTAGCAAGTTAGGTTACTGATTTCGGATCTTTCTTCTTTTTTAATATGGGTATGTACAGTTACAAATTTCCCTCTAAGTATTACTTGATGTTTATCCCATAAGTTTTGGTACGTTGTGTGTTCATTTCCATTCATCTCAAAGTATTTTCTAATTTCCCTTGTGATTCCTTCTTTGACACATTGGTTTTTTAGTAGTGTGTTCTTTAATTTCACATATTTATGAATTTTTCCAAATTTATTTCCATTGCCAATTTGTGATTTTTATTCTGTGTAGTTGGAGAGCATACTTTGCACGATTTTAATTCTTTTATATATATGGAGACTTGTTTTATGGCATAGCATATGGTCTACCCTGGAGAATATTCCATGTGTACTTGAGAAGAATATGTTTTCTGCTGTTGTTGAGCGGAAGGTTCTATTGATGTCTGTGAGGTCTAGTTGGTTTATAATGTTGGAGCCTTCAGTTTTCTTATTGATCTTCTGCCTAGGTGTACTAACCATTGCTAAAAGTGAGGCATTTAAGTCTCCAATCATTATTGTTGAATTGTTTATTTCTCCCTTCAATTCTAAAATATACTTAGTAAAGTCTATTTTGTTTCATATGTTTTGGATCTCTATAGGTAAATGTTTATATTTTTCTAATTGTTATGTCTCCAAAGGATTGACCCTTTTATCACTAAAATGTTCCTCTTTATCTCTGGTAACATTATTTTTTTTTAAGTCTGATATTAGTATAGCAACTACAGCTTTTTTATGACCAATGTTTGAATAATATATCTTTTGCCATCCTTTTACTTTCAAATGGTTTGTATCATTAAATGTAAAGTGTGGCTCCTGTAGTCAGCACATACTGTAGTTGAATCTTGTCTTATTACTCATCTGGCAATCTCTGCCTTTTGAGTGGATTGTTTAATCTTTTCACATTTAATGTTATCATTGAGATAGTTATTTTACTTTTTTTTCAATATGCCTCTTATATATTTGTTCCTCTGTTCTTCCTTTACTGATTTCTTTTGCATTAAATGAATATTCTCTAGTGTAACATCTTAATTCCTTTAATGATATTTTCACTATATTTCTGAAAAAAAAATTATAATGATTGTTTTAGCAATCATTGTTTTTCAGAGAGGTTCTTTAGGATTGAATTTCCCCTCAGTCTGCTCCAAATAAAGTTAGTTCCCTTAGGAAGATCTTTGGAGCATTCTGTTTTTATATTCTGCCTCTCTTCCTGGGCCATTGCTCCAAAACTGAAGTCAGGGACAATGGTCTATTTCTCTCAGAGTGACATGCTAACACACTAGCTTTACATAGGTCTTCTTGACCTTTCTCTCTTAGCAAGTGAGCTGAAGTAGGGGTGATAGAGCTCTCTTATTCTCAGTCTATCACACCTAGAATAGTGCTTCTGCTTTTTTTTTTTTTTATAAGTAAGGCCTGGGTAGAGGAAGAGAGCTCAGGACTTCTCAGCCATTCTTGGCTGGAATGTAACTTCTGTAACATGGAACTAGAAAGGATGAGAAATGCTAGTGGCCTGATCTAGAGAGAGACTCCACCGACAGGTGAGAGAAGATGAAGCCATGTCTTCTTGACTGCACCTGCCAGAGTGGAGCTTCTGTCATGCTAAGCTAGGGGCTTGGAGTGAGGGAATGGAAGCATTTTGCGGCACAATTGCCACACAGACTTTTGCTGTTCTTACTGAGATATAGAAGATTTTCTTTTAAAAATGTCTATTCATGGCCGGGCGCGGTGGCTCACGCCTGTAATCCTAGCACTTGGGAGGCCGAGGCGGGCGGATTGTTTGAGCTCAGGAGTTCGAGACCAGCCTGAGCAAGAGTGAGACCCCATCTCTACTAAAAATAGAAAGAAATTATCTGGCCAACTAAAATATATATATAGAAAAATTAGCCGGGCATGGTGGCGCATGCCTGTAGTCCCAGCTACTCGGGAGGCTGAGGCAGTAGGATCGCTTAAGCCCAGGAGTGTGAGGTTGCTGTGAGCTAGGCTGATGCCACGGCACTCACTCTAGCCCGGGCAACAGAGCGAGACTCTGTCTCAAAAAAAAAAAAAAGTCTATTCATTTGCTGTATGCCCTTAGGATAATTTCCAAAGACTTTAAATGATTGTTTGTTTTGTAATTTTCATCAGTTATGGTTGTTCCACTGGGGAAAAGGTTCACAGAGCTCCTCACACTTCTACTGAAGGTCACTCATGATTTCTATTGTTTTTGAAATCACTCCTGAGCGTGGGACTTTTCCATGAGGCTCTAAATTTGATCGGCCTCCTCTAGTTGCAGTGAGGATACCATTCATAACCACTGCTCTATAGAGGTAGGAGTGGGATGGGAGCAGCCCCAAGTTAAAATCTCAGTGATGCCATTCTTCTTATCAAATTTCAGTTACTTTCCTTAAATAAAAACTGTTTAATTTATTGCATACCTTTGGTTACTTTTCAGAGTTCTGAAATGGTTACTTTTGATAATTTTGTTCAGTTGTTTTTAGGGAGAAGATTTGACAAGGTTCTCATTCTACTATTCCAGAACTCCTGCCCTAATAGTCTGATTTTATATTTATAATATCCATTAAAATTTAACAATTTATTAATATTTTATCCAGAAAATATGAAGACAAGTCATATTTCCTGCCCACTGCCATTTATCTTCCTAGCCTGTTTCTTTTCCCTACTTGCTCTGACCAAACCCTAGATTACCTGTACCCTTATATGCCTTATGGCTGGGTTTATCTGGAGAACCCTGACTGATACATTGGCCTTCACTAACAAATAGGAAGAAGACAAGCAGAGGCCTGTCTTTATCTTCTTCCAGCCTTGAAATCTCTCTCTAGTGTCCCTTAATGATAGACCCTAACAGGAAACCAGCTGAAGTTTGCAGAGTCCCAGCCACAGAATCACAAAGGAGTATAGAAAAGTAGTCTGGAGTTGGGGTGCAATAGCTTAATAATAGGAACACCATCTATCTGCCTAGAGTTACTCAAATGTCATTTCTAAGAACTCTTCCTGAGCATCCTTCTCCCTAATCAAGGCTTGGGCTTCTTCTTTTTGTGTCTATAGAACTTCAACCTCACTTTCATCACAGCACTTATTACAATTTTTGTGTTTGCCTGTTTTGTGTATGTATGTCTAAAGTCAAGCACTGTATCTTTGGTTTTGTTTCCTCTGTATATTAGTTATCTACTGCCGTGTCACTTAGTAGTTTAAAACAACAAACTTTTATTATCTCACAGTTTGTGTGGTCGAGAACTCAGGAGTGGTTTAGCTGGGTGGTTCTGGCTCAAGATCTCCAATCAGGTTGCTGTCAAGATGGCAGCTGGAGATGCACTCATCATCTGAAGGCCTGACTGGGGCCAGAAGATCCCTTCCAGATGGCTGTCACCAGGAAGCCTCAGTTCTTTGCTGTCCTCACCATGTGGACCTCTCCTTGGACTGCTTGAGTGTCCTCATGATGTGGCAGCTGGTTTCCCCCAAAGTAGGCAATCCAAGAGAGAAAGCAAGGAGGAAACTGCAATGCCACCTATAGCCTACTCCCACACACCATCACTTCCACCAAATTATGTTTGTTAGAAGCAAGTCAAGCCCAGCCCTACTCAAGATGAGTTACGCTCCACTTCTTAAAGGGAGGAGTATCAAGAATTTATGGATATCTTTTGTGTAGCATGTTTTAATTAATGAATGACGTCCAACTGAATTAACATTTAGAAGTCTAGTACATCAAAATTAAGTTTCATCAATAGTTTTGAGAAATTTTTCTAGTTACTAATTATAATTATGTTTATTTAAAATACTGTTTTTATATTCACTCTGCCACTGTTTCTCAGTTTCCTGATTTGTAAAGCAAAAAGAATGAATTAGAAAAGTTCGGAAAGATTCCTACAAGTTCTAGAAGATCAAAACCAGTTTCATCACTCTCTGTGAATCATGGTCTAGATGTTCATGTAAATAGCTTTGGATACTCAAATAACTCACTGGACCATATGGCCAAGACAGCACAGATAGAACAATACCTGGCACATAGTAGATGCTCAATAAAATTTTATTGAATGAATAAAAGAATAAATAGAAATATAGAGGCAAGGAACTTAGATGTTCAAGCCTGTGTTTTATTTCTGAGGGCTGTGGGTGTGGGTGTGATGTGTATGGGTGTGTGTAGGGGTGTGTTTTATGTGTATATGTTATATAGAGAGGTGTGTGTATTGTGAATGAAGGGTAGTGTTTGTCTTTCCTTTGGTAATTCTGTCCACTATGACCTAAATAAGAATTCAGTTTAACCAAAGGCTGTAAATAAAAGGAAAAGACAAACACAGTAAGAAAGCATTCCAAGAAAAGCTGATATTCTAGCTTATGTAAGCTTATCATACACATACACTAGCAATTTGAGTCCCTTAACACCTCTTTAGAAATTATCTAGTGAAACAATGCCTGATTTTTCAGATCAAGAAACCCAAGTTCAAAGTGGTTATATGATTTAAGGCCATATAGCTGATTAAACAACAGATTTAGGATAAACGAGGTCTCTTGACTACCAGTCCAATGAATTTAGTTACACTATTTTACCATTTCTGGAAAAAAAAAGAGAATTACCTTTTGTTTGAAAATTCATGGATAGCAACATTTTAAAACAAATCAGAACTGATCTGGAGATACACCTTTTAACTTTAGATGATACTCATAGAATTGAATTACTTTTAGGGGGGAAAAAACTCCTTCCATCACCACCAAATTAAGGGTAATTATGGATCTGGGGAACTTTCACCCTAAAGAAGGCCCTGACACTGGCCTCAGGCTTGCAAGGAATGTTGTAAAAATAAAAATGTTACCGTGTATCTAGGAAGATGATGTCGAAAGAGGAATGAACCTGCTACAGGGGAGCAAAGGTGTACCGGTTTCAAAAAAGCAAAGTGGAGGAAACTGTTGGGGCCCTAGAAGAGAGAGAGGGCGGGTGGAATGAATAGAATGGTGCTCTGAAGATGTGGAATGAGTCATCAGATGTCTGGGAAATGTGCACAAGGGCCAAACCAGCCTGAGTGTTGGGAGGATTCTTGTAAGATACAGGATAGTGTGGAACAAGTCAGGACATTGGAACCAGAAAGTTGTAGATTTAACTCCTAACCCTGCCCTGAGTTCAGTCTCCTCACCTGTAAAACAAGAGTTATACTAACTGCACACAGCTTACCATGGAGATAAATATTTTAGCGTAAGCAAAAGTCCTAGTGCACTGTAGATGTTCCATAAATGGCAGCTTTAATTAGGGCAGTGCAATGTAGGCAGGGACAATTCCAAGGAGGAACCTCTAACCTCCAGTCTTAGCCCTTTTTTGAGTCCCTGGATTCTGACCTTGACTTTATCTCTGAATGTTTTCCACCTACACCCTCTGTTTTGCTAACTGACTCGGTATTATAAATTCTTCCTAACTTGCTGAACTGCCTTCCACCTACGCTGACTCACAGCAATATGTCTGGCTGTAGCCGTCCTGTGCTGCTGATACTCGGTGTTAACTACATGGGCTTCAGAGAAGTTTTTGAAATACTTTAAAAGGTATATGTCTTTCGCGTGCTTTGAGAACCTCAGACTTTTCAAACCCTTTTATTTTTAGAACTGGTGTATTAAGCACTGGTGTATGGATGGTTTTCACAAAGTATGGCTGCCAGTGATATAGAAATCATACAGTACTATGCTCATAGAAATTGTAAGCTTTGGACAAGTTCAGAATATACATCATTAATACATCATTAAGATGTGATGGGCCTTATAAGTACTGACATATCCCTTAAAAAAAGAGAAAAAAAAAGATGTGAGGGGCTTATAACCACATTCTAATTGGAGAGATTGTTGGGAAAAATTATCATTTTGAATTACTTATCATATAACTGGATGAGAGAAATATTTTAGAGACCAGCAAATATTTTTTTGAATTTATCTTAGACAGATATTATTTTTATATTTTGCCAAGATCATAGCACTATCATAAAGAAAATGGGAAATGTGTGGCAAGGCTACTTTACATATCTGAAATGAAACCCTAATTTAGGTTTTGTTTGGTAAATGGGAATATAGGATTATATGATGCAGTGCACAGATGCTCCTTGGCTTATAGTGGGGCTACTTCTGACCAACCCATTGTAAGTTGAAGATGCATTTAATACTCCTAACCCACCGAACACCATAGCTCAGCCTGGCCTACCTTAAATGTGCTCAGAGCACTTACGTTCGCCTACAGTTGGGCAGGATCATCTGGCAACACTGTGCACTGCAGAGTGTTGGTTGTTCATCCTTGTGATTGCCCGGCTGGGAGCTGGGGCTCACTGCCTCTGCTCAGCATCCTGAGAGAGGATCCTACCACATATGGCCAGCCCAGGAAAAGACCAAAATTCAAATATCAAAATATGGTTTCTACTGAATTCCTATTATTCTCAGACCATCAAAAGGTGAAAAATAGTTGAACCATCACAAGCTGGGGACCGTCTGTATTTAAGTGCATACAAATGATGTGTATGTCGCTTGAAGGAATTTGTGTTTTCCAAGAGCTCCTTTTCTTCAGCGTGTGCAGAACAGTCTGACAGGGAGCACATGTGGAAAATGAGACTCTATCCAGGTTTTTTAAAAAGTCAATTTATTGAGATAAAATTTATATGCAGTAAAATTTACCATTTTTAATATACAGCTCTATGAATTTGTACTAAGTAACCACCACCACAATCAATGTGTAGAATGGTTGCACCACCCAAAACTTTATCTCATGCCCCTTTATATTAAATGCAGCTACTCCCAGTCCTTGGTAATCCCTTAATCTGTTTTCTGCCACTATGGTTTTGCCTTTTTAGAATGCCATACAAGCCTTTTTAGTTTGTGTTCTTTCTCTTAGCACAATGCATTTGAGAGTCATGCTACAGTACTTGTGTACCTTATTTGTTACTGCTGAGGAGTACTCAGCAGTATGGATGTATCCAGCTGGTTTACCCAGTTGAAGGACATTTGGACTATGTCCAGTTTTTGGCAATTGTGAATAAGACCTCTATAAATATTCACGTATAGGTTTTTGTGTGAACATAAGTTTTCATTTCTCTGGTGTGGTGCTACTGCGTGGTGAGTCTATTTTAACATTATAAGACACTGTCCAATTGTTTGCCAAAGCATCTGCACCATTTTTGCACTCCACCAGCAACGTGTGAGAGTTGACATTCTAATAGGTGTGTGGTAGCATCTCACTGTGATTTTAATTTTCATTTCCCTAATGACAGATAATGCTAAGCATCTTTTTATATACTCATTGACCATCTCTATATCTTTTATTTTTATTTGTACAAATTTATGGGGTATATGTGAAATTTTGTTACATGCATATCTTTTTTGATTAAATGTTTAAACTTTTTTCCATTTTTTACTTGTATTGTTTATTTTCTTATTACAGAGTTTGGAAGTGTGTATATATATGTATATATATGTGTGTGTATATACATATATATATATATATGCTTTTTTCCAAGAGATAAGTCCTTTATAAGTGATTTGCAAATATTTACAATATTTGAAAATATTGTATTTTCATAGAAGTGTCTTTTTAAAAACAGAAGTTTTTAATTTTGTTGAAGTCCAATTTATTAACTCTTTCTCTTATGAATTGTGCTAATAGTGTCATGTCAAAGAAGCTTTTGCATAATTCAAAATCACAAAGATTTTCTCCTGGGTTTACTATTAGAAAGTTAATTGTTTTAAATTTTGCATTTAGGTTTATGATTCATTTTGTGTTAAATTTTCTGAAAGTATGGGTCAAGAGGTTCAGTTTTTTTTGCATATGAATGTCCAATGGTTCCAGCATCATTTCTTGAAAAGACAAATTTTCTTCATTGAATTGCCTTTGCACTTACATCAAAAATCCACTGACCATATATGGCCTAACCATATACTGGGAATCTCTGTTTTTTTCTATTTATCTAGGTGTCTGTCTCTTCACTGATACCATACTGTCTTAATCACTAGCGTTATAATAAGTCTTGGAATCAGCTTTTGTGAGTTTGAGCAGAACAAGATGTTCTGCTATGCTTGCACTCAGCAAACCCAAGTGGTACCCAGGGTATAAAATCCAGAGCAGAGTGCTTTTGGGGTTCCTCAGCTGCAGCATGATGACACAGATAGACAAGACTCAAGCAGCCTTCCTAAACCTTGGGAGACTGGCTCACCATGGATCTAAGGCTTCTGTTTATCTTTGCTGCCTACCTGTGAGTAATAAAGTTGCTTTGCCTGATTTGTGGTACAAGTGTTCTGCTTCGCTGGCTAGACCTAGGAATCTTTGTGGAGTCCTCTTGCTCTTCTTTTTCAAAACTGATTATTCTAGCTCCCTTGCCTTTCTATATAAATTTTAAATTGGGTTGTTGATTTATATAAAAAAGTATGCTACTGGATTGTGATTTGAAATTTATTGAATCTATAAGCCATTAGAAAAGAACTGATATCCTAATAAAATTGAGTCTTCCCATCCACAAACATGGTCCATTTATTTATGTCTTTGTTGATTTCTTTCATCAGGATTTGTGATCAGCAGCATATAGATATTGTGTATTTTTTTAGATGTATACCTAGATTTTTAAGTATTTCACGTTTTTGGTGCTATTCTAAATCATTCTGTATTTTTCATTTCAATTTTTAATTGATGATAGAATAACAATAAAACTTTATATTAAATTCAAACATCATGATTTTGCTGACACTCAATAGTTCTGATAAATTTTAGGTAGAGTTTTTGGGATTTTCCACATACACAATCATGTTGGCTGTGAAGAGAAATGGTTGTACTCTCCTTTTTCCAAACTGTATGCCTTTTATTTCATTTCTTTCTAAGACCTCCAGTAGGATGTTAATTAAGAGCAGCAAGAGTGAACATTGTTGACTTTTTCCTGATCTTAGGGGGAAGCGTTCAGTCTTTTGCCATCAAGTATGATGTTAACATAGGTTTTCCTAAATGCCTTTATCAAGTAAGGAAATTCCTTTCCATTTCTTGTTTACTGTGAGTTTTTGTTATGAAGAATGCTAAATTATGTCAAATAATTTTTCTACTTATACTATCAATTTTTTTATCTTTTGCATAATAATATCATGATTACATTGATTAATTTTCTGATGTTGAACAAGACTTGTATTACCAAAATAAACCTCACTCTTTGTCAGGATGTGTTACCCACTTTATAAATTGCATCTATGTTAATTCTGGTTTTGGAATCAGGGTGATGTTTTTCTCATAAAATGAATTGCAAAGTGTCCTTGCCTCTTCTATTTTCTGAAAAAAATTCTGTAGAATTGATATTATTTATTTCTTAAGTATTTGGTAGAATTTGTAAATAGAGCTGTCTCTGCCTGGAGTTTTGGCTTTTTTGTTTTATTTTGTTTGACGGGGGAACAGATTTTTGACTGTGAATACAATTTATTCCAAAGATACAGAACTCTTCAGGTTACCTATTTTTCTCAAGTGAACTTTAGTAGTTTATGTTTCAAGGAATTTGCCCATTTCCTTTAAGTTATAGAAATTATGGATATAAAATTGTTTTAGTATTTCCTAATTAGCCTTTTAATATCTGTAATATATGTAGTGATATTCCCTATGTCATTTATAATATTGAGAATTTGTGCCTTTTTTCTTCTTAATCCATTGATCCTCACAAAGGACTAGCTTTTGGTTTCATTGGTTTACGTCATTGCGTTTCTATTTTTAATTTCATTTATTATTTGCATTTATCTTCATCATTTCCTTCCTATGCTTAGTTTGGGTTTATTTTTCTTTTTCTAGTTTCTTAAGGTGAAAGATAGTTTACTGATTTTAGGCCTTTGTTCTCTTCTAATACAAGTATTTAATGTTACAACTTTCCCTCCAAGCACTGCTTTACTCACATCCCACATATTTTGATTATTGTGTTTCCATTTTCATTCCATTAAAAATATTTTCTAATGTCCTCGTGACTTTCTGTTTGTCCCCTGAGTTATATAGAAGTGTGCTGTTTAATTTCAAAATACTTGAGGTTTTCCAAATATCTTTTTGTTAGACCATTTGGTATTATTGTTCCACCCCACTTGGATACAGCAGTATTTTTATTCACCTTTTTTTTTTCTCTTGTTTGTTTGAGTAGGATAACTTTCATTGACCTGTCTGAACAGTCACTGATTCTTTCCTCATTTTTGTGAAGTCTATTGATAAGGCCTTCAAAGGTGTACTTCATCTCAATCACTGTTTCTGTGTGATAATTCCAACAGTTGGGTTATCTCAGAGTCTGAATCTATTGATGGCCTTGCTCTTTACCATGGATTATTTTTTTCTTCCTTTTTCATGTGTCTCACAATTTTTTTTATTTATTGACAGACATAAAGTTTAGAACAGTATAGAGTAGCACAAATAGTATTTATGCAAAGAAACGAGTACACGTCTTCTCCTAAGCAGTTAGTTGGGGAGGAGGGTTGACTCAACTTGGTCAGTCCAGCAGGGTCTGAGGTTCTTGGTGCTATGTCTGCTTCAGTTCACCAGCAGGTTCAAATTTCTCTGGAGTTAGTTAATTGACGCTTAGGGTGGGTATTGTGTTGACAAAGGGGTTTTCTCAGTGTTCCTATTTCACGCTTAGCTCTTCCTCACATGCCTATGCCCCAGAAAGAGTCTGTCTCCAGGCCCGTTCCTTTTCCCATGGTAGGCTGTTGTTGCTTTTTACTTGGTGCAAAAGAGAAGGAATGGGATTCTCCTTTGTTTGGGTTCAGTCTCAATCTCAGGCAGGTCTTGCTTTTGGGTTGTGGGCAGGTGGCCGGGGCGGGGGGCAGGGTGGGTGGGTTGGGGAGAGAGTGTTAGCAAATGTCTAATGTTCTGGGCCCAGGATAGTTTCCTGCCTCTCTCCCAAGACAGTTTTCTGCCCTTCCCTGAGAAATTCAGGGTTCGTTTCTTTTGCATTTCCCCAGCCACAGTGGATCTTCGTTTGTGCCTGGGAGTGGCTTAAGGCTTTAGTGTTCTTAGAGGAGGAGGTATAGGAGGAGCTCTGTGTCCTTCCCATCAAGGGCCGCTCTCCTCCTCCAGGCCTGCACCACGGAGCAGGCTCCCTTCAGCCCCCTGCCCTGACCCCAGTCTTCCTCAGGAGTGCTCAGGGAAGGCCAAGGAGAAGAGCCAGCAGGTAGGTACAAATTCTCTTTACGTGCAAAGTCTGTTTACGCCTGTGCTCCCAGAAGCTCTATACTCTCACGCTAGCCCAGGCTCAGCCTTTAGCAATTCATTTTAAAAATTTAGCTAGTCTGCGGCCACAGCAGCCTGAAGGCGCCGGGTCTCGTCCGACCTCGGGAAGCAAAAATTTAGCTAAAGTTTTCTTACCCATTTGCATGACAGTTTCATTGTCTTCCCCGCTCCCTTCCAAAGTGAGTCAGTGTTTGTGTTCCTTCTGTTCTGTCTTTCTTTAGATATCAAGTTGGATGGTTGGCCTGTGACCTCAGTTTCTGATAAGTTAAACAAAAGTTATCATTTTGTAGATTATCTGGATTTTTCTTGTTGCTGTGGGAGTAATGATGTTCCTTGCAGCTATCCATATCCTAGGCTGAAGCCGAAGTCCTCCAGGTTTTATTTTAAAGGAAACAAAGCTATATTAGGAAGACAAGATCCTTAGACCAGAGAATGAAACTCTAAAGAAAGTACACATTCAATAAGTTAACTGATTGGGCATTAATAGTCTACAACTAACAGTAATTATGTGTTCTATTCCCTTTTTGATTGAGAAGATAATGGCATTAAATGAGACTATGAAAAAAATTTGCTAAGTCTGTAAATTTGGGGCTGGAGGCTGATTTGCAAGTGAAAGAGTATATTTATCTAAATTAGTGGAAAATATATTATGGTAAGTGCTAGGACAAGGGTTCTTAAATCTTTTTTTTTCTTGGTACATGGAACCTTTTCATGATCTATGGGCTTTTTCTCAAAACAATGTTATTAAATGCATGAATCAAAATATATAGAATTACAAAGGAAATCAATTAATTATACTGAATTACAATTTTCAAAGTATTTTTCATTAAGACATATAAATATATGTCCTTCCTATTTAAAACATTAAATAAAAATATCTAGTGGTGGGTCTAATTACTGTAATTTCAAAGTAGTAGTGAGAGTAAATGGCATTTTGTGATTCCTGCGACAATTGTAGCATGATATGAAATACTACACTTTCTATTGGTACAAATCTTAGATATTGCTAATACTGCTGAGCTTTATTACCTACATTCAAATTAGAGAAAATGCTGATTTTCAGTTGGATGTTAGTGAAAATAAAGATGTCATCTTTGTCTCATACAAGTTCACAGATTCCTCTGAATTCTATCTAGAGATCCTCCTTGGACAATTTATTGCCTGTATAACAAAACCTTTGATCTTGCCGGAAAAATAAAAATACCATAAACAGACTGACATCACTGGTGCTTCTTGAACAATCTTGTCCAGGGTTCAGCCCTTATATAATATGTTTATAATGTTTGCTTGTAAACATTTCCTTTTGCATCTCTAATCTTAAATTGTTAAATCTAGAATCGTAAGGTTATGTTTTAAAAGTCCCTTTCTCCATACACTTTTATAAGTTTGAAACTTATAAAGCCAGATAATATTGGTATTTATGCTCTTAGAAAATGCTTTAAAAAAAAAGTCATTCATCCAACCAGTAAAAAGAAGCAAGGCACTCTGGGACATATAATGATGATTTCTATGTCAGCAGAACCACTAAGATTTTGCACAGAGGTTGCAAATTTGCACCTCCCAGTCACTTTTTGTTCGCTCCAGATTTTAAAAATTATTAAAAGTTCAAATTTTGCATGATCGCCTGGATTTCTGGCTTCAATTGGAAAAGCCACTGGACTTGCAGTCCCAAATAGAAAGTTCTGGAGCCTTTAGTGAACCAGGCACAGGCATCCCAGTGTCCCACAGGTGCCACCGCTCTGCCAACCCAGTCTCAAGACGTAGGTGCCTTCTTGACCCTGCCTTCTCCCTATCCTTCATATTCATTCAGTGAGTCAACTCAGTCTCTACACTATCCTTCACCTCCATCTCCTTTGCATTCTAACTTCAAGAATGATTCCGGGTCTTTATTACCTGCTGAAAAGAATTATCATAATCATAACTAACAGATAAGGAGCAGCACTCACTGTGTTCAGCCTTGCACATGGACCGTCTCCTTTAACACTCACTGCAGCCCCCTGAGATAAATTCCATGATAATCTCATTTTACAGTAGAGAAAAGTGAGACACTGAAAGCTTAACGCACCTGCCCACGACCCCACGTCCTGCAAGTGATGGAGTCGGGACACTATACTCTGGACCTTAAAAATGACAGTCAGGAGAGTTTCAAGCTTGGATATAGGTAGCTCCGATGCCTTAAACCCTTCCCAAAAGGGGTAGAAAGGAATAGGATGCTTTAAGAGCATCATTTTCCATTCCAAGTGCTCAGCTTCCATAAATACTCTTTTATGCCCTGGATTCACCTGCTAACTCAACCAAGGTCTCAGAGTCCCCTTCCACTGTGGCTCTTCTCTCTCTGCTTACCCCTCGCCCATCTAGAATCTTACTCAGGTGCATTGGCCCAGGGTGTGAATACAAGGCAGACAGATTGTATGTCTACTCTTGCTTCATTGGCAATGGATTTTTGCCTGGGCCCTAAGGGCCAGAGTGTTTGCTGCCCTCTTCCATTGATTTAAGGCTCTTGCTTAAGGCCAAGGCTTTATGCCCATCCCCTAGCAGCTGCCTGCTCCAAATAGTACTGTCAACTCCTGCCCTGTCCTCAGTCTTTCTCGTAAGCATCAGCAGAGGACCTTAGGGAGGAGCTTGTGGGTGACTGTGACCTCCCCTTGTCTGGTGACCCCTCCCATTCCAAATCAGCACACTAGCCCACATTTGGCCTTTAACAATTTTGCTGGTTTCTTCTTTCCCTTTTCTATTACTCTCTTCTCTTTTTCGTGTGCTCTGCCAAAGTTGAAATAGTTTGTGTATCTCATTCCTTCTTGAAGGGGCTTGTTCCTCTTTGGAATTCAGGTCATTTGGTTGTCTTGCTACTTGAGCCCTCTGATGTGCTTGGAAAGTTACCCTGTTGTATAGTATCTGGGGATTTTTTCCCCTTATTGTTAGGGTAGAAGCAGTGTTATTACAGCTTGTTAAATTTTATGTGGAAACATAAATCTTTACTAGCCTTTTGCAATATGACTTTATTGATGCATACTTTACATATCATATAATTCATCTATTTCAAGTGTACAATTGAAGTTTCTTTCAAACTGCACTCAACCACCAGTCACCCCTAGAATCCCTGCCTTAGCGAAACACTGTAACTGAGAGCAGGGTCAGAATCCTCAGACATGTTGAAACATGGAAAATGGTTGGTAAACATTAGCCCAGAGGCAGAAAGACTATTCCAGAGACTATTGTGTGCAGACAGTAAAGGCACCTAGATTCATCCCTCCCCTGTACTGTATAATCATTTCCACCTATCTATTTCCCCTGCCACCAGTCTTCCTCTATTTCTACCTGGTTTGTATTTCATGGTGATGTAGAACCCTCAGCATAAATCAATGAGAACATTTTCATCACTCCAAGATGACCTCACCTGGTTGCCCCAGGCAACTACTAACTGACTTCCTGTCTCCATAGCTTTGCCTATACTGGACTTTTCATACAAATGGAATCATATAATACGTGGCTTCTTGTGTCTGGTTTCTTTCACTGAACATAATATTTTCAAGGTTCATCCATATCCTAGCATGTACCAGTTGTTCATTCCTTTTTATTGCTGAGTACTATTTACTGGAGAAAATACATAGTATCTTCTGGAGAACACTATTTTTTTGCTATTATGAATAAGGCTGCTAAGAACATTTATGGGCAAGTCTTTGCATGGTTCATTAGTATTACCATGCCCTGTGATTAAGATCAATGGAGAACACAACCACCCAATCCAGGCAGGACTACTAACAGCCCAGACCCTGTGAGAGTGAAAGGTGGAGTCTCCTCACCAAAGAACCATGACAAGTTAAGGTGCTTGCTGAACACAAAAGGAATACAGAATGGGTGGTGGAAAAGGTAGTTATAAATATCAGTTACATCCATGCAGCCAGTTACATAAACAAGGACTGTAATTGTCATGAGTATTTCCTTCACATTTTGTTATGAATATATTTGTGTGTGTATATAAAGCAAATATCTTTGTTTTCTTTCTTAATATCCCTTTATCATGTAATATGAGATGTATTGACTTTGTATCATAGTATTTAAGAACTATTAACTTCACATCATGTTTAAGTTATGGAATATCAAGTATTTAAGTTATGAGATATCAAGAAGAAAAGTAAACATCACTCAAGGACTTCATCTCTTCTGGGAAAGAGGTTAGTGCATTTTCAGTTGTGTGCAGGATAGTTGAGTCATAGTAAGTGGAATTATGACCTTGTTGTTGTCTTTATTTGGAGGTTAAGTGTAATTTAAGGAGATGTATATGGGTGCCAAATTGACCAGAGGTGGACTGACTTCTGATGGTTAATTTTAGGTATCAACTTGACTGAGCCATGGGGTATACATATTTGATCAATCATTATTCTGGGTGTTTCAGTGAGGTTGTTTGTGGATAGCTTAAGATTTAAACTAGTAGACTGAATAAAGCAAATTGTCCTCCCTAAAGTGGCTGGGTCTCATTCAATCAGTGAAGGCCCAAATAGAGCAAAAGGCTGACTCTGAGTCAGAAAAAATTCCTGTTGCCAAACTGCTTTCAAACTGGGATATTGGTTTTTCCTGTCTTTGGACTAGAACCAAAACATCAGCTCTTCTTGGGTCTTGAGCCTACCAGCCTGGAGGATGGAACCATTGGCTCTCCTGGTTCTCAGACCTTCACACTCAGCCAGAAACTACACCATCTCCCTCCTGGGTCTCCAGCTTGCTGACTTACCCTGCAGATCTTGGGTCTTGTCAGCCTCTATAATTGCTTGTGTCAATTCCTTATTAAATATATATATATATATATATATATATATATATATGTACATACACACACACATATATATATGCTCTTCAAGTTGCAGTGGGGTTACATCTGGATAAACCCATTATAAGTTAAAAATATCATAAGTCAAAAGTGCATTTTCAACTTATGATATTTTCAACTTACAATGAGTTTATTCAGACATAACTCAATCATAAGTTAAGGGATGTACTGAATGCATATCACTTTCACACCCCTGTAAAGTTAAAAAATCATAAACCAAACCAGGAACCATCTATATGTATACTGTTGATCCCATTTCTCTAGAGAACCCTAACTAATATACCTTACATGTCATATGTCTTTTTCTTTGGGGCTGCATATAAGATTTTCCATTTTTGCTTCTCGACAGTCTGACTGTGGTATGTCTAGTTGGGGAAGTCTTTGTTTTGTTGTTCTAGAAGTTCACTGAGTTTCTTATACCTGAGAGTTGATGTCTTTCATCAGTTTGGGAAAATTCTCAGCCATCATCTCATCAAATATATCTACTGCCCCATTATCTCTCTCTTTTCCTTTTAGGCCTCTAATTACTTGTATACCAGACCAATTGATATTGTTCCACAGATCTTATATATTCTGTTCTTGTTTTTTTCATTTTTCTCCTTTTGGTTTTTCAGTTTGGATAATCACTATTGACCTGCCTTCAAGTGCACGGCTCCTTTCTTCCTCTGAGTCCAGTGTGCCATAATTCAAACAAATTTTTCATGTCTGCATTATTTTTTCATTTTTAGCATTTCCATCTAGATGTTCCATCACAGAACCATTTGTTTCTTTTTAATCATTCCAATTCCTCTGCTGAAATTCCCCATCTTGTCCAGATTGTCAGCTGGATTCTTTAACATATTTGTCACGTTATGTTAAAATCTCTGTCTAATAATGCCAACAACAGGACCATCTCTGGGTCTTCTTTGTGTGACTTGTAATTTTGACTGTGTCAGACACTCTGTGCAAACACATAACAGATTTTTAAGAAAATTTTAATATTATTAACTCCTCCCAAAGGGCATGTTCTATCTTCTGTCAAGCTGCTGGTATACAGGATCGGTTCAATTTAATCTCTGTTTCAGCTGTGTCTGGCTTTGTTTCTGTTTTATCTTGATTCACTTCATCACTGGCATCAAGACTTTTGAGGGCAGGGTCAGGGCTTTCCCTCCAGTAGAGCTGGGATCTGAGCATGCACCAGACTCTGTAGATCCCTGGGGCTTTGGAGACCAGCCACCAGCTTTCCAAATCACAAAGCCAACTTGTTTGGGCCTCTGGAGATTTCTCTTTGCTCCCCAGGTTCACCTCCAGATCACTCACCTTGGCAGATTCCTCTACACGTAGCTGCCTTGTCCCTAGCCTTTGGAGGGATTTATCACCACCTTGGACTTGAGGAAGGCAGCCTGAAGTGCTCTGAAGGGATTTCTCCCAGTTCTCTCCTGTGACCTTGAGCAGGCCACGGCAATGAACTTGGTGAAGGCTTGGGTTGCCTCAGAGCAATCAGGTACAACCTTCCCACCTTGTCCCCAGCTTCAGCAGGCCACTGTCTTAGAAAAGCCCTGAATGTCTTGACAGGAATCTCTCTTAACCTTGTTTTCAAACTTCTAGTACAACATCAGTAGGAATGGTAAGGGCAGACATCCTTGACTTGCTCTTGATCTTAAGAGAGAATGTGTTCAGTCTTGCTCCATTAAGCATGATGTCAGTAGAGTTTAGTATAGATAACAACAGAATTACTACATGTCAGAATTTGTAACACATGGCCAGGCATGGTGGCTCAAGCCACTGATCCCAACACTTTGGGAGGCCAGACAGGAGGATCACTTGAAGCCAGGAGTTCAAGACCAGACTGAGCAA
Source organism: Varecia variegata (assembly GCA_028533085.1). Taxonomy (NCBI): domain Eukaryota; kingdom Metazoa; phylum Chordata; class Mammalia; order Primates; family Lemuridae; genus Varecia; species Varecia variegata. The sequence goes on from CM052438.1 coordinate 108,358,492, forward strand.
GAGAAAGACTCTGTCTCTATAAAAAATAGAAAAATTAGCCAGGCGTCATGGAGCACACCTGTAGTCCCAGGAGGCTGAGGCAGGAGGATCTCTTGAGCCCAGGAGTTGGAGTTTGCTGTGAGCTAGGCTGATGCTGCTGCACTCTAGCCCGGGTGGCAGAGTGAGACCTTGTCTCAAAAAAATTTTTTTTCTTATAAAATATATCTAAACAGAACTAGAAGGAAATTTACTTTGAATATATTTATTAAAATAAGAATATTTTAATTAGATAACTCTTGAACTTAAGAAATTAGGACAGAGAGAGTCCCAACAAACAAGTCAGCAAGAAATCAATGCATTGGAGAACCAAAGAGCAATTGAGAGTATGCTTTTTTTTTTCTCTGACACCAGATATGTGCCCTTTTTTCCACACACCAATCAATTCTCCAATTCTCTGACACAAACTTGGTGTCCCACAATTCAATTCAATTTTGACACTAATAATCTGGTGTTAGCAGAGATCATACAGGTTAAGGGTTCAGTCTCAGAAGACTTGTGTTCTCCTTTAAATATGCACTAGATTTAGACGGTTTTACGAGTGACAGCTATCAAACTTTTATGGAAAAGATCATTCTATCTTATGTGATAAGATAGATTTTGTTACAGAAAATAAAAGGAAAGCCCAAAGTTCATTCTATAAAACTTTGCACCAAAGCTAATAAACATAGTACAACAAAAGATATAGACCCATTTAACTTAGGAACATAGATATGAAAATTCTAAGTGAAACATCAGTTATCCAAATCTACTATTAGATAAGGTGAATAATATACCTATACTAGTAATAAATACCCATTCAGGTTATGAAAATCAACTTAACTAGAGGTTTTATTTAATATTTTCACTTCACCGTATAAAGCCTCATGTTTGTTTACAAGGTTTGTTTGGACTTAAGACAGTTGGCAAGCAGGTGTGCTCTATAAGATGAAACCCACCATGAGGGCACATTTCCAGGTGTGTCACTGGTGTCTCTCTCTTCAGGGGACTTGCACTGGTTTGCAGCACTGATCATCTCCAGCCTCATGCTCCTTATTTGTCAACTTTTCAGTGAGTATGATATAATTTGCCTTGTTTCTATCAAATTCTTTTGCTCTCTTTTTTGTTTTTTTGGGTCTTTTTTCCCTTAAAGATTGAATTACATAAACATTGAGAACCACCTATAGCCTTCTTTGTGAGCATAAAAACTCCTTAATGAGAGAAGATAATACTTCTTATAGTATGTAATTAATAAAGAGAAAGTGTCTTGGTAGGTTGTGTTCTCAAAATGATTTTTAACTATTAAAGTTACTGTGTTTATTTTAACGGTATTTGGCGGTGTTATAGTAAAAACAGGTGCTATTTTGATGGTGAGAATACTTAAAATATTTCCTGTTGAAATGATAATAACCATATTTGACTTATGAGAACTTGCTTTCATAACTCGGGTTTTTTTAGAAAAAATAAATTTCTCTGATAGGGTGAAGTGATCTTGAACTCATGATCATATGAGATTTGCCTTAGGAATGCAAAGATGTTTTAACAACAGAAAATCTATAAACTTAATTGACTGAAATCCCAAGGAACTTAGAAAGAAAAATTAATTCTTGTTTTAATAGATGCACAAAAACATTTTATAAAATTATTCATATTTATTTATAATAGATATTTATGATTAAAATGCTTAAAAATCTATCAGTAAAAGGGAGGCTTCATATTTTTAAAAAGCTGTCTGCCAAAATTCTGCCACAATCATTGCACTTAACAGAGAAACCTTAGACATAGTTCTTCGAAGATAGAGAAATGACAAGGACGCCCACTACCACCCCAGGCCAGCGCTTAAAGATGAGAAAATGGATTAAGAAATATAAGAATCTGAAGAGAAGACACAAACTGTCATTATTTGCAGATCATATGTTATCTGCATTTAATTTAGAAAATCAAGAGATTTTTCTCTGAACTACTAATAGATATAAATGCTGGGTCAAAGGCTATACACATATTCAATTTTACTAGATGTTGCCAAAATGTTCTCCCAAATTGATACTTATACCAGCAGTGTAGAAGAGCCCCATTATACCAAATATTTGCCAAAAAATTAAAATTATATTTTTTATATACTCTCAAATTTGGCCTATATGATGAATGTGATATCTGTCACTGTGATTTGAATTTTCACTTACTTGGTAACTAGTAACATTGAATATTTTCATATATATTATTAGTCATTCAAGTATCATTTTATATATATTGTTCATTCATATCTTTTGCTCATTTTTCTATTGGATTGTCTTTACTTTTATTTTGGAGAAATTCTTTATAAATTTTGGACATAAGCTTTTTGTTAGTTTTATTAATTAGACATATAGTTCAGACATATAGCTTATGCCTTGTATTTTTACTTTGTTTTGTTGCACTGAAATTAAAATTTTTAAATTTTCTTCTATAGTGTATGCTTTTGTTTCTTCGTTTTTGTTTGTCTTTAAGAAATCCTTTTATACTCCAAATTCGTAAATAAGTTATTTTACATTTTCTCCTGAAAGTTTTAAAGTTTGCCTTTTCACAATTCAATAATGAATCTACCTGGAATTTGCAAAGGCATGAATGATGTGGGGTAGGAATCTCATTTTATTTTTTTCTTAGTATAAATAATAATTTACTGTTTATCATTTTCATCAACTTGTGATGGCAATTCTAGTATTTATCAAGCTTTCTTAGTAGATTGATTTCTATAATTTTTTTCTATCTCAGTGATCAGTTTGTTTATAGCTATACAAATACTATGTTGTCTTAATTATAATTGCTTTTTTTAATAAATTGCTGTCTGATAGCATAGGCTCCTTTATTTTGATCTTCTTCTGAAGATTTGGTTACCTATTTTTGGCCCTTTGCTCTTCCATATAATATTTAGAATCAGCTTATAGAGATCTGATAAAATTTAGGGAAGAATTTCCATCTTTATGATATTAAACCTTCCTATTCATAAATATGACGTATTACATTTATTCAGGTCTTATTTTATGTCCTTCAATATTTGTAATGTTTTCCATAAAAATCTTTTATATCTTGTGTTAATTTTAGATGTTACTGCAAATGGGACTTTTTCTATTACATTTTTAATAGGCTATTATTACTGCTTAGGGATACAATTGAATTTGTATGTTGATCTTCATATTTGTTTCCTTGGACTGCCATAACAAAGTACCACAAACTGTGTGGCTTAAAACAACAGAAATTTATTCTCTCAGAGTTCCATAGTCCAGAAGTCTGAAATTAAACTGGCAGCAAGCCAGTGCTCCCTCCGAAGGCTCTCAGGGAGAATCCTTGCCGGCCTCTTGTAGCTGCTGGTGGCTCCAGCATCACTCCAATCTCTGCCTCTGTCTCCACGTGACCTCCTTCTCTCCCAGTGGCTCTCTCTGTGTCCCCTTTTTCTTCTTATAAAAACACTAGTCACTAAATTTAGGGCCCAACCTAAATTGAGGTTGATTTCATCTTGAGATCCTTAACTAATTACATCTGCAAAGATTCTATTTCCAAATAAAGCCAAACCCTGAGGTTCCAGGTAGGGATGAATTTGGGGAGAGCACTGTTCAACTGACTTACAGTCTTGTGTCAAACAATCTGACCAAGCTTCCTTATTGTTTCTAATAATTTACGGATTAACTATGTAGACTTTTATGTCACCATCAAATAGAGATAGCTTTTCCCATTTTCTGTCTCTTCTCTCATTCTTTTTTCTTCTTAGCTGTTCTTACTTTGGCTACAACTCCAGGAAAATTGAATTGAATTAAAGTAGTGATGCAAATTTAATTTGTTTCTAACTTTAGTGTGAATTCTTCTAAAATTTTACAAATATGTGTAATGTATTTGATGTAGGGTTTTAATAAATATCCCCTATTACTGAGGTCCCCAACCCCTGGACCACAGAGCTCTGGCACCCCACCACACTGTCTGTGGAAAAATTGTCTTCCATGAAACTTAGGATTCGCGGGTGGCAAGGGGGGGCAGCGTGGCACAGCAGGAGATGATCAGCTGGTGAACAACGGAAGCTACATCTGTATTTACAGCTGCTCCCCTCCCCATCACTTGCATCCTCACCTGAGCTCTGCCTCCCCTCCCCCACCAGTCTGTGGAAAAATTGCCTTCCAAGAAACCGATTTTTTTGTTTTGTTTTGGTTTGGTTTTTTTTTGAGACAGAGTCTTGCTCTGTTGCCCAGGCTAGAGTGCCTTGGCATCAGCCTAGCTCACAGCAACCTCAAACTCCTGTGCTCAAGCGATCCTCCTGCCTCAGCCTCCCGAGTAGCAGGGACTACCGGCATGCGCCACCACGTCCGGCTAATTTTTTGTTTCTATTTTTAATTGTCCGGCTAATTTTTCCTATTTTTAGTAGAGATGGAGTCTCACTCTTGTTCAGGCTGGTCTCGAACTCCTGCTCTCAAGCCATCCTCTCGCCTCGGCCTCCCAGAGTGCTAGGATTATAGGCGTGAGCCACGGCACCCAGCCATTGTTTTGTTTTTAAATTATGAGTAAGTGTTGCATTTTATTGACATTTTTTTCAGCATCAATTGAAATAATCACATTGTTTTCATTCACCCTCTTAAGTAACTAGGGAATTGCAAATTAAATTGACAAAAGACAGATGAACTGGAGAAAAAGGTTTATACTATGCATATGGGAGCCAACAAAAGTCGCTGGCTCATTAAATGATTAAAGTTAGAAGCTTATATACCTAACTTAGTATGGAAAAAGGAGGGGGAAGAAAAGGCTCTTATAGGAAGAACAAATACGTTTCTTTAGGAAAGACAAATGGGTTTTTAGGCAAACAAAGGGAGACAAAAAAAGCTTGTGATGATGTTTGTTTATGTTAGGTGAGAGGAGTCTTGTTTACGGCTATGAAACTCCCCCAGAGAGGGAATTTATGGCAACCTCATTTCCCAGATGTTGCTGCTTTTAGTTAGATATGTAAAGCTCTGCATCTGTTGAATCTCAAATGTCTTCAGCCTTAAGATAACCTTTATATCAATTCTGGAGTTCCAAGTCATTCCCCATGTGGTAAAATACAACGATGTCCATCATTTTCTTCCTGGGACAAACCTAACTTGGCCATGATGGTTTTCTTCCCCCATACACTGCAGAATTCAAATGGCTAGCAATTTATTTAAAACTATTCACTATTGTTCCATGGTGAAACTAATTTTTCCTTTCTTTACTTTGCTTACAAAATAGTTTGGGGAATTTTCAACCTTTTTTCTATTTCTAAAATAGTTTATGTAACTTAGGTAAAGTAGAGTAAAAATGAAATGGCCCTTCAATAATGGGTTACAAGGTGAGAACTGTGGTAAAGGCCTAGCTAAAAATAGTGCACAGACCTAGCTAAAAATAATGCTAATAATTAGTAACTGTCCCCCTGTAATTGCCACTCTGGAGCCACACAGCTGGTGGTCATAAAGATTCTTAACTTCTCCCCATAGCTGGTGTCCATAAAGATTCTTAACTTTCTCCATCGATAACATCACCTTTTCGAAACCTAAAGGTAGTTTTTAAGATACCTTCCAGGCCCCACATTCCAGTAGACCCATTGGCCCACCCAGACAGGCAGCCCTTACCAAGAAACTGACTCAGCTGGAATTGTGACCCCAGGGACTAGAGCAAGACAAGAAGATGATTTCTACTTCCCTATAATTTTGCCCTAATGAACAAACCTAATTACCTAATCTCTTGCCTACCAAATTATCCTTAAAAACTCTGTCTCCCAAGTTCTTGGAGACGCGGATTTGCGAAATTTCTCCAGTCTCCCTGCTTGGGGTTCTGCGGAATAAAACTCTTTCTCCATTGCAATCCTGACTGTCTCAGTACATTGGCTCTTCTCTGTGCAGTGGGCAATACAACTAGGTTGGGCGGCAACAATTAATAGAGTGAAATTTGTGCCCTGTGGATAGAGATTAGAGATTTTTTATTATGAATTCACATTCTGTAATAATTAAATGTTAGCTGGACGCAGTGGCACAAGACTGTAGTCCCACCTGCTCAGAAGACTGAGGCGGGAGGATCGCATGAGCCCAGAAGTTTGAGTCCAGCCTGCTATAGCAAGACTCTATCACTAAAAATTAAAAATTAAAAAAAAAAACTTAAAATTTTTAATAGACTTTATTTTTCAAAAAATTTAGATTTAGGGAGTGGGGAGGAAAAAAAAGAAAAATATTAGATTTACAGAAAAATTAAGAAGACAGCCAAGCTCTCACCATATACCATGTACTCTTCTATTAGTTCCATCTTATATTACTATGGCACATTTATGCTATGATATAAATGTGTATGTGTAGTATGTTACTTTGGTAAATTATATATTGTGGTACACTGTTACAACTGAGTCAATATTATCATTAACCAAAGTCTATCCTTCATTCAGATTTCCTTAGTTTTTACCCAATTTTTTTTTTCTGTTCCAAGATCCCATATTACATTCAGTAGTCATGTATTCTTAGGCCCCTTTTGGTTGTAACAGTTTCTTAGCCTTTCCTTGTTTTTGATGAGTTAGTTTTGAGTATTGGTCAGGTATTTCATATATTAATAGAATGTCCCTCAGTTAGAATTTTTCTGGTGTTTTTCTCATGGTAAGACTGGGTTTATGGGCTTGAGGAGAGGAAGACCACGGATGTAAAGTGCCATTTTCATCACATCATGTCAAGGTCACATATTATTATGATTTTCACTGCTATTGTTCACCTTGATCATTGGGCTGGGGTAGTGTTTGTCAGGTTTCTCCACTTTGCAAGTTACTCTTCCCCCTTTCCATGCTGTAGTCCTTGGAAGGAAGTTACTGTGTACAGAACAATTCGTTTTCTCATTTGGGCTTTTTTTATTTTTCATCCTATCAATTGTTTGTGTTATCTACCTCAAAAATATTCCCTCTGCGTCAAACTTTGCAAATATGTTGGCATAAAGTTATTTTAGTATTCTCTCATGATTTTAAAAATATTCCTAGTGTCAGATGTGATATACCCTTTTATAATCCTAAAATTAATTATTTGTATATTTTCTTTTTCCTTTGATCAACTTTACTGGAAAGTTGCCCACTTTTTAGATTTACTCTAAGAATTAGCTCCATATCCTGTTGATCATTTCTGTTGCTTGTTTTATTTCCTATTAGTATCTTCTCTTACATTTATAAATTCCTTACTTCTACTTTCTTCAGATTTACTGTACTGTCCTTTTTCTATTCTTAACTTGGACACCTAACTCATTTAGTCTTAATTTTCATTGCTATTTAATAGCTACATTTACACTTATATGTTTTCCTTTCCTTATAATTTGGCAGCATTCCACAGTGTTTGATATAAAGTACTCTTATTGTTAGTCCTTGTCAAATATTTTGCAATTTCATTGCAATTTACATTTAAATGATGAATTTGAAAGTTGTTGAGACTTCCTTTGGGACCCAGTATGTGGTCTATTTTTGGTTTTCACATGTACTTGAAAATAATGTATAACCTCTCTCTTTTTCCTTGATTTTTCCCCTACCTTTCTGGGGATTTTTATTAAATATTGGTACTTGTTTTTTATTCCTTTGATCCTTTGATATTTTTCAAATTGTCTTTCATATTCTTTCGATTCTGTTTTCCTTCTTGATGATTTCTGGGAAAGTTCCTCAACCTGATCTTCCAGCTCACAAATTTGATTTTTGTATACCTTCTACTCTTGCATCAGACTATTATTTATTTCAGTTATTACATATTTCAGATCAAGAATATTCAACTAGTTCTTCTTTCTGACTGCTTGCCTCTGCTTTACATTTTGCAGATTTCTACCTCATCACTCTAATGATTGTTTATTATGCTTAATTCTAATTCTTGCTCTATGTATTCCATTGCTTTTTTCCATTCTTATATAGTAGTTGTGCTCTTCAAATGCCTCATTATTTATTCCTGTGAGGTCACATTCCCCTAGGATTGTCTGCTACTTTGAATGGCAATGTCTTCCTAGGAGAATAAGCCAAATTCCAAGCCTTAGCTTGTGCCCCCTTTTTTAGTGCTAAAAGCCTCTTTTTTTTTTTTTAACTACTCCAGACTGATTGGCAGTAAGAGCCTCCATTTTCATCTGTCCTCAACCATTTTTCATTCTCTCACACACATCCCGTGACACTGACACTGACCTCAAGTGATTCTTCTGCACCTCCATCTAAGCACAGCTTTTCCCAAGAACTGTCATCATCTTGGGATCCAATCATTTAGACCACAGGTTCTCAACCAAAGGTGGTATTTAGAAATGTGTAAGTGAAATTTGGGGGTTGCTATAATGATTCTGGGTTACTGCAGGCATTTAGGGCAAGAGGCTAGGAATACTAACCATCCTTTAATGCATGGAAAAAATCCCACAAAATGAAATATTGTCCCAGACAAAATTACGATAGTGCCTTTGTGGGTGGCAATGGAGAAGTCAACATTTAGGACTGCCTCAGTCATTCGTATACATAGGTTTCTCCTCTCTATGCTCAGCGTTCTCTGGTGATACCTGATGCTACCACACTGACTCCAGTTGGTGCTGAATGATGATGCTGTCTCTCTGTCTGCCCTGTCTCTCTGTCTGCCCTACAGAAACAAGATGGCAATCAGTGTTATAGCCAGGGCATTGCAAGGCAATTGAAAGAACTGGGAATGCTCACTGAGTCCTTTCCCTGTCATGGCCCCCAGCTTTTTTCTTCCCTAGGCTGGCTTCCTCTTCTTAAACCTTTATCTCCATCATATACATTAGAACCTAATCATCCGGGACTTTCCAGAGATTTCGCACAGTTTTTGCTAATATCCGAAGCCTGTTATCTCCCTTTCACTCTGTGGCATCCCCAAGATTGGATTAAATGAGGGCACCAGCATCCTCTGTTAGTATTTCCTCTTGCTACCTTACTATGAACACTGATTCTTAATAGCATATGAAAAAGGTAATAATAAATGAATAGCCAATTTTGAAAAATTAGAGCCACAAAAGTGGATTTGCCCTAGAAGATAAGATATACAAAGTCATGTTTAAAGACCAAAACAAAAAGCAATAGTGGAACATTGATAGATGAAAAATACACCAAATACAATGAAGATCCCAGAAAAATAGATGGCAACTTGAAATGATAGAAGTGGCAGCATCAATCTGTGTGGAAATGATGGGCTATTTGGTGGATTCGTTCATAAATGTTATGGGAAACTGAATCATTGCATGGAGAAGGAAATGTTTTTAAAACATTTTACTTTTAAATAATTTTAGAGTCACAAAAGTTTCAAAAGTAGTACAGAGGGTTTTCATATACCCTTCAGCCAGCTTCAGTGAATGATGACATCTTGCATAACCACAATACAATGTTCAAAATCAAGGCATTAACACTGACACATTAGTGACTATCACCTGAACTATAGACTTTATTTGGGTTTTGCTCGTTTTTCCAGTAATGTCCTTCTGTTTGCTACCTAGGACCTAGTCTAGGACCCCACATTGCATTTAGTCATCAGGTCTCCTCAGACGCCTCCAATCCATGACAGTTGCTTAGCTGCTTAGTCTTGCGTTGTTTTTCATGATTGTGACACTTTTGAAGGGTACTAGTCATTTGTAGAATGTTCCTCAATTTTGTTTTACCCTAAATTCTCTTATAATTAGATCGAAGTCATGCATTACTGTCAAGAACGTCACAGAAGTGGTGTCCCTTTCTGGGCATAGCATTCATGCAGGAAGATTACTGATGGCCTTACCTCAATCACTCACGTAAGCAGTTGTCTGTTGAATTTCTCCACTGTGACCTTACTGTTTTTCACTTTGAAATTAATAAATATGTGGGTGGAAAGATATCCTGGTTTCTCCTCAAACTTTAGCTGACTACTTCTAGGATTCATCAGCAGATCTTGACTACAACAATTATTACTGAGGAGTTTTCATGGTGATTTTGTATTTCCTTCACTTTAGCTACGTATTTTAATTGTAATTCTTCTGTAGGGGACAGTTGTTTCTCCTACTCCATTTATTTATGCTATGATTTATTTTTATCAACATGGACTCATGGATTTATTTTCATTCCGTGAGTTATATTCCAAAACTCTTGTTATTTATTTTGTGGCTCAACTTGTTCCAACTTTGGGCATGGGGAGCTCTTTCAGGTTGGCTTCTGTGCCATTTTGACATGTCCCTTCTCTTTTTTTAAAGCATTTCCTAGCACTACAAAATGCTTCAGGCTCATCTCATATCCCCTGAAAAAGTAGTGCAATCAACCAACTACTTCACCCAGGAGCTCTGGCTCCTTTTCTTAAAGAATTAAGAAACCAAGGTCTGGGCACTAAGCATCATTGCTTCTGGGGCCTCTCACTGGACAGACCTTGGTATATACGTCTGTGTGTTCAAACTCTCATATACATGCAGATGCATATCTATCTATCCATTTATCAAAACACTCTGAGCACATACTGATAACTCTAATTCCAATTAAATACTACAAGGTTAATTTTAATATACCTATTATGTTTTCTTGTTCATAATTTATTTTTCCTAAAATATTTACTATCTGGCTCTTTATAGAAAAAAATTTCCACCCGTGGTTTAGATCATTCAGATTTCAGGTGACTATTCATATCTTTAGATTTAAATCTGTCTTGATAGCAGTTTTCTATGTTCCACTTCTCTTTTTTTCACTCTTCCTTTGTCTTCTGTTGGGTTAATTGAGCATTTTTTTTTTTTTTTTTTTTTTTTTGAGACAGAGTCTCACTCTGTTGCCCGGGCTAGAGTGTTGTGACGTCAGTCTAGCTCACAGCAACCTCAAACTCCTAGGCTCAAGCAATCCTCCTGCCTCAGCCTCCCAAGTAGCTGGGACTACAGGCACACACCACCATGCCCAGCTAATTTTTTCTATATATTTTTAGTTGTCCAGATCATTTCTTTCTATTTTTTTTTTTTTAGTAGAGACAGGGTCTTGCTCTTACTCAGGCTGGTCTCGAACTCCTGAGCTCAACGATCCGCCCGCCTCGGCCTCCCAGAGTGCTAGGATTACAGGCGTGAACCACCGCGCTCGGCCCGAGCATTTTTTATTATTCCATTTAATCTCCATTGTTGATTTATTATTTATATCTCTTTTTAAAAGAAATGTTTAGCAGTTACACTAGGGATTACAATATTTTTCTTAATTATTTAGAGTCTATATTCAAACCGTATTAGCCCACTTCACATATGGTATAAGGACTTTAAGATAGTTTTTCCAACTTCCTACCTTTCATTTCTTGTGCTTTTGTTGTTATATATTTTACTTTAATATATCCTAAAAACACATAGTGCACTGCCTACTATTTTTACTTTATAGAGCCATTTGTCTTTTAAAGCAATTAAAAATATGTGGGGGGAAAAAACTGTGGGAGGCCGAGGCAGGAGGATTACTTAAGCTCAGGAGTTCAAGACCAGCCTGAGCAAGAGGGAGACCCTGGTCTCTACCAAAAATCAAAAAATTAGCTGGGCTTCTTGGCACACTCCTGTAGTTCCAGCTACTCGGGAGGCTGAGGCAGAAGGATGGCTTGAGCCCAGGAGTTTGAGGTTGCAGTGGGTTATAATGACACCACTGCACTCTAGCTGGGGTGACAGAGTGAGACTCTGTCTCAAAAAAAAAAAATGAAAAAATATTTTTTATATTATACTCTAATTTATTCATTTTCAGCACTCTATATTTCTTTGTGCAGACCCAAGTTTCTCTCTGATATCATATTTCTTCATACTCAAGAATGAACTTGATTTAGTATTTATTTAAGTGTAACTCTGCTGATAATAAGTTCTGTTTTTGTTTGCTAAGAAAGTATTTCTACTCCATTTTTGAAAGGTATTTTTGCTAGGCCTAGAATTCTAATTCTTAGATTTGTTTTTTCTTTCAACACTTTAAAAATTTTACTCCATTTTCTTCTGGTTACATGGTTTCTGATAAGTAGTCTGCTGTAATTCTTATTACAGGTCATGTGTCCTTTTTCTCTGGCCACCTTTGGGATTTTTCTCTGTCTTTTATTTTCAGCAGTTTAAATGTAGTGTGTGTGTTTGGTATTTATCCTGCTTGGTGTTTACTGAGCTTCTTGGATCTATGGTTTGGTGTGTTACTGATTTTGGAAAATTATCAACCATTATTTCTTTAAAAATAACTCTTAAAAAGTCATTCTCTATCACTAGTCTCCTTCTAGGAGTCCAGTTATACATATTTTAAACCATCTATTATTGCCCCACAGATCTTGGATTATTCTTATTCTTATTCTTATTCTTCTCCTCTCTCTCTCTCTCTTTCTCTCTCTCAGGGTTTCAGATTGTGTTATTTTTACCAATCTATCTTCAAGTTCACTGATTCTTCATTTGATTGCATCAAGTCTACTGATGAGCCTGTCCAGGCATTCTTCAACTCTGTTACTGTGGTTTTTATTT